>CAXHSM010001518.1:360081-695443 GCA_964019185.1 Maratus speculifer
ACTGAGTATAATATCCAAAATATTCTGCATGTTTCTGTGAATACTATCTTGCTTTCTGTTATACAGGATGTAATTTGTAGAAAACCTTAGCAATATACAGTAGACTTCCTTAAATCTGCAACCCTAAAATCTGCACACAATTTACGGATGTAAACAATGAAATATTCAATTCAGATATAGGGGCAAAATTTGACTTTTTTAATTTTATATCAATTTCATACATGTTTTAATTTATAATTTTTATTATTATGACTATACTAAATTCACGTTTTTTCTTGAACTAAGCATAAATTTATTTCTGAAAAAATTCAAGATTTTGCTGATATTATTGATATCATAATCTTCTTACCCAATATATTTATGTATTAATCAAGATTTTTGGTTATTAAGGTTGACTAAACCTGAGATAAAACTTCCTTATTTTATAATTTTGTTGTGAATTAATAATGTACTTTTATGAAGCAAGTTCTCATTGAATAATTCAGGAAAAATACATCTGATCTTTACAATGAATATTTAATCATACATTATTGATTGTTACCTCAAACTTTACCTTTAATATTTAAAAAAATATCTAGATTTTTATTATTTTAGTTTATTACTTATTTTATTATATTGCAAACATTCATAATAGTTTCAATTGCATCATTAATTACACACAAATTGCAGTTTAAAAATGTAAACAAAGCAATAACAAGAAATCTCTGAAATTCTAATGCAGATTTGATGGAGTCTACTGTATATCATTGTCATAAAATGTGAAGTATATTTTAATAGAGTAGATACCCTAAAATCTGCATATAATTCATGGATGTAAACAATGAAATTTTCAGTTCAGATGTATGGACAAAATTTGACTTTTTAAATTTTATATCAATTCTATTATATGTTTTAATTTGTAATTTTTTTAAAAATGTTACTGAATTCATGTTTTTTATGAAAAAAGATCAAATTTAGTTATGAAAAAATTTAAGATAATGCTGATATCACTGGTTATTACAATTTTCTTCAAAATATATTTATGTATTAATCAAGCTTTTGTGGTTATTAAATCTGACTAAACCCAAAATAAAACTTCCTTTTTTTATGATTTTGATGTAAATAGTGATGTACTTTTATGAGGCAAGTTTCATTAAATAATTTAGGAAAAAAAGAGTGACTTTGTTTTTAATATTTTAATCATTAAAAAATTATTTACATTTTTAATATTTTAGTTTATTACTTATTTTAATATTTTATTATATTTTAAGGATTCATTATAGCTTCGATTGCAGTATTAATTGAAAAAAACACAATAACTTTTTCTTTACGCATCAATTAATTTTCATTTGAAAATTAATTTTGAAAGTTATTTTTAATTTTTTTTCTTTGAATTTCAGCATAGTTTCCCCAGAGGGTTTCAGGGGGTACCTCCGCTTCTCCTGCTCTTTAGTTTAAAAAATAGAGCCCTTCTTCCCCTCATCCAAAAACTAGCACCCCTCTTGTCACTCATTCAAAAAAATAGTGCCCTTCTTGCCCCACATTTGAAAAAACGCAGCCCTTAAGCGATGATGGAGATGCGCTATAGCGCGTAAATTAGCAAAAAATCGGCTACGGAATAAAAAAAATAGCTCTTACGCGTTCCACGGGACGTGTAATTTCGTCAAAAGATCGAAAAAATTTCGTTAAAAATCGCGAAATAGCGAATAATTTCCGCAAGATTCGAGAAAGAATGGCTAATTTCGTGACAAAATCCCGAAAAAGCAGCAGATTTCCTCAAAAGATCGTGAATAAAAGGCAAATTTCGTCCCAAAATTGCGCTAAAATCTAAAATTTTGTCAAACGATTCACGTAAACGAAAAATTTTGCCAAAAGATCACAAAAATGGCAACTTTATTCAAAAAATCGTGATAAAACGGCAAATTTTGTCAAAAGATATGCGACAAAAATGGAAAATTCTGTCAAAAGTTTTGCCAAAAACGACAAAATTCGCGAAAAACGCAAAATTCGTCAAAATATCCCGACAAAACGGCAGATTTCGTCAAAAGATTGCAAAAAAAAACAAAATAAAAATTTTGTTAAAGGGGCACAAAAAAAGTTAATGCCAGATGGTTTGGTTTGGTTTATTTTTGTCGTCCGATTATCTACACTTGGGATATAGGACCAAGGGGGGGTGTGCCCTTCGTGGGGGTCTTTCTAAGGGAACCTAACCCGTATTTACGCAAGGTTCGAAGAAAACCACGAAAACTCCGAACGGTTAGGCCGACAGCCGCGATTGGATTCGAACCCAGCACCTGCCGTCTACCAGTTGAGAGGTCAAAACCTCTCGGCCACCGGTGGGGCAAGTTAATGCCAGAAGGGAATTTTTCTGATCTGAAAACTAATTTTCCTGCTTCAAAATTGTGTTTTTATTGCTCCAAAAGTGAATTTTCCTGATTCACAATAATTTTCGTGCGATGAGAAAATTGCACCCTTGGTATAATTAGAATTTGACGCTGCGCCCCTCCCAACTTTTTTTTTGTGACAGCCTAAAAATGACGTTTGTAGTATAAATTTGGCGTCCCCTAAATTTCCATGGCCGGAAGCTGTCCCCCACCCCCGCACGGTTCTGTCCCGTTTTTGACTGTCCAAATCATTTTAAATGTTACTGCTGAAAGCATCCGTGCATTAAACTAAAAGAACAGTTTATTCAACAAAAGTATTCTTAAAAAAGTCTTTTTCAATAAATTCGTCTTGCCCCTTTTCAGATGAAATGCAAACAATAGTGATACTTGTTATCTTTTCATTCAAATAAGTAATATTTTATAATTAAGCTTGAATCTTGCGCATTTATTTTTAATAAAATAAAGAAAATTTCTCTTCATAGTTTAAAAAAATAATATTGGTTTTATTTATTATTATTAAAACAATAACTATTGCATTTCATTTTTGCTTCGAAAAATATGAATTATTATTAGTGGGGACACGCTTTTGTAAAAATGGGACCCAGAATTTTAGATGTCCCGGGGGCTTTTACAGAAAGAATCACGTTTTGAGCACCAGCCTTGGCGAGATGGCGAAAACGAGAAAGCTCAGCTAGCTGCTTCGCCAAACGCGAATCGTCGTTTTGTTTTGATTTTCATCCGAAGTGGCGGCAGACGATCAATCGTATTTTAGAATCACAATCTTACCTAAATTAAAAGAATATTTTGAATGTTGTGTTTTAGATGAGAAGAAATAGTCTTCAAAACAAATTGAAACATTTAAAATTATGAATTTAAGCAAATTTGCAAATAGAAAAATCAAAAGCTTGGATAATTTAACATTTGGTAGGAATGAAACAAAAACAAGCTTTTTTTAGGATGGGGGGGGGAGAAAATTTGAATAACTGGCTCTTTATTTGTAGTTACCTCAAAGTAATAAATATAACAGAAAATTTCTTATAAAATATAAAGAATTATAAACCAAAGAAATAAAAATATGAAAGTATGTGCAGAAAACTTTAACCCTGGTTTTATTTTTTTTAACCTTTTTGTATGATAAATTATTTATTTGTTATTCAAAAATCAACGGACATTGCAAAACAGTACGCTTTATGCACTGTTATAGGTAAGCAAAAGGATAGAGAACATTTTAAGCACAATTTTATCTTCTAATCTTTTCTGCAAAACAATGTTTAATTTTAGATGGTAAAAAAAAAAAAAAAAAAAAAAAATAGTGTGCTGGAAGGGGGGGGGGGGTACAAAAGAAAATTCTGAACTCGGGATTGCCTGAAACGATTGATCATTACTTTATTGCCACTGAAACTTAGCAAATAGTGAGTGCAGAATGACAAAAAATGTGTGTGTGTGTGGGGGGGGGGGGGGAATTTCATTGGAGAGCGGAATTTAAATGATTTATTCAAATATGTCAAATTGCTATTTCAAAATAATAAATGAAACAATCAGGACGAAATAATATTAAGAATATGGTAGACATTTTAAAATAAAAAAACTGTAGAATTCTAAATTATGTGCACTAGAGGCAGACCATTATTATTATTATTATTATTATTTACAACAACTAAAATAATGATAAAGATTTAAAAGCATTAAAAAAATTATTGATTTAATTGCAAACATCAACTTGCAATTATTTTAACTTGTTGATTTAATTGCAGGATGTATCTAAATTATTTGTTATTTACCATTCTAATTAATTATAACAAATTGATTTTAGTTTCAACTTATTATTAACTTCTAATCGGAATTAAATTTAAAAAAAACTAATTTTTAATGAATTATTTCAGTGAAATCATATTTTATTAACCCTTTCCGTCGCACTACTCTTTAAAGTTGGATTTTAAAGAAAAGAAAAATTAGGCAATATATTTAGGCCTAGAGGAGTACACATTTATAATTTTGTAAAGATTGCACAAACCATTTTAATTTTACAGCTGTTGCCGAAGTGGTAACCTCCCATAAGTAAAGCATTGATAAGCGCAGTGAGAAGAGCATTGCTGTGAAGCGCGTGTTAGAGTAAAATATTTTACCTACTATTTAAAAACAGTAGAATTTCACCTGTGTGGTGCTGCGATCTAGAACTCATAAGAAAGGTTTAAAGTAGCCATTAGAGTAGTTTTTGAAATATTCACGGAGTTTTTATGTCTCTAAACAGGGAGAATTTAGGTGTTGCCGACCCGGCAACACTGCGCCGGAAATGGTTAATGCACTCTACACGCTACACAATTATGCCGCTTAATAAACAAATAAACATACATGCAAAATAAATAAATAAATAAAAATGAATTATTTCAGCAGCAATACAAATAAAACTACATTCAAATGTGTCATAAAAAACATGATGAATAGAATTATATTTATTACAGGAAACCTTTTGTTTTATTTTTTCACAAAATAAGACAAATTCTCATTTCTTCGAACATAGCGAATTGCAAGATACAGCTAAATAATTTGATTTATCGTTCAATCTAATTTTAATCAAATTTCAGTTCTAACTTGCTTTCATTAATTTAATCGTAAGTAAATTAAAATCAATTAATTTTTAAAGAATCATTTCAGTTCAAACATGTTTTATTAATGCACTCAACACGGCACATAATTATGCCACTTAATAAAGAAGCAGACACACTCACAAAATAAGTTCAATTGTGGCATAAAAATATGATCAATTGAATAATATTTATTACAAGAGAATCTTTACTGCTGTTTTTAATTAAGTTCTCAATTTCATCGAACATAGAAAATTAAGGAAATAAAAAAATATTTTTGAACTAGAAAAAAAAAAAAAAAAAAAACTCATGTTTAAATTAGATGTTCTGTGAAATTTATTTTGAAAAAACACTAAGCTTTGTTTTAATTATAAACAACGATGAATAACATTTCCTCATGTTATATTCTCTGGTTTATAATATTTACGAAAAAACAAATGAACAAGAAGCACGTACTCTTTGCGGGAGGAAAGGTTTGCTACTCGCTACGCGTATGACGTCACAAACAGGAAAGGGTACATAGCATTGAATTCATCTCCGTGCCAACCTTTGCTCTGGCGAAAAGGTGCTCAAAACATGATTCTTTCTGAAAAAGCGTCCCGGGGACCCAGGATTTTTCAAATCCAGCAGCATCACTGGCTGTTACTGCTGTTGCGTCTATACTGCATGCGCGCCTGCTTCTTGTCTTCTCATTCATGTGTTTAGGATTGTGCTTTCTCAAAGCTTGAAATGCGGTAAACTAATCTAGATAGATCAAGATCGCAATAGTCAAATTCCTGGTCGATGACACGATGCCTTCTGATCCAAAAAAAAAAAAAAAACATGCATCAATAAAATAAATAAATAAATAAATAAAATTGGCTAAAAGAGCGGGAAAATATAAGAAAAATAATTTTGTTTTTCTAACCAGGGATGATTTTATTCCGTATATTCCAAAAATTCAAGATATTCCGTTCCGAAGATGAAAAAAAGGTCATCAGTCAGAAAATTCAGACATACAAAGTATCGCAAATTTCAACAGATGCTCATCGAAAATTTTCATTAATCTTTTGCGGAAAAAACGCATATTTCATCAAAGAATGGCGGAAAAAGGTGTATTTCGTTAAAGAATCGCAGGAAAAAGCTTACGAATCACAACGAAAACGGTAATTTCAACAAAGAATCGCAGAAGGAAGCGTTAATTGCATCAAAATGTAGCTGTCAAAAGCGTGAGTTTTGTCAAAGTACCAAGGAAAATTGCGAATTTCATCAAAGAGTCACAGAAATGATGCAAATAAGAATCGGTAAAACTTTGAGTTTCGTAAAGAAACCTTCGAAAAGATGCGAGTTTTGTCAAAGAGCCGTGGAAAAAACGCAAATTTTGTTAAATGATTGCCGATAAAAAGTAAATATTGTCAAATAACTACAGAAAAAGGCTTTTTTTCCCTCAAAGGGTTGCTGAAGAAAACGCGAATTTTCATCAAAGCACAACAGACAAAAAGCGCAAATTTTATCAAACGGCCTCGTAAAAAAACGCGTATTTTTCGCGATCTTTTGACAAAATTTGTCAGAAGAAAGTATTTGAAATACTTGTTCCATTTCAAAGTGAAAATTTCCTATTACAGGTATGTCTACAGTTAGATCATATATGCACTTCTTGCTTTCTAATTTGTATTCACCTCTTGAGCAGAGTAGTCCTTATTTTCAAAGTTTTAAAATTTTATTACTCTCACCTTCTAAATTCATTCCATTACATCTAAAAAACATTCTTGTTAAATTTTATCACTAACAAATAATATTTATAGGTAACTCAAGTAAGAGTCACTTTCCTAATTTAGGGTCCTTTTGTTTTTTTTTTCTGCTTTACTTGAAAGAATATCTCTAATCTCAATATTAATGTATTGAAAATTATTTATCTACATTATAAAACTTCTCTCTAGAACAGCGAAAGGATGACAGACTAGAATCGATGATCAATGTTAACATAAATAACTTCTGGAAAGCATTGATTGCTGATAAAAAGAAAAGATTTGGAAAAAAATGAAATGTTCACAAATTAATGAAATGGCACTTTCAGTATTTAAGTCTTTGGTAGGTAGTTCAAGTGACGAAGATAGAAATGAAACTGTTTGAGGGTGCAGCATCGGGTTCTGATTCAACATAAACATAGAGAAGTTGTCCCTATGTCTCTAATTTCATCTCTATCTTTTCTTAACTCTGTGGTTTGTTTTGACCCAATTTCTGGAGCTGTGACGGCACCACTGATGAGATCTATTCTTAAACACTTTAATATAATATGGAAAACTAACTATATTGAGTAAAATAAATTTTTTGACAATTTTTCAAATTTTAAACTTTTTAAAAACACCATATTTAATTTTTTCAAAAAAATTTCAAATTAATCTTTGACTTTTTGGCTACAAGTATGGCAAATTTTCAGATGGAGAAATGATCGATTTTGGAACTATTTATTTTTAATGAAACAAGTTTATTGAAAATTTCGAGTAACTGGCTCCTTATTCCTGGAAATAAGAAGTTCTGTATTTTTACTCTTAGATATTTACCTGGAAGATTATAAGTTGAAACTGGTGCGAAACTGTAAGAACCATAAAATTTTAAAACTTCAATAAAAAAATAAAAATAATAATGGCCTTTTATTAAGATTTTTCAGTTTTTAATTACTTGAAATTCTAATTTAAAAAGGGATGAAATATTAAAAATTTGTGATTTTTCTGAAAAATATGCTTTTTTCATACATGATGAGGTACAGTCCTATCATAGGACCCAAGTTACTATTCATTCTTTAATAGTATTTTATAAGAGAAATAGAAACATTTTTGAGAACCTCAATTATGTATTCATTTCAGAATATTTGAAAAACAACACTGTGGCCTTTGATTTGTTCTAAACCCATCTTATTGCAGCATTAACGAAAAACCACAAAATTAATAAATTGTTTTATTTTTCGGACGGATGTACTGACCAATATAAAAATAGAAAGAGCTTCTTAAACATATTCATGCACAAAATTGACATTGGTATTGATGCCGAGAGGCATTTTTTTTTTTACCACATCACATTGGAAAAGTTCCCGTGATGGTCTAGAAGGAACTGTTAAAAATCTTGCTATAAAAGCGAGTTTACAAAGACCCTTGAGAATCACATAATCATTCCCCGACAGCTTTATGATTTCGCAAAAGAAGATATTCCTGGCATAAATTTCATGCATAGTACAAATGAAGAGTACAATGAAAATGATACAAACCTCTAAATTCTGATAGGACAAAATAGATAAAATCTGCTGATAAAAGTGTATATACGCAAGGTTGGGGAAATGCATCGTTTTTCTCACTACTGGCAAGTGAATTTTTAAGAAGTTTTCAAAAACTACAGAATATAGAGATATGCTGAAAATTTTTTTTTTACTAACTAGCTATATATTGCAATTTTTCTAATGACTTTGAAGTTCTATTCCATATTAAACTTTCCTTCCTTCTGTCTATTTCTTAATTCTATAGAAAAAACATTATGAAAAAATACACTAAAATAACTAGAATCAGCTCTTTTTTACCTGAATAAATTTTGTCAAAACAATTTTCAAGTGCATTTTGCTGGCTGATGAGGTTTTCTAGAGACTTCAAATCATATTAAATACATGAAACATGCTTAAAATTTTGTGAATCTTGCAAGAATTTGTTGAACAGTTCAGTTAATGTTACTTCTAAAACAGTTTTGGAAATTCCATTCTCATGTCCACAACTTTTAAAAGGTTTTGTGTGACACATCATAAATTGGTTGGATCCAAAATTATATTGATATTAAAAGAAGAATCCCGCCTAGAGATATCTCACAATGTCAAATTCCAGACCTCTCCCCCTTTTACCCCCTAAAGTGATAATATTGTGTATGTACAGTCCCCATCACATAGAGATCAGAGAAAGATGCAGGTGAATCAGGATCAAAATTTCAAATAATAGATACACATATATATTTACACTGGAATCAAGTCATGTGTCTAAGAGTATATAATGGGATAATTTAATGATTGAGTTTTGTGTCGGTTAAGAAAATGAAAATTGTAAAATTGGCTACTTAATTCAGAGTTAAAATTGAGTGCAGTTTGTTTAAAAATGTCTTATTTATTATATTTCTCTTTATGTTTTCAGATTCAAAGTTATATGACATTTTTTTGTTGAAGTTCAATAAGTCATTTCCTTGAATGACAATGGCAATAATCTGATAAATACCGATTCTTTGAAGAAGCTTCTGTTGTCATCCGAAAAAAAACTTTTTCACCTGAAAAATGTCATCGATTGCAGAAGAAAACCCTTGCTCTAGTCAACAGCAATTTGTTCCTCGAAATGGGGATAAAGAAAAACATTCCATCATCGCTACAGGAGAAAAAGTTTTTATTTGTGAAATATGTTCTAAAACATTTTCTAAGCATAGTGATGTGAAAAGACATCTTTCGACTCACACAGGAGAAAAACCATTTGTTTGTGAATTATGTTTCAAGCGATTTTCTCGGAATGATAATCTAAGATCCCATCTCTTGACGCATACAGGAGAAAAACCTTTTATTTGTGAAATATGTTCCAAAAGATTTTCTCAGAATCGTGACTTAAGAACCCATCTCTTGACACATACAGGCGAAAAACCTTTTGTTTGTGATGTATGCTTTAAAGGATTTTCTGATAAAAGTACTTTGAGAAAACATATCTTGACTCATACAGGAGAAAAACCTTTTGCTTGTGAAGTATGTTCCAAGAAATTTTCTCGGAGTAATCATCTAAGAACCCATCTCTTGACGCATACAGGAGAAAAACCTTTTGTTTGTGAAATATGTTCCAAAGGATTTTATCAGAACAGTGACTTAAGAAGACATCTCTTGATACATACAGGAGAAAAAACATTTGTTTGTGAAATATGCTCCGAGGGATTTTCTCAGAATGGTGACTTAAGAAGACATCTCTTCATGCATACAGGAGAAAAACCTTTTGCTTGTGAAGTATGTTGCAAGAGATTTTCTTGGAGTAATAGTCTAAGAAGACATCTCTTGACGCATACGGGAGAAAAACCTTATATTTGTGAAATATGTTTCAAAGTATTTTCTCTTAATGATCATCTAAAAAAGCATCTCTTAACACATACAGGATAAAATTCTTGTGTTTCTGAGATGTATCTCAAAGAATTTTCTAGACATTGTCAACTAGAAAGACATATCATGATTTATACAGGAGAAAATGTTTTGTTTATGCAAGATGTTTTCAAAAGGATTAACTAATAACCATTATTTTTAATAAAATATTTGTCTTATACTAAATAAATACTTTTTAAAATTCTCAAAAAAACGAAAACAAAAAAGAAATCCTCAACAAAAAACATATATAAATATGTTTTTTGTTGTTAAAATTGTGTATGAAACCTGTATGTGTCATTGCATTTATTGTTATCACATCCCTTCTGTTTTAGCTTTTAGTAATAAAATAAAAAAATGCAAATTTTTTCCATAGTTGTCACAGTTGTCATTTTGATAAAAAGCAAATAACTTCAGATCTGTTTATTAGTTTTCAGTTAAACTTTTTGAAAGTTTTGTTTTTGTTATTTTACTGTGAAGTAGCGTTCCATTAAAATTTAATCTATTCTGTAAAGGATAAATTATACCTCAATATGTCACACAAAAGCAAGGGTTTTATTGAAATAATACTTTTAAAAATAGAAAATAAGTATGCTAAAAATATTTTTTGTATAAAAAAACACCTTACTTGATAAATTTTCTTCTTAAAAAACTTTCAAAAGATTCAGATGAAGCATCTTTCATTATCATGTATTCTTTGAATCCAGCAAGAGCTTGTCTTTTTTTTCTAAAAATGTATAAACAATTAATTAGATATTGATTTGGCATGTTTATTTAATTCATAAATAATAATTTTATAAGCTAATGAGACATTTTTTTAAGGTCTTGTCTCTTTTGCTTTTTATTTGTCATAAAAAACACATCAATATTATCTCCTATCATCTCTATAATGGTAGCCCAATAATGTGACTGTCATCAATAGCTCTGGGCAGACCTCTTCGTTCTTTTCTATGTCAGTTGGATATTTTTGATTTAATACTCAGCAGAGGATATAAACCGCCAAATGCTGTTCCATCGTTATCATTTCATTTTTATTATAATAGTGAAAATCACGTGACTATCTTATACATCTTCGATTTTCATAAGCAAGGCTTCCTTTTGATTAAAAAATCGAAAATATTTTTTTGAATAAAACTACATAATTGTTCACATTCTTGGGTAGAATTCTTGGTACTTTTATATTAGGCAAGTATAATTCTTGCTAATACTATTTTTTAACTTACCATTTAATATTTTTAACACTTTCCAACAAAATTGAAAAGAGTTTACTATGAAATGTTTGTAGAATATTGATAAAATGATATACAGGTTCACACAAAGAACTGGATACAGGTTCGCTTATAGATGATAATTTCTGGAAATGCGATTTAAATAGTTTAAAGAGTATTTTTGTTTGAACTAAATTTTTACAAAAATACCTTCATGTAATAAAGGTACTAGGTAAACTACACGGCTGAACAAAACTATTGAAATATGTTTCCATCTACTAGTATAAATTGCTAAAAAAATTCAATCAGCTAGGCGTTTTCTTGCTTAACTAAATTTCTTCATTATATAGTATCTATATCAAACGACAAATCAAATCGGCTGTTCAAAAGTATTGAAATAACATATTTTGTTATGGACAGTAACACCTTATTTCCATGGATAACGAAGTTTTGTTAAAGATTTCAGAAAGTGTTACATAATCTATGCTTAACGCATGATTTTATTTACTTGTTTATTTTTCACATGGTAAATTAAAACAAAGTTTTGATGTAAAATGAAGTGTCATGGTTTACAGTATTATTTATTTTCTTTCTTTTTTCTTGTAACAAATAAAAGAAAAAAATATTAACTATATATTAATAAAAATACAAATAAAACGTTAACTTAAAAATCCCTTGATGATGGAACAAACATAAAGTGAATGCGACATTTACGATCAGTCATTATGGACCTTATACACGTGATGTCACACGCCAGAGCTGGCGGTATGCTAACCTGTTATTCTAGTCACTGTACCACCAGAATGCTTGAATGCGCAGACGCAAACATCGCAGCAGACGACTTCAGCCTTTCTGGATACATTTTAACGGAAAATTTAGAGAATTTACTTGCAAGCAGAAAAAAATTGTGAATTTATATTATAGTATAGCAAATAAATGCTGTTTCAACAAAGAATTTTTTTCCAGTAGTTCTCATAAACAATCATTAATAACTCACACTCCATAGATTGCTATGCTAAACACCGCCAGAAAATAACGCCAGCAGCCGAATTTTAGCCTCGACCTCAGCTTGTGTGGATAAGGTCCATTGGCATTTAATCTTATAGTTTGGCGATAATTGTTTGGTCCACCGAGTAATCAAGTAGTACAAAATACCTAATTCTAGATTTTTATGTCAGAATCTTCTGTTTTGGCAAAAGATTGAGCAAATAAAATGTAAATTAATTTAGAAATAAAAGTAGCATCATATAGTGCTTAGCATGCATTTAAAGAAGACCAAATTGGTCGCTAATGGAGGATAGTCATGTATCATAATATGGCCAAATTTTGTGTATTTTCAAATTTTATCTAAAAAAAACTCTGATAATGTCTGGCTTAATTTTATGGTCTACCATTTTAAGATTCCAGAAGATCATTGGGGTAGTTCACGTGGTTGGGAAAATACGACGAGTGGATCATTGTATTTTAATCGAAATGAAGATTGAAACAGTTAAGTTCTTGAAGAAAATTCAGCAATCAAAAATGGAAAACTGGCAACATTTTTTGCGGATGTTTCATGAAATTTGCGTATTTTGTCAAAATTTACAAGTATTCACGTTACAATTAATATTATACTTTTTGACGAAATTTGCATTTTTTTCTGCGATTCTTTGACGAAATATGCTTTTTTCGTCATAAACCGTTATCGAAAAAATGCACTTTTTTCATCGTTTTTGACGAAATTCCCATTTTTTGCAATATTTTTTCAAAACTCCCTTTTTTCCGTGGCCGTTTTGCGAATTTGGCTTTCATCTGCGACCCTTTCAAGAAACTCGCATTTTTTGCGATTCTTCGACGAAATACGCATTTTTTTAGTTTTCTTTTGACGGTATACGTGTTTCTTTTTGCAAACATTTGTCGAATTTCTCGTTTTTTCGAGGCCCTTTGTTATAATTCGCGTATTTTTCTGCAGCCCCTTTGACGAAATTCTCCATTTTTCAGCGGCCAATCGCCGAAATTCGCGTTTCTTTTGACGAATGCATTCATTTGACGAAATTCGCTTTCTTTATTCAGCTCCTTTAACAAAAATCATTTTCTTTCTCTGGCCCGTCGACGAAATTATATGCTTCGTGCAGCCCTTTAACGAAATTCGCATTTTTTTGCACGATCTTTTGTTGAAATTTGCTTTTTTCATCGATTTTTTGACGAAATTTGTATTTGTTTCCCGAAACTTCGTAGAAATTCGCGTTTTTCAGCAATCGTTATACGAAATTCGCGTTTACTCCACGATCGATTGACGAAATTTGCATTTTCTCTGCGACTAGTTGACAGAAGTTGGCATTTTTCTGCGATCTTTTTACGAAATTCGCATTCTATTCGCGGTCTATTGACCCAAATTTGGGGGTTTTCTGCAAACCTTTAACGAAATAGGGCATTTTATCTGCTAACATTTGACGAAAGTGTTTTTTTCCGGTATCCATTTCTCGAAAAATCATGATACATTTTTTAAGTCCAAAATTTCAGATTAAAGACTGATTTTTTTAAATTTTCTTAAAATTTTGAGCAGAATTAGCCCGGTTCCCCCCTCTCCCCTCTTTTGTTCTAAAATTATTGTGTTTGCAACACAATTCAACTTGCTTCATATGGTACAGAACATTATGGAAATTTAAGTCGGATCCTCCCTCCCGAAACAAGATCCTGCATAAGCTATTGGTGAAACATGGGAAGCTGGATCGTCGTCTTTTATAGCTTAAGTAGTTGAGCACTTGGAGAGCTATTTCAAAGACTCCGGGTTCGATTCCCTGCTTAGACATTTTTCACTCTGCTGGTTCTGCATTCTTAGCTAGCATTGTGATAAACCACATTATATGAAAAATATTCAAGATATTAATAATCATATAAATCCCCTGTCATTCTGTGATTATCTACGGTACAGAGTTTCAAGTGTTTGAAATAATTTTTTAGCACTTTCCAACAAAGTTGAAAGTGCTTATGCATTCGGTTTGTCTGTCCGGATGGCCATCTGTCCGCGCTCTAACTCCCGTAAATATACTCGAATTGCTATGAAATTTTTATAGGTTATTGGTGTTTACCCTAGCACGAGCCCTATTGAAACTGAAGTTTCTACCGTGATTAGTTTATTTACAGGGAGAGTTAAAAAATTTCGATTACATTACCGCCTATAGCGAAAAATCATTCAAATGAACTTTAAAGGTGTTACACCCTGTCAAACATACTCAAATTTAAATGGATTCACAAAGTGTACTAAAATATGAATTCTATAATATATGCAGTCAAAATATAGATATTATTCATTTACAGGGCCGCACAAAAGAATTTCATTATATAATGGTAAAGGGGGAATTGTGTGCGATATATTTTAAATATATTAAACTGTTTCATGTATAATAAAATAATGTCACTGAAGCTTAATGTAATTTATACGATACTATCTTGCATGATATGAAGTACATAGCATTTACAGGCCCACACAAAAGGTTTCAAATAGCATATTCTTTCCGAAGTATTGTATATGTATACGATGATGGCTGATGGATGGATGAAATGCATTTTAATTATGATATGCGCGTTTAGGTTTCACTAAATTTATGCACATTATATGGTGTGTATAAATGCTATAGTTGATATACAGGGCTACCCAAAAGAGCTCACCAACGTTACTGAGTATGAGCGTAAATTACTTAAACGTGGTTCTAAAATAAATTATGCATTTTTACGATGAACTGCATTCAATTTACTGAGAAATGTTTGCAGAATGCGGATAAAATGATATACAGGACTACGCAAAGAATTCGGTACATGGACGCCCATGAATGATAATTTATGAAAATGTGATTTCAGTTACTTTACAATAAATTTTAGCTTAAAGCTGACGTGAAATAAAGTTACAAGGTAAACTACAGGGCTGAACAAAAGTATTCAAGTATGTTTCCATCTGTTAGTATAAATTGCTGAAAAAGAAATTTCAAGCTACTAGGCATTTTCTTTCTATTATAAATTTTCCAATTATATCAACTGAAAAATAAAATACAGGGCTGTTCAAAAGTACTGGAATACATATTTGGCTATATACAATTATATCCCTAAATAACGAAGTTTCATTAAAGATTTAATGAAGTGTTGAAAAGTGCTTCATATTCTATGCTTAACGCATGATTTTTCCTACTTGTTTTAAATGTAGAAATCAAACATTTTAATTTCTTTGTTAATATCTATCAAATGTAGGATGCAAAATTCTTTATCAAAATAACGTTCAAAACATGGAACCTGTTGAAATCTGAAAATGTGGCAGTTTTGTGCTTCATTTTTCAACTACTAACAACAATAAATAATTCATTAGTATTTAAATCTTTTCATTTTTTACTAGTATATATTGGATGTTTTTAGCATTCGGCTTAGCCAATCTCTCTCTCTTTCAGATAAAAAAAAGATGAAGACAAAATCTGGCAGCCTTCTTTCTTAAAAATTATAAAACAAAAATTCGTAATGAACAGATTTCATTATTTTTTTTTTAACTGGATAAATCATGGGCAGAGTTTTCTGTAAATACAAACCCAGGGTTCTGGCTATCGCTCGCCATTGCACCAAATTGCGACTAAATTATTCATTTGGAGAGTAAACAAGCGAATAGATTCACCAAATTGCCAGTGCTCAATTTTTTCTTTATCTTTCTTTTATTTTTCGTTTTTCATACGTATGCATATATACATATTTTTAATATATTTGCAGCGGATAGTCGAAATCAGATTAATAACAATCGTTGTCGCGGTTGTAAAAACTTATGTTATTTCAGAACATATTGAAAAAAGGGGTACATTATAGGACTAAAGATAATTTTTTAGTGCTACACGACGAATCTATTTTGCTACTACTTTTTACATTTGGCGAATGTTTTTTATTTTTAATTAGCCAAATTACTAACGTTGGTAAAATGTCAGCTGGAACACTGTCCAAACCTCAACTGCGCTTCTCCAACCTTGGATATGGAAGATAAATTCTTTTTTTTAAATAAAATTTTCAGTCTGCTTAAGTATCTAAGTGTTCAAGATTTTACCCAGATTCCTCAATAAGACTTACATAAGGGAGCACTTTGGGACAAAAATTTATCTCACATATCCATGGGTCAAAAAATTGTCAGAAGATGGCACCAGTATTGCCTATTACCACATATGTTTGCAAGTCTCACAGACAATCTAGTAACATTCCAAGTAATTATCTCCATTTTTGATGATCACAAGTCATTTTCAATTTATGATGAGATTATTTTAGAATTAGTTAAATTTATTATAAACAACATTTAAGGATATGAATAGACGTAAAAAAAGAGCTATTTTTACTGTTCCTTAATTTATCCTACCAAGTTCCAATAATGAGGTTTAACATGTTTTATTAAATATCGGTCCTTAGAGACATATTGGGACAGTTCCAATGTGTCTTTTGGACCTAGTAATCACACATCAAAAGAGATTTCAATGACTGAATGGTTTCAAATTTTGGGAAAAGTTTTTCTCAGATCTTGTAACTCTTGTACAAACGAACGTACCCAAGGGGGGGGGGGAGGCTAATGGAGCTACGGTCTCCAACCTCCAGAATTTTCGAAAATGATATGAAAAATTGCTATATTTTTCTTAATTCTCTTTTTTGGAAAATTTTTAGTTTTTTTTTTTTTTATTGTACAGTAGGCGAGTCATTCTCATTAGTCCTTTAGTAGTCTGCATTGACACCAAAGAAGAGAAAAGGGGTTGCAGCCACTCCAATATTTGAAAATGAAATGGAAAAAGTGTTTTTTTTTGGTCGCCTTTTTAGATAAATCTGCAATTTTTTTTCTTCTGTCATACACAGGGCTGTAGCTAAAAGCGATCAAAAGGTGTGGGGGGGGTGCTCACATTTTTTTTCTCTCTCTCTCTGACGCAGAAAGATAAATTAGTGCATATTCACATTGTAGGTACTAAGTATCTTTTTAAACTGTTGTAATAACTTCATTTTATGCTAAAAAAAGTATATGATGATTTGAATCTGATATTTGAAGACATCAAATTCAATCAACCAAGTACAGCATTATCTAGATTGAATCAGAAAGAAAACATAAAACTAAATTTCGATAAAGCAAAGATTATCTTTCAAGCTTCCAACTACTATCTTTCAATAATCCGGGAATCAATAGAAATTTTAAGTAATAATCATAATACATGTAACAACAGCCTTTCTTATAATATTCCTGCAATATGGCACAATATCCTGGGCATTTCTAGAAGAGTAACTGCTGAAAGTTCTACACGAATTTCTCCCCCTCCCCCCTTTCAAGAAAATAGACCGGCTCATTCTTGCACATGCGTGTTAATGCTTTACTTTGTATCTCCGTCAGTTCTAGTTTTCCCATCCAGTTCATGACTATCCTTGAGAATGGACATATTGTATGTCCGAAAGATCTCGGGACATATAACATCCGTATATGTTGTTTTTAATCTTTTTAGCTTCACCTTTTGAGAAAGTAATAAATTTAATGTCTTTAATTCGTAACTGAATTATTGCAAGGTGAAAATTCCAGCAAGACTTGTTTTAAACCGTGATTTGACTTTTATTAATAATAACATCTTTTATATGACGATCAAAGCTTAGCTTACGTTATAACAGAGTCACGTTAATATGCCTGGACCAATCTTAAACAAATATTAAATGAATTTTCAGTTTAATCATTTTCGGTACTGTAATTTTTTTAAATTTCTAAATATCGCACATTTTCAATTTTTACACCGTCATATAAATTAAGAAATCTACTTTTAAATGCAATTTGTTTTAAACCTGTATCTCCATTGGTTTTGAATTATTTTATTTATTTATTTATTTATTTATTGCAGTTTTTAATATATTTTTGTCATTGTGGCAACAGAAGAATTTCATTTCTAGACATTAAGCATGGGCCAATCAGAAAACAAATAAGTCGCATAATTCAATCAATAAAAAGATTCAGATATACTTCAGATTTCCCAGTTCTCTACCAAGAAAAACTACTATTTTCCAAATAGTTAAAAAATGCTGATTTTTTTTCATTGTGTTTGAAATAAATTAGTAATTTATTTTTCTGCAATCTTTATTTCTTTTTGGTAAATCTAATTCTTTTCTTCGGTCATATAGCGAAATAACCATTCTTTTTAACCCCATATTAGTTCACATTGACATCACAACATACCGAAAGAAGCGGGGGGAGGGGGAGGGCTGATGGATTACAGACCAAAATAGCCGAAAAATGAAATGAAAAAAATAGTACTTTCTGTATTTTTGTTTGAGATAAATTTGTATTTTTCCCCATGTCATTTCTCGGATTGGCCGGTCTCTTGTCTTTAGTTCCATATTAGTGCACAGTGACAACTCATTATGCTCAAACATGTGGATGGAAATATTGGGGTTACAGCTGCCAATAGGCAAAAATGAAAAAAAATCTGATATCTCTTTCTTCTAATTTGTTAATTTTGTAAGATTTTTTCTTTTTTAACTATTTTGAAAATAGTTGTTCTCGGTAGTAAATTAGGAAATCTGATGTATAATATCTGTATCTTTTTTATTAGTTGAATTCCACAACTTATTTTATTTTAATCATTACCTGACATCTTCTACTTTCATGTTAAAAAATGGAATATTTCTGTTTTTTATTTTATTCATTTTCTCATTGCTCCAAATTTAATGTCCTAAAATGGAATACCTCTATTGCCATAATGCCAAAAAGAATAATAAAAACTTTAAATAATAATAATAATTTAAGAACAAATTATGGTAGCGATTTCAAACAAATTTCATTAAAAGTGCATTTTTCCCTCTACGCAATGGTTTAAAAATTTAAAATGTGCGATGTTAAGAAGTTGAAAAATTCGCAATCACGAAAATTGTAAAACTGAAATTTCATTTAAAATTTCTTTCTTATGGATCCAGGAATGTTCAATGTCCACGTTGTACGTAATAGGAATCGTTCGGAAGTCAGTCTGATTAACTCCACCGAATAAAAATGCACATTTTAAACAGTTAAAGTACTCTATCTTTAACCTATTGTTTTTTTTATCATTGGTCTAGAATAATAATGTTTAATGCACGCCGTACGTAATATATGACTCGTCATAATTATGCTAAAAATGATGTTAATTTAAATACAGAATATATTTATAAATCTTTGAAAATTTTGGTCTTTGAAAATATCATTTTACAAATAGTCGTTGTAATTTGTTAAATTACAATCTGTTTATTTATTTATTTGCAATATAACAAACCAGCCAGTCTGGTTAGTCCCATACCAGTGCACATTTACACCACAATATAGCCAAAGAGAGGAAGGGGCCTGATGAGTTACGGAACTCCTTTCAAAATAGTCGAAAATGAAAGGAAACAAGTGCTGTTGTTTTTTTCTTTTTATCTGAGATAAGTTTTTACAGTCTAAGTTCTATAATCTGCACAAGTTGGGACCAAAAGTTGTGTGGATTATGGAATATTGCAGATTATAGAGCATTATGGATTATGCGTCATTTTATTATTCCTAGATGGTGTTTTAATTCTATAATCAGTATAATATGAAAAAAAAAATGAAATATAAAAATTTATTTAATAGGCTATCTCAAAAAATGCCCTTTTAAAGTTATTTTATTTTTAAAAAATATGTGCATTTAAATAAAAATAATTACATAGGTTCTGCAATACAGTTTCTGTTTTAATGTTAATAAAATAAAAAAGTTACATTTTAAAAGAAATGTTTTAATATGATTTTTGTTTTCATTTTTTTTTTAATTATTTGTTTTAAAAAATCGTTGTTTGATCACTAATTTGTAATTTTTTAAACTGTTTATTTCATTGTTTAGATTCGTAAAGTAACTCGAATTATAGAAAATTGCGGATTATGGGTGTACAGATTATAGAACTTTGACTGTATAAAAATGGAATTTAATGCTCCAAAATGAGTAAAGTCAATTGAGGTAATTTTGGCCGAAAAAAAATATTTAAAAATATTGAAATGCAAATGAGTTAGTGGAAAATAACCTCCTCATAGGAATAGTATTAGCTTGCGAGTGCCTTTGCGAGCACGGACAGGAGCCTTAATGAAACTGCATAACACATAACAATGGAGTTTAATGCTCTAAAATAAGTACAGTCCATTAGGGTAACTTTGACCGAAGAGAGAAAAAGATCCCTAAGGCATGGTGATGTCACTGCAATGTCGTTGTGAAGTCACACTGTGACTTAGTGACCATCGATTGTCGATGTGAAGTCACAGTGACTAAAATGTGAAGTCATTATAGCCATTTTAGACCTTTTTTGTGACGTCACATTGTGACCACTTTGTGAAGTCTAGGTGTGACAAATTTGTGAAAATGTGTCATTGGTGACTACTTTGACATTAACATCTTGACGAAACTGTGATAAAAGCGACGTTGCGACAAAAGTGTTTTTTAAAGTAAATAACATGTTTTGAATTTTTTTTAATTTTTCTAAAGTTTTTTAAGAAAGTCACATCTCAGTCACAATGTGACGTCACTCGGTGGCATTTTGGTCACAGATGTGATGTGACCACAGTGGCATCATTGTGACCTTGCATGCTATGAGGGATTAAATCTGCTACGTCACTTAAATTAATGGCAAAGTTTTGGGCTTAAAATATAAATAGCAGCACTAGTATCAGTTTGTCAGCTCACTGGAAATAATGCCCCTTGATACAACCATGGCAGCATGGATTAAAAATTTGTAAAAGTGGAGCAATGTTACCACAAATGTGGGCAAAAATGACCTTATTGATAGTTCATTGGTATCGGAAGTTATCATCTGATTTATCATCAAGTGAAACAAGAAATGTAGACCATTTATGGTTGTTAGTTTCTTTTCTTAAAGATAGTAGTACAAAACTCCATTGAATTTGCTAGATTGTTATTTCATTTGAATGCATGTACAGTAGAACCCCGTTAATCTGGATCGGTTTGATCCTTTTATTTTTTAAGTTTGAGAAGCGATTGGCTAATTTTCATAACATTAACTTGTTTCATCGTCATATTCTGACTAAAAAAAACTTTTTCTAAAATCTTTTTGGAAGAATTAAACAAAGTAAACATTTTATTGTCTATAAATATTCAATGAATTTCACATATCGGTGATTTTCTGTAAGAATGTTTTATTTTACTTCATTTTTTCTAATTCTAATCTAATTTTCTATTTCTAATCCGGATTTTTGATAATGCGGATTGAGTCTGGTCCCAATTAATCCGAAATATCGGGGTTTTACTGTAGTTTCTCAATAATACAAAAGACTCCCTCAAATCCGCACAGCTTGAGACCATAGTTTTTGCAGATTTTAGAATTCTGTTGATTTCTGATCATTGCTATGTTTACATTTTTTCAAATAGTAACTTTAATGCAATTAATCAAAACTATAATGAATACTTACGATATAAGAAAATATTAAAATAAATAATAAAAAGTTCTATAATTTTTTTAATGATTAACATATTATAAGCAAAGGTCAAGTTAATAATCAATAATTTATGATAAATATGAAAAGTATTTTTCCTAAATTATTCAATCAAACTTGCCTCATAAAATTATATTACTAATCCGCATCAAAATCATAAAATAAAGAAGTTGTATTTCAGGTTTAGCTTGACTTACTAACCAAAGCAGCTTGATTCACATAATATATCATATCTTGTAATTTTTTTCAGAAATAAATGTATTCTTCCTTCATGAAATAACATGAATTGAGTAATATTAATGGAAATGACAAATTAAAATATGGAATTGGTATAACAATAAAAAAAGTCAAATTTTTTTCCTATATTGGAAGAGAAGGTTTCAATTTTGAAAATTATGTGCGGATTTGAGAGAGTCTACTATAAATAAGTTAAAAGCTTTAACTTACTGCTTTGATGTATTCAGTTGGAATATATTCTTCTTGGGATAAACAAAAAAACATTTATTAGATGGAAATACAGTGGAATATGTTGCACATAATATTTGAAACACTTCATAACATAAAAAAAAAACAAAAACAAATGGACATTCTTGACACTATTTACAAAACACCAAAATAAAGAAAATGGCTTCGAAATATATATTAGATTCAGTTTGATGCAGTTTTTAAATAATAATTATCACTTTGTAATAATATTAATGGATTTTTAATCCATCCAATGATTTCTAATCATTGCTATTTTTACATTTTTTAAAATAGCAATTTTAATGTAAATTAATAATACAATCAAGACCATAGTGAATACTTACGATATAAAAAATAAAATAAATAATAAAAATTTCGATAATTTTTTAAATGATTAAAATATTATAAGCAAATGTCAAGTTAATAATTATGATAAATACGAAAAGTATTTTTCCTAAATTATTCAATGAAACTTGCCTCATAAAGTTATATTACTAATTCACATCAAAATCATAAAATAAAGAAATTGTATTTCACGTTTTGCCTGACTTAATAACCAAAAAACTTGATTCACATGATATATCGTATCTTGTATTTTTTTTTTTTTTTTTTTTTTTTTTAGAAATAAATTTATTCTTCCTTCGTGAAATAACATGAATTGAATAATATTAATGGAAATTACAAATTAAAATATGGAATTTATATAAAAAATAAAAAAAGCCAAATTTTGTCCCTATATTTGAAGATAATGTTTCATTGTTTACATCAGGAAATTATCTGTGGATTTGAGAGAGTCTACTGTAAATATGTTAAAAGTTTTTCCTTTCTGTTTTGATGCTTTCAGTTGGAATATATTCTTTTTAGGATGGACAAAAAACATTTATTAGATGAAAATACAGTGGAATCTGTAGCACATAATACTTGAAACACTTCACAACATAAAAAAATATGGATGGACATTCTTGACACTATTTACAAAACAACAAAATAAAAAAAAACACTTTGAAATACATATTACTTTCAGTTCGATGTAGTTTTTTGATAATACAGTCAAAGTTCTATGATCAGCACAAGATGGGACCAAAGGTTGTGCGGATTATGAAATATTGAGGATTATAGAGTATTATGGATTACACGTCATTTTATTATTCCTAGACAGCATTTTAGTCCTATAATGAGTATAATATGAAAAGATAAATGGAATAATATTTGATTATTAGATTTCATATCTCAAAAAATGTCTTTTTAAAGTTATTTCATTAAAAAAAATTAATATATATGTCCATTTAAATAAAAATTAAAATTAAATTAAAAAAATGTAGATGTTTTATTATGATTTTTTTCACTTTTTTTATTATTTGTTAAAAAAAAATTATTTTTTGATCACGAATTTGTAATTTTTTAAAGTGTTTATTTCACTGTTTACATTCGTAAAGTAACGCGGATTATAGAAAATTGCGGATTATCGATCCTTGACTGTAATTATCCCTTTGTAATAATAATGGATTTTAAATAAATCACACACTTTGCTGCTAACTGCTACCCCAGCAATTGAGTAACTGATAGTTCTGAGTCTGTTCCAATGTAACAACAAAAAGAATTGCCCCATGCTGCCCTTTGGCGTTAAGTCCCGGATCAAAAGACCAATTCTCTGAGAGAATTACTAAGCTGTTATCTGGGACAGGGGGAGGTAAGCAGCAGACCCTGCCGTTTTTGAACTTTTGGGAGTCATGATACTCTGTGATTCTCAGGTAATGCTACAACACAACTTCCTGAAATCAGGGCCGTAGCGACCGCCCCCCATACCAACGAAGTCAGAGGGCCCCTTTAATCGATTCTATCGATCTTTTTACCGAAGTTTATTTGTTTTAAAAATGTAAGAACACACTTCTTTTGATATTTTTATTTTCAAATTCTCCTTTTCTTATTCAGGGGCATGTCATGCAATTTCCCCAGGTGCCACTTTTTTAAGCTCCCCCCCCCCCAATAATGAGGATTTTCATTAAAGGGTACCAAATGCTTAAAATGTGCCAAAAGTGACCGAAATTCATATGCTTTCAAACATTTAGGAAGGGAATGCGGTTCTCCTTTTCCTCTCTGCTTCCAGTGTTCTTTCCACATACGCAGAAAACAAACTATATCAATAGAAAACTAATTATTAAAATTTTATTACAACCAGGGCCCGACTTAGATTGTGGGGGCCCCATTCTGCCTTTTGGATTTTTTCTTGAATTATGCTAAAGTGTCTAAAACTAACCTTTATACTAATTATCTATTCACATGTGTATGCAGAATAGCACAAAAAAGATAACTTTAAGAAATTATCGAATACATTTTTTCTTCTGTTATAGAAATATAAGACTAAATGTGAGTCATTAAAATGTAAATACAACTGTGATGTAACTGTTACATCTAGGGGAGGGGGGGCATGGGGTTCCAAAACAGAGGAGAGATGAGAAAAGAGCCCCAATAAAGTTAAAAATAAAGAAAGAAAGAAGGCATTTTTGTCACTTTTGGCCATTTTTTATTAGCCTTAACAATATATATATATATATATATATATATAATTGCCCTTGGGGTCCCCCTCAATCGGGGCCCTCAGTGTCCGATGCAGTTGCCCTGCATGCCCGTGACGTAGCCAGGCCCTGATTACAACAACATAGTATCCGATAGCCTTTAAAAGAAATTTTTATTAATGTTTCCTCGTAACGTGATAAGTTAAAATTGTTAATTATGTCCAACTTTGAGCCTTCTTTTTTAGCCATCTTGTAATGTACGTAGGTAAGCAAAGTAAAAAATTGCAAAGAAATACTTATCTCAATCAATCATTTTTTCTATAATTATCAAATTAATATTTTTAATTAAAGTTGTGACCAATTTTTGGGGATATCTTGTATATAGATGTGAGTACAAAATTTATGCATGTGTACAATATGTTTTTTATTTTTAATGCTTGCCACTTCTACATTATTTTAAAAAAATGAAAAAAGAAAAAAAAATCTACAGATAGAGGAGGGGGGGTGTCCAGAATGTTTGTTCTGGGCCCCACCGTAGCCTTAACTGGGCCCTGTTGTTATCAAAAACACGCAGAAACCAAGAAACTGAAAATCCTTATTTTCTTACTCGTTTCCCCTCCCTCACTTTTTGACCATGGGTTTTTGCATGGAACTAAGAAAGATAAGGAAAGAGTACCGGTCAACGGATCGACTCTGAAGAAAGCCGGGTTCTTGTATAAAGCTGCTAGTGACAAAAATGTGTTTTCTTTTGAAATACCGGAATATTATGTTCTTAGAAGATAGGTCATTTTTCACACCGATTTCACGACGTGGGTGACACAAATAACATCTAGAGAATCACCTTAAAATGTTAACAGCTTACTTAGTAACTGGATTCCTTGACCTTGAAGGGAGTACCGGCCTATTCAAGTACTTTAGAAGCCCGCTAATGCATACAAGTACATGTTTGTAGACAACACAGCACTTCAGATGTGGATTTTCGTATATTTTTTTCTCATTTGTTTTAGTAATACGCATAGTATAGTATTTATAAAATTAAGTGTATAGCTGGAGGAAAAAAATCTTCTCCTATACTAATCTGGTAAGTCATATTTATTACTTTATGTAATTTATATAGCAATTATTAAAAATTTTAAGTATTAGAAAATTTTGCACAGCTTGGGAAAAATATATGTATACTAATAGAGCACATTTTAATAACACACATTTCTCATTTACATGTTTTTCATTTAAGCGTTTTATTAGGGCGCTTTCACAAAATTCTTTTTAAGAAATCACACCCTTCACAAAATTCTATTCCATAAAGATATACTCTAATTAAGTTTATATTGTTAGGTTTTAAAATATGTGTTTTGCAAAGGAAACAAATTCTCCAGAAATGAGAAATTTAGCATAGACTTAAATAATTTATTAATAAATGTTTGATGAAAATTTCAATAACTGGAATTCAAATTTCATTACAAAATACAATAAATTTCATAAAAATAACTTTATTTTTCACAAAATGGGATCCAAGAAAAAGTTCCTGCATCAACTTCCGATTCCATTGCATTCATATGTTAAACTATTTCGTTTGTTAACAAGTAATAAGTAAATTTTCATTTAATTTATATTCTTATTTCCTTGAAAATCTAGAGTTCTAAATTCATGTCACAATAAGATATTGTGCTATTTTAAATTTTTCTATGCTCTTTCGTTCTTTCTTTTTTTTCCGTGATGCTAAATAATCTCATAGGCCCATAAAGCCCATGCTTACCAACTAAAATACAAAGGGCCCCCCAAATTTACTTTTCAAACCTAATTTTCAATTCAATAAATTCAATCAGAGTAAAACATATATAGTTTTTTTTATTATAAAATATTTTTTCTTACTATGCTGCAATTTGTAAAACATAAGACATATTTTGAAGTTCAAATATTCTCAACTATAATTCCATATTTGTCTTTACAAAATTAATTGGTTACGTATAATTATGTATTTAATAAAATATTTTTTAATGTGTATAATATGTAGATAGTCGTTTTAATTTAATAGTAAAAACGTTATTTACTCGAAATTAGCATGGTAAAATTCCGAATAATTTAAACATATAGAAAATGGATTTAGTAAATGAAAAAACAACTGATAGGATAATAGGGGACACCCCCCCCCCTCTGTGATGTCGGGCTTCCTCTACTTTTAATTCTTAATGGGCTCTGAAACTAACAAGAGTTGGCACAGTCCTCGAGCCTGTAGTGTTGCGGGACCTATGTCTTTACGCACAATTCGAAATCTTTTGCCTCTTTTCAAAATAATAACAATTTTGCTTTCAGTTTATCATTTAAGTTCTTATTTTAAAAATATTTTTGTTTATTTATTTTAAGAAAAAGTCGGTATGAACTAGAGTTTATAATTGTCTTGAAACCTGTACTAGCATTTCATATTTTAAAAGGGGAAAAAATGTATATAAGTTGTTACTTTAAAAAAAAATTATATTAAAAAGAAACTTGTAAAAATTTTATGAGTCAGTTTCTGTAAATTCTTTGTCATTCAACATCTGGTTATGCAATGAATTTGGTTAATCGGTGCTCTTTGAGAATAGCTGAGATCGATCTGTATAAAGGCTGTTTATTGCTTTTTCAACTTTGTTTACAGATAATTTTAATGAAGACTTTCATTTTTGGAACCGGTTTCGAAAATTAAAGCATCCTCTTAAAAAACAAAATCAAAAAAGGGGAAAAAACTCAACTATCCAGTGAAAAAAAAATAATTTAAAAATATTGAAATGCAACTGAGATATAAATTTCTTTCATAGTGTTCCATTCCATTCTTCAATGTATTAGAGAATGGGTCTTCTCGCGTAACTGAAGTAGCCCCTTAAGTAGCGAACTGTTGAAATTATGTGTTTATATAATTTATTTATTTCCTATACTTTATAATAAAATCTTAGCATTGTGCTTATTTGTAAAATTATTTTAGAGAAAGTTTATTTTAACATTGCTAATTTATCTTTAAGCCCGGTGGCAGAACTATCTTCAAATGTGTGCAACGCAAATAATATTTTCAAAAAAAGTCTGCAAAATGCAACGTATTACATAAATATATTTTTTCTGCTATTGTAGTGCTCATTAATTATGGTAACATGCATGTGTATGTGTAAATTATTTCCATCACTTACAAAATAATAATACATAATAATAATAAAACAGAAAAATCTACTTCCAGCAATATCTTCTTTTTTTCCCTTGTACCTCCGTCTTTTTTCGAGATTTTTTGGCAAAATTTGTCGTTTTTTCGCGATTTTTAACGTTATCGTCTTTTTTTAGATTTTTTGATAAAATTTGCCCTTTTTTCGCAAGTTTTTTGACAAAATCTGCTTTTGAGGGATTTTTTGACGAAATTTGCCGTTTTTTGCGATGCTTTGATAATGTTTGCGTTTATTCTCGCGATCTTTGGATGAAATTCGCTCTTATTTTGCGATATTTTGACGAAATTACGCGTCCCACGGGAAAGAGCTATTTTTTGCGCCCCATCACCGATTTTTGGCATAATTTACGCGCAATAGCGCGTCTGTTCGTTGCATTGCTGAGTCTGCAGGTGTCCTTAAAAGTCTGCGACGCCCGTCACAGTATCGCGCGCATTCTGCCACGGGTACTTTAAGTAATTCATATTTATTTCGTATTTGTGCAGAGTTATGAATGTTATAATAATTTTAACAATTATTTAAAATATGATAATTATTAAATTTGTTTATTACATTAATATAATTTGAAACTCATTGGAAACTTCAATATAAATATTTAAAAAAAAATTCAGTTGAAAATAGGGGGAAGGAGGGGGCCCAAAGTTATATTTTTTTTGGTGGGGGCCTCAAAACACCTTACTACGGCCCTGCCTGAAATATAAATACTTCGAACACATGCTCTCTTCTCGAATGTGAAACTTCTATGGTTAGCCTACAGATACTCTGTCAAGTGTTAATTTTAACTATGGATCTTGGTCATCAAAATCATCTTGAAATTATTATGTTTAAAAGATTTCAAGAAAAATGGATTGAACTTAGCCCCCGCAGTCTAAACCTTCAGTAACGCCAATGGATGGTAAGACTGGACAGTTTGAAATCTTTTGTTATCAATCAATTTTTGAAACACTTTTTTTGGAGATGAGTTAAAAAGAACTTCACTCCGCTTTCATGATTGGAATAGATGCGAACAACCATATTTGCAAAAACCAGGTGTTCTTCATGAATTTCGATAAATGGCATTCATTTCTTTCTTCTATTTTTACAAGAATAAAGTATTGGATTGGGGAAAACTTTCGAAATCCCATTTTCGACAGATATACATATTTTAGGAGTCAGAGAACTCAAAACGCATGTTTTTACAAAATATCTGCCTGTGTGTATGTGACAAAAATTGTGTGCGCTCTATCTCATGAGCAAACACATGGAATTTCCCAAAACTTTAGATTCTGTTAGACCTTGACATAAATTAAATCTGATTAGTTTTTGGTGAATATCGCTGAACAGGTGGCGCTGCTATGCTGCATTATTCACATTAGCCATATTTTAAGAACTAGTGCAAGGATTTTTCTAAAAATTTAGATTTAGTTAGTACTTGATATAAAATGGCACTGATTACATTTTGATGTATATCATATAACAGGTGGCGCTGCTATGATGCATTTTTCAGGAAGTATTGACGTGCCTAAAAATGCAGAAAGTTTTGGTATTGCCACATCTGACTAGTTCCTAAACAATTGAAGTACTTTGTGATAGAAATGAAAGTGCACGACTGATTAGCTTACACTAATCGTATATATGAATTGAGTAAACAGGCCGAATAAATATTCAATAAATTTTTTATATAATTTCAGAAAAATACCAAGCTCACGCTGGGTGCAAAGAATAAACAATAATGAGAAATGATTCATCTAAATTCTTTGAAAAAAAATCAAAAAGAAAATATAACAAATATTTTTTTTTACACAAAACATATTTTTAACACATTTCTCCTCTACTTTTAAAAGTGTTTCTTGAATAAAACCTTTGTTATCACGTAACATATCGAAGTACAATTTATCCTTTTCTGGTCAGATTAATTTTCTATCTTTAGGAAAAATTTACAGTAAAATAACAAAAATTAAAATTATCAAATTTTTACTAAAAACTAATGAACAGGTCTGGAGTTACTTCCTTTTTATCAAAATGAACACTGTGACAATTATAGATTTTTTTATTGTATTACTAAGTGCTAAAGCAGAAGAGAAGTAAAATCAGTAAATACAATGACACATACAGGGTTCATACTCGATTTTAATAACAACAAAAAATGCAAGAGATTTTTTAGAGGTATCTATTTAATATGAGACAAATGGTTTTTTTAAGTAATGGTTAACAAATAATCCTTTGGAAAACATATTGTACAAACAAAACACTTTCTCCTGTATCAATCATGAGATGTCTTTCTAATTGACAATGTCTATAAAATCCTCTCAGAACCAGAACCACAAGGATTTTACTTTCTGAGAGCCAAGAGATGCCTTCTTAGGTGACCATTATGAGAAAATCCTTTGGAACATATTTCACAAACAAAAGGTTATTCACCTGTATGACTCAAGCAATGCTTTCTTAGATTACCATTATCAGAAAATCCTTTGGAACATATTTCACAAACAAAAGGTTTTTCAGGTGCATGTGTCAAGAAATGCCTTCTTAGACTACTATTGTCAGAAAATCCTTTCGAACATATTTCACAAACAAAAGGCTTTTCATCTGTATGAGTCAAGAGATGCCTTCTTAGATTTCCATTATTAGAAAATCCTTTGGAACATATTTCACAAACAAAAGGTTTTTCACCTGTATGAGTCAAGCGATGCCTTCTTAGACTACTATTGTCAGAAAATACCTTGGAACATATTTCACAAACAAAAGGTTTTTCATCTGTATGAGTCAAGAGATGCCTTCTTAGATGATTATTATCAGAAAATCCTTTGGAGCACAATTCACAAACAAAAGGCTTTTCACCTGTATGAGTCAAGTGATGCCTTCTTAGACTACTATTGTCAGAAAATCCCTTAGAACATACTTCACAAGCAAAAGGTTTTCCACCTGTATGTGTCAAGAGATGGGTTCTTAGATGAACCTTCTGAGAAAATCCTTTGGAACACATTTCACAAACAAAAGGTTTTCCTCCTGTATGAGTCAAGAGATGCCTTCTTAGATCAGAGTTCTTAGAAAATGTTTTTGAACATACACCACACATATAAACTTTTTCTCCTGTATCAGTGGAGGAATGTTTTCCCTCATCCCCATTTCGAGGAACAAAGTGCTGTTGACTGGAGGAGGAATTTTCTCTTGTAATCGATGACATATTCTCAAATGAATTTAAGCTTGATATTGGACGATAACAAGAACTTTTTCAAGGCGTCAGCAAGAAGAGATTGTCGCCATTTTCATCCAAGAAAATGACTCGCTGAATATCAGAATAAATAGATTTAGTTACAACTGAATCTGAAAACAGAAAGAAAGATAATAAACAAGACATTTTTAAATAAACTGCACTAAATTTTAACTCTGAACTAAAAACCGATTTTCTAATTTTCTTTTCCTTAAACAATACAAAATCTGTGCATTAAGTTACAACAATATATATTCTTAGGTATGATTTAACTCGAGAATATTTTCATAGGTGCAGGTACATATGCATAGATGTGCATGCGATACAGTAGACACTGCCATATCCGGACTGATAAAAACTAAAAATTTATTTCATTAACTGTTGATAATTTCAATATTTCACTTCCTAAAATTTCGACTACTTGTTTAGCATGTTCTCGAAAGATATCTAAACAAGATTTTTACCTCTTTGATGTCCATTCAGCCCGAACTCAGTTTCACCTCCACTTCTTATACTCATTCATGTTGTCATGCATTAGGGTGTCATAAACTTTTTGCACAATTTCTTTTTTAACTTTTTTAAATTGACATTGAATTTTATACATTTCTAATTCTTTCTTTTAGAAAAGTTGCCTTCCGAACGTCAAAATATTTTTTTACTATCAGAAAAAGAAATATTTTTATTTTTTTTCAAATAATAAATTTAGTACAACATTTTGAACTAAAACATTTAAACGGATTTTTCTAATAACATTTAACAATATTGGTGGATAAATGGTTCTGCATACATATTTTTTTATAATTACAGTATGGAACCATTTATCCGGAGACCAGTTAACCGGAAAACCAGTTATCCGGAATGATATTTCTAGTAGACAGATGTTAGAATCTTTTTAGAAAAAAGTACCATGCACTGCCATTTTGACATATACATTGCTTGAAGCAGTTGTATAGTTTCACAAAAGCATCCAGTATTTGAAATAGAAGCATATATACTGATATTATAAATGTTTTTATTTTTATGCAGAGAAAACAGAAAAATTTCTGTTCCCAAGAAATTTTTATAAATTACCTTTTTTCAAACTCTAACATTTGATCTTACTTGCATCTGATTCTTAGTTCAAGTAATCGAACAACTAATTTAAAATTAGAAGTAATGTCACAACCACATATATTACATAAAACTTATCAAATGAATGCTGCTTTTAATGACCAACCAGGTAACAAGAAAAACAAGTTATCCGAATTACATGTGACCCCAACCATTCCAGATAAATGGCCCTGTACTGTAATTTCTTTTATAATTTTTAATTTTCTAGGTATTTTTTAAACAAAATTTCTTCGTAGTGTAATATTATGTAAATACACTTTTTGTGTGTGTTTTTTTAAGGTGTATATAACATTAACTTTTATAATACCGTAATTTCTGGAAGAAACGCCGCATCGCGAAAAATCACTCAAAAAAATTTAGAAAATGGTCGTAAACGCCGCAGGGGAAATTTCCGCAGTAATCGCGGTTAACGTGTTAAACAGAAACACATTAATAAGCTGTATTAAGAAATCATAAAAATGAAATTATTAATCGGAAATTAATAAATAAATACAAAATTAATGATATTATTTAAATACCGTACTTTCGGGAATAAGTGCCGCGACGCATACGAGTTTAAAAGTAAAAATATGCTTAGAGCGGCGCAGTGGATGCGGTGATTTTTTTTCCTAACAGTACCGTAAAATACCATTAATCCGTCCCTCCCCCCAAACGTGACGAAAATTCGTAAAATAATTAGAGGGGGGCGCTTACACGGGATTTTTCCATGATCGTTTCACAAAATAGGCAGGAATGAATCGTGAATCTTTGAATGAATCATGAATTTTGATAATTGAAGCAATACTTAAAAAAAATTGGTTTAAAAAAAACGTAAATTCTGTCGAAAAACGCAGAAAAAAGGAGAAATTTGTAAAAAAAAGCATGAAATCAATTAAAAAGATCTAAAAAAAGCACATTTCATCAAAGATTCATTCATTTCATCATGATTCATCACTGAATCTTTGGAACGGGGGAAAAAATCGGATTCAGAACAAATTTTCTGAAAGTTATAAAAGAAGGGGAGGGGGAAATTCAGGAAATTCATTCGAAAATGCAATTTTCGTTTATTCGTAATCTAATGCGAAATTTGCGTAACTTTTTGCGGTCTTTTAATGAAAATTGCCATTTTTTCGCGATATTTCGACGAAATCGATATTAATTTGTTTTTGCAACAATTTGTCGGAATTCGCGATACATTTTATGTCCGAAATTTTGGAATTATGATCGATTTTTTTTTTAATTTTCGGAAAAATTCAGAAAAATATCACGCTTGTTTGAAAAAAAAAAATTCTCGTAAACGCCGCATCGGTAGAAACGCCGCATTGCTTGAAATTTCAGTTTAAAACACGTAAACGCCTCGGCGTTTCTTCCAGAAATTACGGTATAACAATATGTCTAAATTTCACAAGTACAATAAATATATAAACTGTATGAAATATATAAAATAATAAAAATTAGTAGGAGAGATGGGGCACATCTGAACAATGTTTAATTTTAATTATTTCTCAAAATTATTGAGCCATTGGAATAAAAATTGATTTACATGAAGTTTACACTTCCTTTTTTCTTTAGGTTAAACTTCTGAATGCACTCATCAAAAATTTCTAACTTATATGATCATTCAAAAAATTGTCTTATTCGTTCATATGTGGCCTATTAGAAGGGTAGTAGTTGTGAATATGCCTGTGGCATATGTGAACACGTGCATAAATAAAAATGGGAATAAAAACTATGATGGAAAGTATTTAGATGTCCTCTTTTAAGACAAATTTATCATTGATAAATGGAAAGTGCATTATAAAAGATAAGATAACCCTGTCCTATTTTTTGTTTTGCAGTTGATGAAAATAAGAGAAATCCAGAAATGATTATCAGTAGATTTTTTTTTCTGAAATGTTATTTTACCAGAGGGAGAATACACTCCCTGCACTAACTACCGTATTTTCGGGTTTATAGCCCGCACCCCTAAATCGACCAGTGTAGTAAAAAAAAGTTTTGCATAACCCGCGGAGATGCATCGGTGTATGGTCCGCGGGCTATACAACGTTTACAAACGTATATTTCGATCACGGTTCGAAATTAGAAGCTATTACTCAAAATTTTTAACACAAATTTACCAAATTTTTTTGTGATGCATAATACCTACAGTAATTCGGCTAAAAAATTAAGATTTTCAGTAACGTAATTTTCGAAAGAAACGCTGCGGCGTTTACGTGTTTTAAGATAAAGTTTCAAGCGATGTGGCGTTTACGCGCATTTTTTTTAAACAAGCGTGATATTTTTTCTGAAATTTTCCGAAAATTAAAAAAAAATCGGTGATAAATTCAAAATTTCGGACATAAAATGTATACGTATCTTAGGTCATTGGTTCCCAAAAGGATCGAATCCTCGGAATCGGTCCGAAATGCACCAACTCCGAAAAGGAACGATTCCTCGGACTCTATCTGAAATGAAACGACTACGGAAAAGTTCGATTCCTTGAACTCGTTCCGAAATGAAACGACTCTATAAAGGAACGATTCTTCGGAATGGTTTCGAAAAAGACCGAATGCTTTGAATCGTTCCGAATTGACATAAATCACGTACTTATTTTTGTTCTTTGCAACAGGGTACGATACCAACTCCGAAAATGAACGATTCCTCGGACTCTATCTGAAATGAAACGACTCCGGAAAAGGTCGATTCCTTGAACTCGCTCCGAAATCAAACGACTCTGTAAAGGAATGATTCCTTAGAATCGTTTCGGAAAAGACCGACTGCTCTGAATCGTTCCGAACTGACATAAATCACGCACTTTCTTTTGTTCTTTGCAACAGGATAGGGTAGATTTTTTTTAAATAAACTAAATCTTAAATTATCTTAAATTGGCCACTGTCTAGTTCCGCAAATGGGGGAAAAAAGCTTACTAATCTATAGGGGAAAAACATCTAGGGCTGGCCCCGTGCCGTTCTCCGAACAATCAAAGAAAGGTAGGTAGGAGGGGGTGTATGACAGTGATAACTTCATTCAAACTTGATGTTTGTCCTTGAACAGGAGGGTGGGTGCTTTCATCATTTGACACTGTGTGCAAAAGGGATAACTCACTTTTTGTCCTGTGTTAGGTGACTTTGGAAAACGTAACTAGTTTTTACTGTATCAGCATTATACATTTGAAAACTCTATTCCGGAAATTACAATACATTATTCGAATTCGTTTATGCTAGGATATCAGTGATCTTAATCAAATGACTTAAATCAGTGATTTAAACATGATTCGAATGAATTGATTTTTTTTAAACCATTGATTAAAATCATAAATATCCTAAATATTTAAAAAGCGTAGTTGCCAACTCTCCATTTTTTGGCCTAGAAATATTTATCTTAATTAATCGGCAGATTATGACGATTTGAAATGGTAAAATTTACTATAAAACTTTTCCGGTAAAATAAAACGGCAGATGTTGGCAGTTATGAAAAAAGAATAAAAATGTATTAAAATCTAAAATGAACGTAGTTTGCGGAAAATATATAGGTAGTTTGCCTTATAAAAAGAGAAAAATAAGCTTTATATAATTATTTTTAAGATTAATTGTTCCCCAGATTTGTCAATATAAGTACAATAAGTTTGTAAACAGCGAGCCTTTTACTGGAACAAAATAAATTTTCATTTAAAATAGATATTTAAATCTAATATAATTTGCAATGTCATAATTTCCTTTAAGGATGCATTGGAAAAAACATTTATCTACCCTCAATGGCTCAAATTTTTCTGACACATTTTCATACTAATTTTTAAAAGTAAAAACATTCCCGAATTGTTTTTTTTGAAGACATGTATGAGAGGCCATCCGATTTTATTTATCGCTCCATTTGAATTTGAGTTTTAAATAATTATGTTCTCAGTATGACCACTTTTTTCGTTCACAGAACTCTCGCTTCGGAATATTCGGTTCAAAACGCCAACTTTGACAGCATTTTGGGAAGATTTTCTGTATTTATCAAAAAATCGACAACCACGACACATTATGTAGCTTCTAAATAAGAGAATTTGCCTGTTAGATGCGTTTGAAAAAAAAAATGAATTTAAAAATAAATCAGAAAATAAGCAGTTTGAATTGAAATACATCCTTAAGGGTGTTCTTAACTGCTTCCTTCAACAAGCACAAAACGTTTTGACACATTTACAAATTCATTTTTTAACAGAAATATATAAAATTGGAATGCCTGACTATGGAAGCAATTTCGAACCGAACTTAGTTTTCCATTTCATGATAATTAAATTACCTATATCCAGTTCTAAGCAATTTCGATCACTTGATTACCCGTTTTTCTCCTGCTTTTCGACCGGTTTTTCTGCTCTCGTCGGGAAATGTGTTCAAAAGTGACAACTTTGAAGGCTTGTTGTGAAAAATTTATTGTGTTTTTTTAAAAAAAAACAGAAATTTGAGTCCAATTAGACAGTTTCTGAATAATAACACCTGCTAGTTTCATGCATTTCCGAACAAAAATAAATTAAATCATGTGTCACAAAGTTACTCTTTTTGATTTAAGAACAACCTTAAAAGGCTAGAGCTAATCCTATTGAAGAAATTTATAGCGATATCTCGGTTGCAGTTTTTTCTTATTTAATTTAATTTTTTTATGAAGATGCTTTCATTTAAGAAAGTGGCCTATTTAAAAATATTTGTAAACAAAACTGAAAAAAAAATGGTTCTGGTACAGATTGATCTCAATTATCCAAAGAAAAAAAGGTCATTATATATATATATATATATATATATATATATATATATATATATATATAATGAAATGCAACCGAAATATTGCTTCTTCTGGATTAGCATTAGCGAATGAATTTTTTCACATGACTAATGTAGCCTCTTAACTAATCAAGTTATTCACTCTTTTCTATAATTTTTACAAGTAATGAATAAGTAGCTAGTAATTTATTTTCTTATTTTTTGCAATAATAAATTCATAAAAAGTTGAGGCTAAAGAAGAATTAAGGAGTGATACTTGGTCAACAATTATTATAAAAGAGAAGAATTAATTGCTAAAATGAGAGAGAGAACTAGTTGGTATTAAAATTTTAAGCTCGAGCTTCTTTGGCAAAGCTTGAATTTTTTTTTTTTTTTTTTTTTTTTTGAAAAATAAATTTGATAAATTTAAATTATTGGTAAATTTCTAAAAAATAAAGTACTCCAATAATGGCCAAGAGGTTCTGCTCTCGACGCTGCTAAACGTGAGATAGTGGGCTCGAACCAAATCGCGCACGTCCGCCTAATCATTCGAAATTTCTCATGGTTTTCTTCGAACCTTGTGTAAATACGGGTTAGATTTCGTAACAGACTTTTGCTTAATTATTTCAAATTTTGTGAAAATCGAATCAAAATGTAAAAGATATTACTAAAACTTTTCTTCATTTTATTAAATCCTATCATATGTATTTCATTCAATGATAGGTAAAGATATAAAGTTGCCGTGTTGATTTCCACATTTAAAATGCAACTGTATTATTTCCGTATTACTGAATTTAATATGCATAATAGTAATAAATTTTGCATTCATGCATTTTTAAGTAAGAGTGCAACAACTATTGCACCAACTTCTGAATGTTTATAAAACTAGTTATAGTATGAACGCACCTCATTCATTGCGTTTGGCATGCAATCTCCGACTTGATACAAGTAAAAACATGAATCTTGCTGACGTATTTTTGATAGATTTATAATCGCCCTGTGTTTTTATTTCTTATTTTTCACTTTTACTTTTATTATACATTTGCATTTAGTCATTTACAATTGTATAAACTAAAAGTAAAAAAAAAAAAAAAAATAAAAAAAAAATGTGTAAGGTATACGTAACAAATGCTGGAACTATAACTAAAACTCATATTGAACAAATTTTATGCATTTTGAACCGCTGTTGCTGCAAATTTTGCAGAAAACATTCACATAAAAAATTGTGTTGATTTCAGGAGAAATACCTTATACCCGGCGATTATCTCCCTTAAATTTCATAAATGTGTTTTAATGCAGAATTATCGAATTTGCTTTATATTTTGGATGTAAATTCTTTCTGATAAGGCGAATCTGTGAACAATTTTTAAAGTTTAATGATTGAGTATAAAGGATAACTCTTAAATTATGTAAATGGGTTTTTATGAATAATTATTCCTTGTTCCTCTGTGGGTTGTGTGCGTGTGTGTGTGGGGGGGGGGTCTACAAACTCCCAATCTATATATTACATATAAATTTTATATAATAATAATTATTATTATTATTAAATTACATATTAAAGTTTTATTTTATACTTTTACATTTATATAATATGTAATATATAAAATAATAATAATAACTAATAATAATACAGTCGAGTCTCTATATAACGAAATCCACCATTGCAGTAAAAAATTCGTTATATAGAGAAATTCGATGTATAGAGAATGATGTTAAAAATCGTATTTAATGTGTGAAATTTGAACAAATATTATTTTTGATCTTTTGAATTAGTTATTTGAAATGTTTAAAAGTAAATATTAACCTAACATTTTATTTCTTAATTATTTAAGCTGTTTCAAAAAAGAGAACAGACATTTATTTGAAAGCTTAATGAAAATCAAATAAGGAAGACTTGCATTAATTTCAGACGAAGAAATCTGTGATTTTTTGTTGTTTTGATTTTAAAATTGTTACGCTCTAAAAAGAATGCTTAAATTTTAGCAAGGAATGAAAAATTGTAGTTAACATTTTCGTCCATTTGAAAGCCTCTCTTATGTGCCTCTCATTGATTCCTCTCTTACATGTGCATCAATCCAATTGACTCTGTTTTGAGAAGGATGTAGAAAGGTGTGTGGGAGATGGAATGAATTCGTTAGATTTAAAGAACAAGGAGAGAAGTAATAAAAAAAAAACTCAGCACTGACAATGAATCAAAAATAAGTGATGGAAAATTGATTTTGAAGCCTTTTAAAACTGAGTAAATTAAGACCAATTTATGAAAAAATTCGTTATATGGAGATCGATATTTCGCTATATAGAGACTGTTTTTAATGTAATCATGCGAAAAGGGAACCGTTGGTACTAAAAATTCGTTATATAGAGAAATTCGATGTATGGAGTTTCGTTATAGGGAGCCTCGCCTGTATATAAATAATATAAATTAAATACAAATAAAATTAAAAATAAATGTATAAATAAATATAATTAAGTATTAAAGATTATACTCATTAACAGTAATATATTTTAAAAATTATAATAATTCTATTAACTCTATTAACTCTATTAAATCAATTAAAATAAATGTATATACAAATATAAAAAAATAAACATTAGTTTCATTAACAAGAATTATTTAAAAAATGGATAATATTTAATTAAGTGATAGGAAATTAATAAAAATAACTGTATAAATAAATTAAATATTAAAAATTATACTCATTAACAAGAACTTGTTTGAAAAAAATTTATTATCAGCCATTAATGACTCTATTGTCATGTACTGAAATTATTGTAATGATACGTAGCGAATCTTAAGATATACATAAATCTAGGAAAAAAAGTGATGAGGAAAAAAGTGACATAAACAGTAAAATCGGAAAAAGTTAAAAAGGAAAAAAAGTTACCGGAAAAAAAAGTGACAAGGAAAAAAAGTTATCGAAAAAGAGACAAGGAATTGATTTTGGGGATTCATTGGTTAAGTATGAAAGGGGGATCGGGGGGAGGTTCAAAATTTAGGTAAATGGGTTTTCATGCTGAACTAACTGTTTTGATTCAATTTTTGGATATAGGTTCATACTGAAAAGACATTTGCCTGATTAGTTTTGGGAAGGGACGATTAACAACCCCCCCCCCCCTATCGGCCCTAAATTAGATAAATGGGTTTTTATGCAGAATCATCCAGCGTGTGTCAGACTTTGGATATAGGTTCTTTCTGATAAGACTTAAATATTGTATATAATGCCTGAAGAGATTTGGATGTTTAATGGTTAAGCATAGAGAGGGAACGGGGGGGGGGGGGAATAACATCTCTTAAATTAAATTAATAACTTTTTATGCAAAATTATCCGATTTCCTTGAAATTTTGGATATAGGTTCATTATAAGACATATCTCTGATTAGTTATGGGGTTCTTTTGCTAATAAAGGCGGGGACGGGGAATTATCTCGCCTCAAATTAGATAATTCTTTTTTATGCAGAATTATCCGATGTATTTCAAATTTTAAGTGTAGGTTCTTTCTGACAAGGTGAATCCCTGAATAGTTTTAAGGGTTTAATGGCTAAGTATAGAGAGGGGGAACGGAGGATATCCCCCCCCCCTATAAATTAAATAAATGGCTTTTTACACAGAATTATCTCATTTGCTACAATTTCGGATGTAGGTTCATTATGATAAGACAAAACCCTGATTAGTTGTGGGTTATTTCCCGTTCCCTCCTATATACTTAGCCATTAAACCCTTAAAACTATTCGGGAATTCACTTGATCAGAAAGAACCTAAATGCAAAATTTGAAATAGGTCGGATAATTGTGGGAAAAAAATATTATTTTATTTAAAGAGGGGGATAATCGCCCGCTCCCCCTTTTCCAATAGCAAAAGAACCTCACAACTAATCAGGGATACGCCTTATTACAATTAATCTATATCCAAAATTTGAAGCAAATCGGATAATTCATCGTAAAAAGCCATTTTTTAAATTTAAGGCGGTATCTCCCGTTCCCCCTCTGTACTTAGCCATTAAACCCTTAAAACTATTCAGGGATTCACTTTATGAGAAAGAACCTATATCCATAATTTGAAATATATAGGATATGTGTGCATAAAAAACAATTTATCTAATTTAAGAGGGGGGGGATTATCAGCCCTCCCCTTTTTAATTAACAAAAAAATTTCATAACTAATCAGGGATACGTCTTATCATGAACCTATATCCAAAATTCGAAGCAAATCGGATAATTCTGCGTAAAAAGCTATTAATTAAATTTAAGAGAGGTTATTCCCCGTTCCCCCTCTATGCTTATTCATTAAACTCCCAAATCTCTTCAGGCATTATATACTATATATAAATCTTATCAGAAAGAAAACCTATATATAAATTTGACACACGTTAGATAATTCTGCTTAAAAACCCATTTCTCTAATTTAAGGCGGATAGGGGAGGGGGGTAATCGTCCCTTTCCAAAACTAATCAGGTAAGCGTCTTTTCAGTATGAACAGATATCCAAAAATTGAACCAAAACTGTTAATTCAGCAAGAAAAACCCATTTACCTAAATTATGAGCCTACCCCCCCCCCCCCCGATCACACTTTCTTACCTAACCAATGAATCTCCAAAATTAATAATAAATCCCCGAAATCAATTCCTTGTCACTTTTTTCCCGTGCCACCTTTTTTCCGCTTTTGTAGTTTGTCACTTTTTTCCGATAACTTTTTTCCGGTCACTTTTTTTCCGTTTACCGAAATACATGACAATAGCGTCAGTAATGGCGGATAATAACATATTATCATTTTTTAAAATAAACTTTTGATAATCAGTATAATTTTTTGTATTATACATTTATTTTATTTTATTTATATTTAATCATATATTTTATTTATTTTTATGTACACTTAATTCAGTATTAATGTATTATAAATTATTTATTATTTAATTATTATTATAATTTTAATAATTTACTTATATTATTTATTTACAATTATTATATTATATTAATATATATATTATTATATACAAAATTATTATTAATATATAATATAATTATTATATTATACATTATAAATAAAAAGTCTTCATTTGGCGCCATCTCCGTTTTTCATTCTGCCGCCTGGACGACTATCCCCCCCCCCTTTTGTTTTTACACTGCGCAGAAAAACATGACAACCAGGAAAAATAAATAAATAAATACAGTTCTATTCGAATTCTTTATTCGAGGTTTTTAAATGTTAAAGAAATGTTCATAATTTTATATAAAACATAAAATTTGTATAGCAGACGGTAATTGAAGATACTGCTTTTCATAATTGAATTAAAAGAAGATTTTAGCAAGATATAAATCAAGATTAAACAAGATATATATATATTGTTTAGTTATATCTATTATATTAATAATGTTAACATTTACAATATTAAATTGAGGTTCACTTGTAATAAATGAGTGTACTATATCACTACTGAATGTAAAGGGTACATTTCTTAATACGCTATTTTTTAATCTTTAATCTTCCTTAATTAAGATATTGATTTCAGCCTAGCAAAGTCAAAATAAATGTTATTGATTTAAATATTAATAGGATAAACTATGGTGTATGGTTTAATTTTTCCGTTATAACATAATTCTGCTTTATTTTAATATTATGATGTGTAGTATAAGTCGTTTTTTGGTTTTTATTATTATATTATCTCTATTTTTCTGTCATATGATATATCAATATTTCAAGTTTTAATTTACCACTTGCGGTATCAGGATTAAGGTCGTGCATTTGGGATTCATTCTATTTTATAGCTCATCACTGTTTTATTTTCTCCATATCCACTAAGCACTATAGATTACATGGTATTTCTTTAATTAATTTTGGTTTCGTGTGTTTGTAGTCCCAAATTCGTATTGTTTTGCTTTTTAAGGCAAATACGAAGATGAAACCACGCACAAGAGGTCTGCACGGGCCCGGGCTTGGCCCGTGACCCGTACCCGGGCCGGCGGAATCGTTTCAAATTTTCTAACGGGAATCAGAATAATTTTCTCAACGGGTCGGGCCAGCAAACAAAATAAACGGGCCGGCCGATAAAAAAAATTTCGGGCAGCGATAAAGAACTTATGTTAGATTAATCTTTGGATATATACTTCTTAATGGTTTTTAAATTAATTTCTCAATAACGCAAAAATTTGATGGTTTTTAAATTAATTTCTCAATAATGCGAAAATTTGACACATTTTCAGATTAATTTTTAATTGTAAAAATATAAAAGTGATAAGACTGACTATTGAAGCATTTGGAATCGAATAGCATTTTTCATTTTTGGTGAATAAAATACTTGCATTACCATGTTCAGACACAATAGTTTCTCAAATGGTTGCAGGTTTTTCTCCCTTTCCATGCTATCACTTCCGGAAATTCTATAGAAAACGCTAATTATAACAATAATTTATTTCCTTTCAGTATTCTTAAATTGCTTGTATCAAAAAACGGATAATGCCATTTGAATATATAGTTTCTGAATAAAGATACCTGCTATGCGTTTCTGAGAAAAAAAAATGAATTTAGAAATGTATCAAAAAAGCGCATATTTGAATTAACGAATGAATTTGGATTTAAAATCTTTAATAAAATGATATATTTTTAGAAATCTTCTTTTATTAAACAGCTTCAAAAGTTACGATGTTTTTAACTTTCTTTTTTCTTTTATTTTAAGCCATATTAACTTTTAGAAGAATCTTTATTTCATTGTTGAAAGCCTAAGAATCTTAGTAACCACTAATGTTGCTAATGTGTATTCCCTGTAAAATATACTGTAAAATCATTCCATAGATATGTATGCAGTATTCTTTAAAGAAATCTTAATTATATGAAAAAAATCTGATTTTTTTAGAAATCGTAGAAATTGTAACGGGCCAAAACGGGCCGGGCCGGGCCCGGGCCGAACTTTTGAGTTTTACAACGAGCCGGGTCGGGTCGAAAATTTTTTCCTACGGGCCGGGCCCAGAAATTCCGGCCCGTGCAGACCTCTACCACACACTCCATTTGTAGTTCCAAAGTATTTGGGACCTGATGATTCTGCTTTGGTTCTACAAATTCCATTTGTATTCATATTATTCTTTTTTCCTTTCATATTCTATGTGATATAAGTTATTAAATTCAATAGTTAATTTCAAATGGTTTATGTTGTTTACTATTAACGGTCTTATATATATATAATTTTAAATCCGATTCTGGTCAAGTAAATTTAAATAGAATTTTTGGGCCTGGGTCTGGTACATTATGAAAAATGCAAGACTTTACTTATATCCCCCCCCCCACCGAATTTAACTTTTAATCTCAATTTTAAATACGAAGAAGAGGTACAATAAAAATTTTATGAAATTTTATATTTTGGAATAATTTAGATTGTTATTTCTAAAAATAATTTATGCGCTTAAACGTTTAAAGAAAGAATTATTTCCAAAGTTAATTTAATGATCTATATAGTTCTAAATATAACTCAATAGCTTGTTTGTATTAAAACTCATGATTTGTATTTCTACATTGTTTTTTCCAGTATTGTATAAATATACTACAATAATAATAATAATAATAATAATAATCTTATTTTTATTAAAATCGAATTTTTTTTTTTATTTGAATCCTTGTATTATTATTCCCTGCACTAAACCACTGAAGAATCAAGACTTACAGGTTTCTGAAACAATTAACATTCTAATTACTAACATAAGTTAGTAATTAAAAATATAAAAACTGCAAATTTGTGAATTCACTAGTTATGACATACGCAATGTTTTATACTATATTTCGTGATGTGTAATTATGTACATAAAATCCAGTTTTAAATGATAAGTATTCAGCGTAAATTAAAATAATAATTACAACAAATAATTAAAATTCAGCATTTTACGTTTTTCATAAATAATTAGACCAGTTTTCAACGCAAAATGATTCGTAATTAATAATTAAAAGAAAAAGATAAAACATATCATAATGTTCTCCGACAAAATTGTTTTCAATCATTAAATAAATATACATATATATATTATTTGCATTCAGTCGCATTTTCAAGTCTTTTCTTGAAAGCTTCTCCGAAAATGTTCCCGTCTTCCCTTGACCAACAAATTTCTTAAGAATTTGCAGTAGACAGCTTTGTCCAACCCACATCCCTCAAAAGGGGGATTCAACTTTAATCCCCTGAAAGTGTTCTCTCAGTCACAATGTCACCCTCCCAACTTTAACTCCCCTATTAGTAAGCTATTCGTAAGTTTTCCCCCCTTTGAGGAACTAGAAAACACCCCTTAAATTCAGAATCGTCGAGGTTGGAAAGGTTCCAGATTTTGGATTTTGTACTCTACAAAAACAGTGGGGTGCTGCAGCACCGATTCGCTAGCAAATTATTTTCTGATATTTTATTTATAGATTTTTTTTAGGTCTCGCGTATAAGTCGACCCCCACTTTGATGTTCTTTTTTTGTCTAAAATTTCACGACCTATACGCTAGTATATACGGTAGCTATTATAGATCTGTCGGTGCAATACTTGGCAATTGTTGCGACAGTTCTTCCAAACCCAGAAATAATTGTATTTAAGCAGAAAAAAAAGCCTTTACAAACATGGGAGAACTCTCTAAATATCGCGGTATAGAGAAAAAAATTTACAAATTTTGATGTTTTTTTTTTCAAATTTTTTGAGGTTTAAAAGTTGTAGAAAAAATATCACGATTTCCAATTTAAAAAAAATTAACCCGTACCGTATAACCCGTACCGTGTATAAGCCGCAGCGGCTTTTTGGAAGGTTTTTTTCTTATATAAGCCGCGGACTATACACCCGAAAATACGGTATATGTTTTTTAGAGGACCTTTGTAGAAATTCATCCCCCCCCCCAGTCTTTTGACTAAATTTGTGCTTTTTGTGATCTTTTGATAAAATTAGCGTTTTTTCAGTTTTGAAAAGTTTACATTATTTTGACAAAATTTGTGTTTTTTAGGAACTTTAATGAGATTTCTTAAAATTTGTATTCTGTAGTATTTTTTTAAGATTTGTGAAAGAATTCCAGCTATTACAGTGCTTAAATCCACTGCAATAAATTTTTTCCTCTGCAATTTTTGAGTTTTTAGCGATTTTTTATTTTGTGACATTTTCAGACACTAAAAGGGAACTAAGGGGATTAAAATGCACAAACGAAAACTTTTTTGGGGAAAAGGATACCATTTCGGAGCTCTGTAATTGAGATCATATCTTAATCTCTAATGTCTTACCTGACTGCAAATCAGTTTTTAATAATAATTGTAATAGTATATATAAATATTTCCTACAAATTTATAGCCCTCCATTCGACCAGTTTCTCCAAATTATACAAATCACCGAATTATTTGCCAATTCATACTAATGGAAGGTTGTTGCCATTCTAAAATTTTAAGATAGGAAAATTAATGAATTTAAATTTTAAAAAATCATTTATGATTAGGGTTACTTTACTTCTTGTATAAATCAAACATAAAATTTGTTTTATAGAAGATGATTTCAGACAAAAGAAAGAGTAGATTGGGGTGGAATCGGACAGTTGATTTACGTTTAAGTATCATTATTAAGTTTAAGTATCATATATTTTACCTTTAAGTATCATTATAAACATTTCATCAAACACACGCAAGATGAAGTCATGGTAGCCCTATTTTCAGTAGAAAAAGTTTCTGATCTAGATAAGCTTACAGTTGTATAAAGAAAAAAATATTTCAAGAATCAAAAGTAAATTTGATTTGCATATTTTTTATGCTTTCTGTTTTTTTAATGAATAAAAGTTTTTAAATTAGTACTGCACCCAGTTCTCCACGTTTTCATATTTTTAATTGTAAGACAAACACAATGCTAAACCTACGAGTCAACCACTAGTGGTATCAATTTTTGGCTTATGCATCACTTCATTTCCGGAATACGTGGATCATTAGATTACCCTATTACTACCCTTCCATAAAATAAAGAATTTTTTCTTGAGCTCGATGGCACAGGATTTTGTGCGGTCAGCTCTTGGACTATATTATTTGATAAGATGATAATGTTTAAAACGAAACACGTTTCTTTTAAGTGATCTGAAATTATTCTAGATATTAAGTATTTACATGTTAGCATCCAATGCATTCATTTTCCTATTAAAAAAAAAAAAAAAAAATCTTTGTACTTTATTTATGTTTTGCGTTTGAAATATATATATACATATATATATTTATTTTTTTTATAATTTTTATGATAAAGACAAATTTTTAGGTGGCATGTAAAAATGTTTTTATGATAAAGTTTATTATTTATTTACTTTTGTCGCTTGAAAAATATTTTTCTTGGCATATTCTTTAGTTTCGTATTTCAAAAAAACTTTTAAATATAAATTAAAAGTTTCAAAAATAAAAATGTAACTAAAATACAATGTTATTATCATGTAAAAAATCAAATATATTTTTAAATTTTTCCAGAAATAAAATTTTTATAATACATAACTACTTTTAGTGTAAAATTAATAAGTAAATTTGCTTGCAAAAATATTTTGCTTGCTTAATTATATTTTATAGTTTTATTACATAAATTTGGTAAAATTTTACTCTTTCTAAATTGTTTTCTTCGATAATTCTTTATTTCAGAGGTAATGCAGTCTACAATTTAGACATATTATTTAGACATAAACATAATTACGTATCATACTTGAATTTTGTTTGCACTTTTTCGATAAAACTTAGAAAATTATGTAATGGTAAATTAAATGTAAATTTTGCATAAAGATGGCAGCACAAAACAATAACAAATTCTTTCAAAGACTTCTGTATGGCATGTAATTAGATTTGCTGCTTTGCAGCACATATGACGATTATTAATACCTAGTTTCTGAATAATAATGAAAGTAACAAGCAACAAGTACTTTCTAACAGGTAGCGAGTTCATAAGTAACAACATCATATGGGTAGTAATTTTGTCATTACTTTTACAACACTACCAGTAAGAACATTATAGAGAGAACCCAATTCACAGAAAAGATATCGATAATAAGGAATTTAGATATGGCTGTTTTTAAATTTAAAAGATAAAATTTTTATTAGTGATATAATTTTGGACTTTCCATAATTGCATTAATTGATGAATTAACTTCCTTTCATTTACAGGTTGGTGCAGATTTCATTAAATAAAAAATAAAGGACTTTTAAAGACCAAAGCCAAAGAAATTTAAGGACCTATATACAAGTGGCATATTCAGGGGGTGGGCTAATGGGGCTGTAACCCTCTCTGAAATTTCTAGAAAACAAAATTTTATTATGAAAAATTATCAAAATATAATGAAATCTGCTACGATGGAATTTAAATGAAACTAGAAAAATATTTTGTTTTAGGCAGGTGTTCATTAAAAAAGTTTTTTCTTTCAGAGATCACAAAATATCAGTTTCAGGCAAGTTTCCGATATACACAGGCTCTCTTTACAAGCCTCAAAAATTATATTAGTTAAGACAAAAGCCTGTTTAAAACGAAAATCAATTTCCATGCAATTCCATCATAGTCGGTTCGATTGTATAATGTATGCTTCACCTGCTATGGTTAAAATCTATTTAAAGTGAAAATTTTAATGTTTTTCCGATTTGCTATCAGAAATTCTTATTGTATCTCAGCCCTCACCAAAATGATAAGTCTAGGTACGCTACTGCTATATACCATAAACCCCTTAACGCGCAGTGTTGCCGGGTCGGCAACACCTAAATTTCCTCCTGTTTAGAGACACAAAAACTCCGTCAATATTTCAAAAACTACTCTAATGGCTACTTTAAATCTTTCTTATGAGTTCTAGATGGCAACACCACAGAGATCAAACTCTACTGTTTTTAAATAATAGGTAAAATGTATTACTATAATACGCGCTTCACAGCAATGCTCTTCTCACTGTGCATATCAATGCTTTACATATGGGAGGTTACCACTTCGGCAACAGCTAATTAAAATGGTTAGTGCAATCTTTACAAAACAATACCTGTGTACTCCTCTAGGCCTAAATAGATTGCCTATTTTTTTTTTCTTTAAATTCCAACTTTAAAGAGTAGTGCTCCGGAATAGGGTTAAGTTAAGCTGCATTTTTCAATACAGAGTTTCATTTTTGTAAAAAATGAAAGCTTTGGGAAAAGAAATGGGGGTATGTGATGCGTAGCAGGCAGAAATGTGGAAGACATTTTAAACTTTGCAAGCAGGCAATGGTAGGCAAAGCAGACAATTTTTTTCCTCAGGGGGAGAGGGCTATTAAACAACAGATTACTTGCTTAAAAAAAAAAGAATAGAAAGCTAGACTTTAAATTTTAAATGTTTTTTAAGCAGAGGTGGAAACAGAAACATTGATTTTGGAAATGAAGCAGATAAAGGAAAATATTATCAGATTCTTATACAGTAGACTCCCTTAAATCTGCACATAATTTACAGATGTAAGCAATGAAGTTTTCAGTTCAGATGTTGGGCCAAAATTTTACGTTTTTATTTTTATATTAATTCTAAACATTTTTAAATATGTAATTTTTCATTAATATCACTGAATTCATGCTTTTTCATGAAGGAAGAATAAATTTATTTCTGAAAAATTTCAAGATATTGCTAATATTATTGGTAATTACAATCTTTTTGCCAGATGTATTTATACATTAATCTTTATTATTATTATTATTATTAAGTCTGGCTAAACCTGAATTAAACTTTGTTATTTTATGATTTTGATGTGAATTAGTAGTACAACTTTATGAGACAAGTTTCATTGAATAATTTTTTTTTTTTTAAATGCATATCATCTTTATAATGAATATTTAATTATACATTATTGATTATTTACTTGACCTTTGCTTTTAATATATTAATTATTAAAAAATATACACAGCAGACACCCTTGAATCTGCAACTCTCTACAATCTCCACAGAATTTATGGATGTAAACAATGAAACATTCAGTTCAGACGTAGGTGCAAAATTTGACTTTTTTAGTTTAATATCAGTTCCATATATTTTGAATTTTTTAATTTATTTCTTTTATTTCAAGTGATATACAAAACCGATATTTTATTGATTCAAGTGAAGTTGATAAAATGTTGCTTTAAATCAAGAGTAGTCGGGAGTAGATACAGTAGAGGACCTATTATCCGGAATTCTGAAATCCGGAAGGACCCGAAATCCGGAAATGAAGACAATTGAGAACGTGGTGAATCATGATGAAATGAATGAATCATGAATCTTTGATCAAATGTGCGTTTTGTCGAGATTTTTTAAGATTTCATGCTTTTTTGGCTTTTTTTTTTACAAATTCACCTTTTTCTGCGGTTTTTTTTTTTTTGGACAAAATTTACGTTTTTTTTTAAACGCAAATTTTTTCAAGTATTGCTTCAAGTATCAAAATTCACAAGTCATTCACAGATTCGTGATTCATTCGTATCATCATGATTCATACCCATAAAAAACGCAATTTTTTTCACGTATAACTATAACGAAAAAACTCTGCAAATTCGTCAAATATCGCGATAAAACCCTGCGAATTTCTTCAAATCTCGCGTTAAAACCCTGAAAATCTCGTCAAATATCGCTAAAAAATCCTGCAGGTATCTCGCAAAAAATGCAAATTCTGTGAAACGATCGCGGAAAAATCCCGTGTAATCGCCCCCCTCTAATTATTTTATGATTTTTCGTCACCTTTGGGGGATGGTGGATTAACGGTATTTTACGGTTATATATATATATATATATATATATAACGCCAGTTAGCAAAACGTCCGGATTTTGAAGAGCTCTGAATTTTGGATGCCCGGATTTAAGACTTTGTACTATAGTACAAGAGTCAAAATTGTAGCTTAGTGTTTTTTCCGCAGACTTCTCATACAACACACTTTTCATTCATATTCTAGATAGCAGTGCTATATTCCGTTTTTTTCTTTGGAGGGAGGGGGGGGGGGGGGGAGTGTCGAGTTTCGAACGGACCCGAAATCCAGAAAATTCCAAAATCCGGAAAGCTCTCGGTCCCGACGATTCCGGATAATAGGTCCTCTACTGTAGAAATTAATACATTAGACTCCCTTAAATCCGCACATAATTTACGGATCTAAACAATGAAACATTCAGTTCAGATGAAGGTAGAAAATTTGACTTTTTTAGAGTTTCATTAATTCCATACATTTTTTTTTATTTTGCAATTTTTGTTATGGTTATTGAATTCATGTTTTTATCATGAAGAAAAAATAATTTATTTCTGAAAAAAAAATCAAGATATTGCTGATATCATTGGTAATCACAATCTTAAAAAATATATTTATGTATTAATCAAGCTTTTTTAGTTGTTAACTCTGGCTAAAACTGAAAAAAAGCTTCGCTATTTTATGATCCTGATGTGAATTAGTAATGTACCTTTATGAGGCAAGTTTCATTGAATAATTCAGCAAAAACACATTTCATCTTTATAATGAATATAAAATTGTACATTATTGATTATTAACTTGACCTTTACTTTTAGTATTTTATTAATTTTAAAAATTATCTAAATTTTTATTATTTTAGTTTATTATTTAGTTACATACAAGCTGTGCGGATTTCAAGGAGTCTATTGTATAATTTTATGTTTTATTTCACATGCATAATATCTACTTGTAATAAAAAGCAACTTCAGAGACTGTAGGAACGGTTCCGGCATGAGCCACTCCAATTTGGATATCGACTGCAGCTAAACCCCACGTTAGGCTTAGCTGAAAACAAATGCTAAAATGATTGTTTTAAAATTTCTTCCATTTGAAATAATGTTTGTTCAGCATATTTTCATATAAAACCCAATTATAATACATAAAGATAACAGTGGAAATGTGAACTGATAAGTTTTTAATCATTTAAAAGTATGATTGTATATTATCGGCTCAAAGCACCGTTTTTTTCTAATCTCACAAAACTTTAGTGCTGCCATCTATGAACTAACAAAGGACTCACAAACCTATTTTTAAACCATTGTGCTACTTTGCTATTGCAGACTTTTTAAATTTAGTTTTATTAATTTTTTTAAGATCCTAGCATAAGACGCTTATTTTTTAAAATTTTGTTTTCTATTATAAATAAAATAAGCTTTTTTCTCCCTTCAAGTTGTAATGGATATATCACATATTATCATAGCTGCATTATTATAATTGAAAATTATTTTTTCACATCCTCTTAAATCAAAATTTTACCTGCTTTGATGTAATTAATATATTTAGTGCATGATATGGAACAGATGACTTATAGATGTGCACCATAAACTTGGCGATTTTTTTCGCACCAAAAAGCCGTTTTTGAAAACGATCGGCAAACTGAAACTGCATGAGAAACCCGTTTTCAAATACAGCGATCACTTTCAAATTTCCTGAAAAATTGAATTTTTGTAAATATAAAAAATGAATAATTTAGACTATGTCATGGGGGGGCGGAGCCACCCTAAAGTCCCCGTTTTTTAATTTTAATTTTTTTTTTCGGGAGAAAAAATATTTAAAATATTTAAGTGATCACCATATTTGAAAACGAATTATTTTGCTAATAATAACGTCCTTATGAGTGCTTTTTTGCGGATTTGAACAATGAGAAATTATCTTTACTTTATCAAAACAAACATTTCCTAAAGTCCCCTTCATCAATAACCTGGACAGAGCTGTTGATGGTCTATTAAATTTTAAATCGGCTTTATGCTCCTTGATCCTCTCAAATAACCACCTCATAGTTTTGCCTACATATGACGTCACTGTACCATTATTCAGTTCTATAGGTATTTCATACACGCCTGACTGGAATAAAAATGGAACGGGATCTTGTTTTTTGATTATAGCTGCAAACAAATTTTTCGTAGGGGATGCTACAAGATGAATATCAAATTGATTGAAAATTCTCTTTAATCTTTCAAACATTATAGGAATATATGAAATATTTCTATAAGATTTTCGTGTTAACTGGGCATCTTGAGGCTAACTATTGTACTTGCTGATTAAATTATGCATAATTTTTGGACAATAACCATGATCAATTCCAATTTTAATGATGTGGTCAAGTTCGTCTTTCAAAAATTCATCTGAACAAACAATGTGCGCTCTTTTAATAAAGGAATTAAATGCTGACATTTTATAACTCCAAGGAGTGGAAGCTGTAACTAGAATAATACTATCAATTTTCATTGGCTTTCTAAAAATTTTCCTTTTAAGTGAAGAATCTGATTTAATAATTAAAACATCCAGAAAAGGGAGTGAACTATTAACTTCTTTTTCCATAGTAAATTTAATGTTGTCATCAAGTTGGAATTTTTTGAAAAGTTAAATCAACTTGATTAATCATTTATTAAATCAACAATTGATTAAATCAACAATTGATTAAATCAACAATAAGATTATCTGCTATAAATAAAGGATTTTAATGATGCTTTAAATGACTATCTGCAAAATGAAAGTTACAACATATGAAATTTTATGTATTATCAAACTACATTTTACATTATCATACTAAAAATTGTATAATTTTGGTTGAAGATTAACCAAACAAACGATTTTACATTAACTTACTTAAGTATAGAGAGTAAGATTAATAAACTTACGCTGAAAATTACCTGATATTACAATCAAGGCGAGCCTCAAGACGCCAATACAAGAATGAATCTCAGATTTTTTAGTTCCTGTCATACAATTTATATTGAAAATGATTCATTCATTCAATCGGAAAGGCCGATTTTGAGCATGGAACTGAGAGAGATTGAATTATTCCATTGATATCATCCAGTGTAGTCAGGCCCGGACTGGCCAGGTCGGCTGGTCGGCGATCGCCGAGGGCCCCCGGCCCAAAGGGGCCCCGGAAGTGCAACTAAAAAAAATAATATACGATTTTATAACTACTACTTACATAAGAAAAAAAAATTAGTATTTACCAATAATAATATGCGTTTACAATAAATTTTAAACAATTGATATTTTTTCATGGTAACTTATATAGTTTCGTCGTGTCATGTCGTTGAACAGACGGAATGGGACTGCTGACTGATACATCGCCCTTTCTGCAGTAATAGAATCAGATTCAGAGTGCATCGCGACGCTCACTTGCCAATCTCGTATAGTATGGTTGTAACGAGTGCAATTTCAGTTTGGTCAACATGAAGCCGTTGTGCGAAAGCAACAGTAAAAAATCGAAAGAAAAAAAATGAGAAAATTTTTAAGCATTAAAAAATGTTTAAAAACTTTTAATACTTGGTTAAGTAGTAAGAACGACTCGATTCCACTCAATTTCCACAAAAAATTAGTTTTTCTTAACATACAATTAAGATCCTTTTAAAGAATACTGCATACACATTTATGAAATATTTTATATTTTAAAACTACACTTTAAAATCACGATATTTTCTCAATATAGAAAATACACGATAATAACATTAATGATTACTTAGAAGCCTAGGTTTTTGAACATTCAAGTAAAAATTCATTATAAAATTAATGCAGTTTAGATTTAAAGAATTAAAAAAAACCGTAAAAACATGATTAACTTTTGAAGATGAATTATAAAAAATATATTTGTGAAAATATTTCTCTGTCATTCATTACAGCCTCTTTCAAATCCAAAGGAGTTAGTTCCTGACACATTTCTAAATTCATTTTCTCCAGAAATGCATGTCTTGCTGTTTTTTTTTTTTTTTTTTTTTTAGTCAGAACCTATGTAAACGAATAGTGTCTTCCATTTTTTGATAAAGACATTATATCTTTTAGAAATATTGTCAAAGTTAGCATTTTGAATTGAACTTTTGGAAGCGATATCATTAAAAAGGAGAAAAACCTGCAGTCACATGACAAAAATCTCGTACCATTTTAAAATTTATTTATCAAAAATGGAAAAAATATTCTATTCCGTAATCCTTTAATAGTCACGCATATCAATTTTATGCATTTACAGTTAAAAATTAGTCAAAGTTTCGCGTTATTGAGAAGTGGATTGAAAATCACCCTAAGTTATACTTCCAAAGATTCCATTAACAGAAGTTTATTATCACTATTAATATTTAAAAAAAAAAAAAAAACATAGCAACTACCCTATACCGTCTGAGAACATTTAAGTCCAGTTCTGGCCGGACTCTACTACGTAGAAAAAAAGTGCACACCTGATCACGGTCTTAGGTATGAGTCTGATGAAAAAATTAAACCCTGCCTCTGACACCACATAACTGTTCGATGCCCGCATTTTTGTTTGGATGGTGTCAAACTAGCATCGGTTCGTGAAGCACATTTATACTCATTCTCGCGAAAGTCATTCACTGAAAGCAGATCATATTTTATCGTCTTCGTTTAAATTTTTATATCGGATTGGCAAGTTCCCTATTTTTAAGCTATTGCATAGCTTTTATCGCGGTCTTTGAGCGCGGTGACCGAATCCAAAAACTCCGTAACGCGAAAAATCCTAGCACATCCGTAACGAAAAAAACCTAACACTCGGCTAACGTCGTTTCCGTTCGGAAAACTTCGGGACGGTATCCTTCGGTAGACTTCGGCAGACATTGACGTGGTATTTTTCAGATATTAGGATATCAAGTCTCAAACTTATGTTTCTTATGATCTAATTTTCATAGCACGGCCAAATTTTGCTTGGTAATTTATTATGAGACAGTGTTTATTTTGGTGGTCTTATTTATTTTGGTGACAGGAGACCCCCCACCGTGAGGGTCGAAAAATTTAAAATTCTTATAACTCGCGATCTAACTTTCGTAGCGCAGCCAAATTTTGTTTGGTAATTTATTATGAGACATTGTTAATTGTTGGTGACAGAAGACACTCCACGGTGAGGGTCGAAAAATTAAAAATGCTTATAACTCGCGATCTAATTTTGGTAGCTTGGCAAAATATTGTTTGGTAATTTATTATAAGACAGTGTTAATTTTTGATGACAAGAGACCCCCCACGGTGAGGGTCGAAAAATGTAAAATGCTTATAACTCGCGATCTAACTTTCGTAGCGCGGCCAAATTTTGTTTGGTAATTTATTATGAGACAGTGTTAATTTTTGGTGACAGGAGACACCCCGCGGTGAGGGTCGAAAAAATAAAAATACTTATAACTCGCGATCTAATTTTGGTAGCTTGGCAAAATTTTGTTTGGTAATTTTTTATGAGTCAGTGTTAATTTTTGGTGACAAGAGACCCCCCACGGTGAGGATCGAAAAATTTAAAATGCTCATAACTCGCGATCTAATTTTCGTAGCGCGGCCAAATTTTGTTTTGTAATTTATTATGAGGCATTGTTAATTGTTGGTGACAGAAGACACCCCACGGTGAGCGTCGAAAAATTTAAAATGCTTATAACTCGCGATCTAATTTTCGTAGCGCGACCAAATTTTGTTTGGTATTTTATTATGAGACTGTTAATTTTTGGTTACAGGAGACCCCCCACGGTGAGGGTCGAAAAATTTGAAATGCTTATGACTCGCGATCTAATTTTGGTAGCTTGGCAAAATATTGTTTGGTAATTTATTATAAGACAGTGTTAATTTTTGGTGACAGGAGACCTCCCACGGTGAGGGTCGAAAAATTTAAAATGCTTATAACTCGCGATCTAATTTTCGTAGCGCGGCCAAATTTTGTTTGGTAATTTTTTATGAGAAATTGTTAATTTTTGGTGACAGGAGACCCCCACGGTGAGAGTCGAAAAATTGAAAATGCTTATAACTCGCGATCTAATTTTCGTAGCGCGACCAAATTTTGTTTGTTAATTTATTAAGCTATTGCATAGCTATTACGCGGCGACCGAATCTAGGAATTCCGTAACGAGAAAAAATCCTAACACTCCGGCTAACGACGTTTGATTTTGGCAGACTTCGGCACGGTATCCTTCGATAGACTTCAGCAGACATTGACGCGGTATTTTTGCATAAGTTGATAAAAAATGCTATGCAATAGCTTTACCGCGGCAGTCTCCGACTGCCACACATTTTTTTTTTTTTTTTTTTTTTATTATTTTTATTTTTATTTATTTATTTATTTTTTTTTTTTTTTATTTATTTTTTTTTTTTTATCGGCTTAGAACTTCCGGTAAATTTTTTTGCCTGACCGGTACGCAGACCGGGCTGGATACGGGTTTCGAGCCAAACCAGGGCTATGCAAACTTCTACAACAAATTATAGGTTCAAGGTTCTGTAATATTATTTTAAAAGACCCATATGATAGCATAATATTCAGCATGATGGTAGGTAGTACTCCAGATATAGCTGTTACGAGTTGGCAATTTGCGTTTGCTATGGCCCCACCAGTGGCCGAGAGGTTCTGACCTCCAAACTGGTAGCCGGTAGGTGCTGGGAGATAAACAGAAGATTCATGGTTCGAACCGTGATGCTGGAATTTGAAGTTTTCATACTAACTAGGGAACTGCAAGAAGTGTAAGTCACCGATTTTAACGAAAGTGGTATCGTTGGAAAGATCTCATTATGAGAAGTAAAAAACTTACTGGAACTACCCGTCGGAAACGAGTCGTTTTCGAGATATCTGACAATTTATGTAACGTAGCTAGTGCATACTTACTGAAAAATCTTTAAAAAAAAAAGAAAAAAAAAGAAATTTTTTTTTAGATTTTCACGAAAGTGGTATTGTTGGAAAAATCTTATCGTGGGGAGTAAAAAATTCAAAAGAACTACCCATCGGAAATGAGTCGTTTTCGAGATATCCGATAATTTAAGCCACGTAGTTTACGTATACTGCGTATAGTAGTAGTATACTGCATATACTTACGTATAGTAGTGCACGCCTAACAGAAAACCGCAAAAAATTGCCTCGATTTTGACGAAAATGATGTCGTTGGAAAGATATCATTTTTTGAAGTAAAAAACTCAATGGAGTTACCCTTTGGAAATGAGTCGTTTTCGAGATATACGACAATTTATGTAACTTAATGCAGTTACCAAGTAAGTGTGCATTAGCTACGTGATACAAATTGTAGGATATCTTGAAAACGTTTCATTTCTGAAGGGTGATTTCATTGAGTTTTTTAATCCGCCCGATAATATCTTTTCAGCGATACCACTTTCGTTAAAATCGAAACCAAAATTTTTTGCGGTTTCCCAGTAAGTGTTCACTAGCTACGTACAATAAATTGTCCGATATCTCGAAAATGGCTCATTTCCGACGGGTAGTTCTACTGAGTTTTTTACTCCTCACAATAAGATCTTTCCAACGATACCACTTTCATCAAAATCGGTGACTTGCATTTTTGCAGTTCCCTTATAAGCTAGATTTTTTCTTTAATTCGTACTCTTTACCGATTTAAGGGTTTATATTATTATTTTATCACTAATATTCATATATATATTTTTAATTACAATTTTCTTTCTATTTTAAAAACGAACGGTTTATTAATGATGCAGCATTTTAAATTTTGTTTAAACTTTTTTTTCGTTTTTAAAAATTTTTAATTTTATTTATATCTTCGCTAATTTTTTTTTTTTTCGCGTTTTTAAAGAATTTTGCATTTTGAATTGTATTTAAATAATTTAATTTGAACATTTTTAATTTAATTAAAATAAATAACTTCCTTTTACTTTAAATTTATTGATGCTATCATCTATGTAAGAATTTAATAATTATAAATCAAGAATTTGGATTTATTAATTAAAGGATAAGTTGTTTTGAAAGATATATTAAAGGAAATACGCTGATCGATCTGCGATCAAACGTACCCACTTTTTTTTAGTTCTGTTATGTCGCTTTTAATATTTACTTAGGTATCACAGTAGGATTTAGATTATTATGACTTCAACACAGTCATTTGATTGCCGAATTAGTTTAGGTATGGTGTATAAAAATAATATAAATATATATTGTGAAAGTAAGTTAACATTACAAAAAGCTTACATTTTACTGAACTATTTTCCAAGTGACAAAATAGCCTAAATGTAGTTTTTTGCCATCCAAGCCTAAATTAAAAAATAAAATCGAATATTCTGTTTTCGCTAAATTTCCCGTAAGGGGCCCCTTTTCAGTCTCTAGCCGAGGGCCCCCAAAGGAGCCAGTCCGGGCCTGAGTGTAGTTGACTAATCATTTATTGATACAACTGTTGAAATGGCAATATGATAATATATTTTTTTTCTATCCCTGGTTGAAAAACTGACTTTAACCAAAACAAGATTTACCAAAGAATCTAAGTTTAATTTTCATGAGTTATTGAAAAATAGTGAAATAGTGACAAATTTTATAACTGGAAAAATATTTAAGTGTTATAGTCGTAAATTGTGACCATTAATTTCTACTCCTTTTTTATAAATAAATGTTTTATTTTCTTAATTGAAATTATTTATAAATTGATTTACTATTCATGAATGAATTCGTCCATCGTGATTCATTATATATGAATAGTTCGTCGTGATTCATTCACTGTGTTGGCGTCTGTGCTTTTGTAATCATTTTTCTATCTAACAATTGCTAATTTTTAAAATAAGTTTATTGATTCATATTCTTTACTAAAATAAATTGATGGTAAGGCATGTTTTTTTTAGTTATTCTTCTAATAAAAATCTAAAACTTTTGATTTAATCGTGAGATGCCAGCAAAAATTTTCATTTTTGCTGGCATATTCAATAAAATTATTCCGTTCGCATGTAAACCAAGTAGAAACAATCAAGCCGAATATTTTATAATTTAAAAGTGTTACGATTTAAAATTTACATAACATTTATAACAAATACTTTCATTGCGATTTTTTTAATGTATATTTTACACTATGAAAACTAACGTGTGTTCTGAGTTATTATTTAAGAAAACTTTAAAAAGATTTTTTTAATTTCCTGCATGTGAACTTATTTTTCTTACATTCTAAAACAAATATTTTAATATCAAATTGAAATTTTGAAGAATTGGATTTGGAAGATAACGTTTATAGTCAACCTTTTTCTTTTTTTTTGTCCTTGTTGGGTTATGTTGGTTAATCACTTAAAAAATGTGCCTATTCTTTGTAGTTAACATTCAATGCTATATAATTTTGAGATTTTGCTATTGAAAATTTTTGTACCCAACTGTAGGGCATTTAAATAGTTTGAGGTAATTTTATTTTTTCTTTTTGGCAACACTGGATGTGTTTGTAAAAAATTGTTTTGTGTGTGCATTTTAGCCCTCCAAACTTTCTATAGTGAAACAATCTGGAATAGAGCTACAAATAAAATAAGTGTAAAAATATTACCTTTAATGATGCTATACATATCAAAAACTTCTTTTATCTGAAGATTGGGCTACTATTGTTTGATCTAATGTGTTGTTGAAACCAGGGTTGGCATGATTTAAATCAACTGATTTAAATCAAGATTTAAATCTAGATTTAAATCAACTGATTTTTTTAAAAAAATCATTTGATTTAAATCAATTTTTTGCAATTTCACATGAATGCACATATCAAAGGAAAATTTTGGATAAAAAGTTAGAAAATGTATTAGATAACGATAGAATTACAAAATTTAAAGCAAGATATGAACAAACTATTAATGGCTGTTATTTTGCTGGAGTTTTATTAAGGTTCTTTCTTTTAAATCAAAATGAAATGAAACTTAATGTAAGGAAAAATAATGAAGATTTGGCATTCATTAAAGAAGATTGTCTAAATCTTCTCATCACTGTAGCACATTTTCAAGCAAAAAACGGCCCATTTCAAAAATTATCATTGCTTGAGAAAAAAGTTTCTGATATTATGACAGATTATGATTTTCAGACATCCTTTTATGTAATGAGAGGTAAAGAGAGAGTCAGCGAAATTGAAATTGAATTTATTTACCAAATAACAACAACCGTAACTTCATCTACTAGAGTAAAAAGACAATTTTCTTCTTTTGGAGTAGTTCGTTCAAGCCTTCATAATAAATTAGGAGTAGACAAAGCTTCTAAATTAGTGTTTTTGTTCAAACAATTAAATCCCTGATTTTTTCCTATTTGCTTAAGAAATATAGAATTAATTGTGATTTTTATCCCTTAATAAACAGCTTGCATTAAATGAATACAGTAGACTTCCTCAAATCTGCACAGCTTGGGAACAGAGGTTGTGTGGATTTTAGAATTTTGTGAATTTCTGGTCATGGGTTTGTTTACATTTTTAAACAGTAATTTGATTGTATTAATAATGCAACTGAAGTTAATGAATGCTTATAATATAGTAAAACATTAAAACAATTATGTAAGTTAATAAACTATAATAATAAAAATTTAGATAATTAAAAATGATTAAAATATTGAAAGCAACAAAGATGAAGTAAATAATCAATAATGTATAACTAAATATTTATTATAAAGATGAGATGCATTTTTTCCTAAATTATTCAATGGAACTTGCCCCATAAAGGTGCACTACTAATTCACATCAATATCATAAAATATAGAAGTTTTATTTCAGGTTTAACCAAACTCAACAATATATAAAAAAAAAAAGCTTGATGAATCTATAAATGCATTTTGCAAAAAGATTGTGATCACCACTGATATTAGCAATACCTTGAATTTTTTTCAGAAATAAATTTATTCTTTCTTCATGAAAAGGAATGAATTTAGCAATATTACTGAAAGTTACAGATTAAAATATAAATAGAATTGATATAAAAATAAAAAAGTCAAATTTTGTCCTTAACCTCCTCAGCCCTGATGTCGCCTGGAGGCGACACTAAAAAACTCCCTTTAGATTAATTTAATTTCTTCTAGAATTGTTAAAATTAGATCTAGACTTTTTTAATAGATGCGTACATGTTAGAAGTATCGGTATACAAACTAATGCATGTTTGGAAATGTTTTATAATGATTTTAAACTAGTTTTTGTAGTCCCACGTAAAATTTGTCTCAGGACTGAGGAGGTTATACCTGACCTGAGAGCTTCATTGTTTACATCTGTAAATTATGTGCGGATTTTAGAAAGTTGTGGATATTAGGGCAGCAGATTTGAGAGAGTCTACTGTATTTAATTTGTTTTTTTAATTTTGCCAGTTTCTATTCATTTACAACATATTTAAATTTATTTGTTATTTAGTATGCACAATTCAATTATAAAATAATAGAATGTCTTTAGATTAAAGCCTAGATGTTTAATTTTTAGTACCAATCAGTAACTAGAATATAATATTTTCTTAACTATATAATTATTTCTTATATCATTTTTATAAATTATAAATATTATTTATTCTTTTTTTAGTTATTTATTATAAAAAATTGCTTCATGTATTGTAAAAACATAAAAACACAGCAATTAAATATAGGATTCTAAAAAAATCAAATAAATCTGATTTAAATCAAAAAAATCTGATTTAAATCAAATAAATCCGATTTTTTTGATTTTTTAAAAAAAATCATGATTTTTTTCCAACCCTGGTTGAAACGCTAAAAATGTTATGTAAAGAGAAAATTATACTGTCTCATTCCATTCTACTCTTTTCTATATTACTCCAATATTATATACAATGTATAAACACACAATAAATGCTGAAAATATGTGTATTCCAATGGACTCAGATTAATTCTTTATCATACAGATTGCAAGATTCTTTGTGTTTTTACGTTCATGTCCCAGTCCCTCTCATTTCATCACTACACAATTTGCATTATTGCATTTACACCAAAGCATCAACGCATCAACAAATCTTTTAGTAACTGCACCAAGTATGTACAGTTGCATGTATGATTGTCATGTTTTATGTATGTAAAGTTGCATTATATAGTGAAAGTTCTATAATACATACAAGCTGGGTCCAAAGGTGCGTATTATGGAATATTGTGGATTATACATCATTTTATTATTCCTAGACAACATTTTATTCTATAGTCAGTTTAATATGAAAAGATAAATATTAAATCTAGTATATTTAATTTAATATGCTATCTCAAAAAATGTTTTTTAAATTTTATTTTATACAGAAAAAACTCATATAAATGTGCATTTAAATGAAAATAATTACATATATTCCGTAATACAGTCTATTTTTTACTGTAAATAAAATAAAAGAGTTATATTTATAAAAAGTGTATGTTTTATTTTTCAATTATTTTACTATTAGTTTTAAAAAATCATTTTTTAAACCCAAATTTGTAAATTTTCTTAATTGTTTATTTCATTGTTTACATTAGGAAAGTATATAGAAAATTGCCGAATATAGGTGTGCGGATTGTCAATCTTTGACTGTAGCTTCAATTTGTGATTTACACTATACTAATCTAATGATTGACAAAATTATTACCCAATGAAAAATAATCACATAACTACAAGCCATATACAATCAATTGTCAGTATTATCTTGCCACAGCTGTTGACATTTTCACTAATCCATCATGCTTATGGGAAAATAAGAATTTCTGCTTAGCTTAGAAATAACAGGGGTCTGTTTAGGAAAAATTTATGTCCATTAAACGACATTTCACAATTTTTTTTAAAAACTAAGATTTCACATAAATGTTCATGTTAAAACAGGACCCTCCACAGATTTCTTTGTTCTAAATATAGACCTTTCCTTAAACTTTTCTGTTGGCAAATTTAAACTTTCGCATACTAATCATTTTAAGATAAAATTTAACCTGTCACAAATCAACCACCAAAGTATCTCCCCTTTATGTATATATATATATATATATATATATACAGTAGACTCCCTTAAAGCCATAACACTAAAATCCGCAACTCTCTAAAATCCACTTAGTATATTTTACTGATGTAAACAATGGAACTTTCAGTTCAGACATAGGAACGAAGATTGGCTTTTTTATTTTTATATAAATTCCATACATTTTTTAATCTGTAATTTTCATTAATATGACTGAATTCATGCTTCTTCATAAAGGTAGAATAAATTTATTTTTGAAAAAATTCACAATATTGCTCACATTAATGGTAAACACAATCATTTTGCCAAATGTATGCACTAATCGAGCTTTTTTTATTATTAAGTCTGGCTAAACCTGAACTCAATTCATAAATGACAGCTAATCAGTTGCTCACTTTGTTTTTTAGACCTTGTTTCTTTTATTCTTGTTTGCGTCAAAAAGATAGATCCTTGTTGCATGGCAAGGTGTTGCCTCCTATCATCTCTTTGATAATAGCCTAAGTCATGTTACTGTCATCAATAGTTTTGGGCTGACTGCTTTTTATTTAATATATTATGCTATATTGGTACTTCAGTCATTCGCAGGGGATAAATCGCCAAATACTGTTCCTTCACTATCATTTCGTTTATATTGTAATAGTCCTAGTTATGTGACAGTCAGGTATACTTTCACTTTTAATGTACAAACCTTTATTTTGATTAAAAAATAATAAAAAAAAAAAATAAAATAAAACTACATAAAAGTTCCCATGACCATAAAGATTTCTTGATACTTCTATGTTAACCAGGTGTAAATCTCGCCAAAAGTATTTTTTTTAACTCAGGAGTTAGTATTTTTTATTTTTTGTGTCATAAATTTAAAAAAATGCTTTGGTGTTGAAATTAAATGTCATGGTTTACAGTATTATTTATTACAGTCAAAGTTCCATAATCTGCACAAGCTGAGGCCAAAAGATGTGTGAATTATGGAATATTGTGGATCGTAGATTACTATGGATTATGCATTATTTATTAGTCTAAACAGCATTTTATTCTTATAATCAGTATAATATGAAAATATAAATAAGAAATCTAACACTGATAAACAAAATTTAACACATTTTCGATTTCTCTATATACGTTGGGTGTTTCTTATAGATTTCAAGCTGCTGAAAAGGAATATGTTTGCAAAAATTTTCTATCACCCTCCAATTTTGAGAAATTTCATTGATACGTTTTGGAGTATGTAGGCATCGTATAGGCATTATAATTATATTATATTATTCTCTTTCATGTATTTGATTCACATAAACATTCCTTTTTCTTATTACAACGATAGAAGATACAGCAAGAGAGTAGAAACAGATGTCTCCCTAATAAATTTTATGTTAGCGACCTTGAACAGACAGCTCTAGCCACCCCCACAGTATTTGACTTTAACGCAAATCTCTGACAGTGGAAACTTATCTTTCGGGACAAATACATTACAATTTCTTTGTTCTGTAAGACTTTTTAATTAAATTTTGATTATAATTATCGTATTTTCCTCTACAATATGTAAAACATGTCTAGAGGATGCGTTAATGAACCCGATTCTTTTTGCTGTATGTGCGGGGAGCTAACTTTGAAAAAGCATCGATGCACCTATCATATGTACTTTGGATATAAAGCAGGTGAACGAGATAAGAAATGGGCACCTCGTTCTTGTTAAACACAATGTGCTACAAACCTCCGGACGTGGATGAAAGGTACAAAAAAGTGTATGTCCTTTGCTATACCCATGATATGGCACATGCCGAAGCAGTGGCGTAGCTAAGGGGGGCGTCCGCCCCGGGCGCCGAGGCCTAGGGGCGCCAAATTGAGAGAAACTGTTATATATCTATATTGGGGTGGGGGTGCAAAATGTCTTGCTGGCCCCGGGTGCCAAAAAATATAGCTACGCTACTGTGCCGAAGGATCAAATAACCGACTGCTACTAATGTATTACAAAAATTAAAAGATTCTTTGCAAGAAGTAAACATAAAATTAAGTACACGAACTTAGATTCAGCATTGTGACTAGCATTACATAATGATGATTTACAAATACCGAAACCTCCAGAGAATTTTACATATGATGATGCAGCAGTAGAAATGGAAATGGATGAAACTGAAACTTCCTCTACATCTGATATGAACTATTCTCGTGGCATAAATGAAGAACCACACTAAATTACTCAAAAAGAATTAAATGATTTTGTGAGAGACTTAAATTTTTAAAGAAAAACTTAGAATTACTTGATCAAGATTGCAAGGTTGGAATCTCCTGAAAAACAATACAAAGATATCTATTTATCGAGATTGATATAAGAAATATTCAAAATTTTTTTAAAGAAAAGATGATTTATGCTATTGTAATGATATAAGTGGCTTAATGCCTGCTTTAAATTGTTAATATAACTCGAAACAATGACCTATAAGAGAGCATCCACAGTAAGACATTTACCGCTACATAAAGTATGAAATTTCTTATTAATATCATTTCTTTTTACAAAAAATCTATATTTTTCTGAAACTTTATAAACAATGTATACTTTCCATGTTTTAAATATTAATTTTAAGCTTTATAAATGTTTATTTAAAAGCTTGTCATTACTAAAATACCAAATGATACATTTCATAAGGTGTATGTGTTGAATAAATACTACAAAATTGAGATTTTCAGGATTTTGGATTTTTTAAAAATCTGTGGGTGATGGACACTTTTTAATGGCATATTCTTTCATAGCACCACCTAAAATATAAAAGTCACCACATACTTAGTTAGAAACAGAAACTTTGTTTATCAGTGTAATTTAATATGCTATCTCAAAAAATGCCTTTTTAAAGTTATTTTTAAAAATTGATATAACGATTTTATTATGAAAATTTATTGCATTTAAATAAAAATAATCACATACATAATCTATAATACAGTTTGTTTTTTACTGTTAATATAATAAAAAAGTAGAGGCTTTATTATGATTTTTTTCAATTGTTTTATTATTTGATTTAAAAAATCATTTTTGGATCACAAATTTTTGCATTTTCTTAACTGTTTATTTCATTGTTTACATTTGTAAAGTTACACGAATTATAGAAAATTGCAAATTATCGATCTTCGACTGTATTTTAATCTGTAATTTTGTTAACATGACTGAATTCATGCTTCTTCATAAAGGTAGAATAAATTTATTTTTTAAAAATTCACAATATTAATGGTAATCACTATCTTTTTGCCAAATGTATGCACTAATCAACTTTTTTCTATAATTATCTGGCTAAACCTGAAATAAAACTTCCTTATTTTATGATTTTGAGGTGAATTAGTAGTGCACCTTTAGAGGCAAGTTCCATTGAATAATTTAGAAAAAATACATCTTAACTTTATAATGAATATTTTATTATGCATTATGAATTATTAACTTCATCTTTGCTTTTAGTATTTTAATCATTTAAAAATATTATGTAGATTTTTATTATTTTAGTGTATAACTTTACTTACCGTATTTTCAGTTGTATAACCCGCACCCCTAAATCGAACAGTGCAGTAAAAGAAAGTTCATGTATAACCTGTGGAAATACATCAGTGTATAGTCCGTGGGCTATACATCATTTATGAACAGTATATTTCGATCAGGGTTCAAAATTAGAAATCATTAGTCTTAATTTTTAACACAAACTTACCAAATTTTTTCGTGATGCATAATACCTACAGTAATTCGTCTAAAAAATTAAGATTATCAGTACCGTAATTTTTGGAAGAAATGCTGCAGTGTTTACGTGTTTTAAGATAAAATTTCAAGAGATGCGGCATTTATGCGCATTTTTTCTCCAACAAGCGTGATATTTTTTCTGAATTTTTCCAAAAATTAAAAAAAAAAAATCTGTGATAAATTCAAAATTTTAGACATAAAATGTATACGTATCTTAGGTCATTGGTTCCCAAAAGGATCGAATCCTCGGAATCGGTCTGAAATGCATAAACTCTGAAGGTTTGTTCCTCATTAGATTCACGCTCATGGTGTGGCGTCTGTTTGGTTCTATGTAAACTTCGAAATTGTTCTAGTTTAGTTATTACTTACATTAATAAATTGCTGACACAGACGAATAAAAGCTTTATCCACATTTAAATAATTCCACCGATCAGTGTGGAATTAATTACCACACTTTTGATTTGTGCTCGAACTTTTTTGTGGTATGTCGGCTCAGGACGGCAGCCTGCTTACCAATGATATATTGACAAATATTGTCAATGGCACACGAGAGCCGAACTTTAAGCAGCAGTTTATGGAAAGTTCCACTGGTTACTATTAGTCTGTTAAGCAACTTCTTACTGAATTTTTCAGTTCCATTGTTCAACTCTGAAAAGGAACGATTCCTCGGACTCTATCCGAAATGAAACGACCTCGGAAATGTTCGATTCCTTGAACTGGCTCCGAAATGTAATGACTCTGTAAAGGAAAAAACTCTTTGGAATTGTATTGAAAAACACCGGCTGCTCTGAATCATTCCGAAATGACATAAATCATGCACTTATTTTTTGATTTTTGCAATAGGATAGGGTAGATTTTTTTTTTTGAAAAATAAGCTAAAAATAATCTTAAATTCAGAATCGTCGAGGTTGGAAGGGTTAAGGATTTTGGATTTTGTACTCTAAAAACACAATGGGGTGCTGCAGCACCCATTCGCTAGCAAATTATTTTCTGATATTTTATTTATGGATTATTTTTTTAGGTCTCTCGTATGAGTCGACCCCCCACTTTGAAGTTCTTTTTTTTAATTAAAATTTCTCGACTTATACGCGAGTACCGTATATACTCGCAAGTCAGGCTCTGTTTAACCAAATTTTTAAAAATGCATCTTAAAAGCAAAAATTATACTTGAATATAAATTATTATGGATATGTTCTATTATGCAAGCAAAAATATTTCTAATAGAGTTTATTAAAATATTACTATTGTACTTTTCAGTCTATTACCTGCAGTGGTATGTGATATAATCTGCATTTAAAATTTCAAATATGGTCAGTAGATGGCACTAGTCATCCGTAAACTACTTAATAAACAGCAACTTTTTTCAAGCAGTAAACTGTTTGATAAAAGCAATATATTTTCACTTCATCAAACGCAAAAGACAATGATAAACTTATAAACAGAAATGGAATTTTTTAGTAGATATGCAAATTATCAGAAACCTTTTAAAAGAATGGCTATGACAAAAGCAGTCAGTTTCTTTTTACCAATACAGCCACAGTATTTATTTGAAACCTATTAAACATTATGAATAAACTGGAATTTAAAAATTTTCAGCAATTTAAAAAGGTTGCACTTAAGTTATTTTTATATTTTAGGCGAATTTTGATAAAATTTATGAGACTTTCTAATGTGTAAGTAAATTTTGATAAATTTTACATAGGTACATAAAATAGCATATCAATAGGTATACAGATATGAGAACACATGCAAAAAATATTTACTTTCAATTGAGGTGGATGCAGCAAAATTTTTCTTATCATCATAACAAATTTTTAAAATTAAACAATTTAAGAAAAATTCAAAGCAATTTCCTACTTCTAGCCTAAAATATAAACAATAAACATTAAATTATTTGAAAATACATAAAAAAATAGAATTATCTGCTACGTAAAGTATATTAATAATTTTTTTAATCGTATAAAAACATCATCAAATACGAAAGTAGCAAAATATAAAATATCTTGCTTAATTTGATCAAATTTTGAGACATTAATGAAGAATAACTGAACCTTACCAATAATTTATTTAACTAAAGAAGGTTGGATTAATAAATTTCTGTTTTTAAGACTATCTAATACTGTAATCTGAGGAATAAACAAGACGCCAAAATATTTAAAGAACAATGAATGAATCAAGGATCTTCTATTGAATGAACCATGTAATTTAAGTTTGATTCATTGTTAAAATTTATTTTCATTTTTCTCATTATTAATTGTTCGATAATTTTTTATATGCATCTCAATCTTGGATTAACCACTATTATTTATTTATTAAAGGTAAGAATTCATTCTTAGCAACTCCGTCAGTTAAACTTTCTTTTGCAACAGATTTATTGATTTGATTCATTCTTCATTCTAAGTAAGTCACGGTGACTCATTCAAGGCGTTGGCGTCTCTTTGCTTTTATGTGAACCTCGATGACATGATAGTTCTCTGCTAATAGTCGGCTAATTTATGAAATATAATGAATGACCTATAGCGACCTATAACGAAAGAGCGTTTTTAGAATTTAATGTTCTACGTCTTTATTAAAGTAAATTAGTGGTAAGTAAGATGTGTTTCTTTTCCTTACTCTTCTACCAAAGTTTCTGTATTTTGTAATAAAAGTATTCTAAACTATTATTAATTATTAACTAATTAAAACTATTAATTTTAGTTCAGATTTGTACAGGAACATCTTGTCAACGGTTCTGCATAAAAATGAAAGAGTAAAATTTAGAATTATATTTATTATAATTTGTTTTCTGAGGTATAGGGTAATTTAGGATATGGTTAGGCTTAGTCTAAGTATTGTATGATAAGCACACTTTTTATTTCTGTAATAACTTTAGTAGATATCTAATGCTATATATATTTTTTTAAAAATAATATAATAATGTATGTGTATATAACACTAGAAAGTATTATTTTAACATTGTGAAACAATTTATTTTACTTTATATTTTCTAAATGTAGCTTAGAAACAGAAGAATGATGAAAAAAGTGTTATTATTGTCAATAACAAATATAAAAAATGGAGAGGAAATGGAACTAGAAAAAAAAGGTGAGAACATCCAAAATGCAAAGTAATTATGAAAACATACAACATAAAAATCTATTTTAAAGAAAGCAAGGTTCATAAATGGAAACTAAGTACTGTTAAAAAAGTTTGACATTATTTCTTTAATTTAAGTAACATATAAAAAATAATTTTTTTTTTTTTTGCATTTGTACAGTCATGGAAAACAAAGTAAACATCCCCTGTATACTCCTCAAGAAACTATCCTTGAGGAAAGTTACTGACACTGAACGATTGAAAATAAAGTCTACTTTTAAATGATGTATATAAATTTGCTCAGGCGATTAAAACAAAGCCTAACTTTGTCTTTTTCTTCTACAGCAGTACCCAATTCTCACAGCATAAATGAACTTTACACTTTTCTATAGTCCAAAAAACAAATTTTTGTGCAACTTTCGAAGAAATTAATTATTTTATAATGAGCATATTTCAGGAGATGCATCCAAACTGAAGTTCAGTACTTGATTGTTGAGTAAGAGGGCCCTCTTCTCTATTAAGGCACACTGAAGCAGTCATTGAAGATTGCTAGATTACTGGAAAGAATAAGAAGTTTCAACATATTTAGTCAGTTCTAACCAGCGTTCTTGCTGTCACTCGCCATTGCGCTAAATTGTGACTAAATTCTTCATTTGGTGAGTAAACAAGCGAATAGATTTGCCTAATTGCTAGCTCTCATTTTTTGCTTTTTCTTTCTTTTTTTTTTTTTCGTTTTTCATACATATACATATTTTAAATATACAGTCAGAGATCTATAATCCGCACAAGTTGGGGCCAAAGGTTGTATGGATTATGGAATATTGCGGATTATAGAGTATTATGGATTATGCGTCATTTTATTATTCTTAGACAGCATTTTAATTCTATAATCAGTATAATATGGAAAGATAAATATGAAATCCGGTAATTAATTTAATGAGTAATCTCAAAAAATGCATTTTTAAAGTTATTTTATTTTAAAAAAGTGATATATATATATGTGCATTTAAATAAAAATAATTACATATTAATAATGAGATTTGTGATGGCGTTCCTTCGTCAAGTTTTTTCAGAATATCAAATTTTTGTAGAATTGTCAGTGATACATGGGATCTTTCAGCTGCTGAAGAACTTGAAGTAACATTACTACACTTTCCATTATTAATGTTGCACCTTGCATTAGCATTAGAGTAAAAAGTAGTGAGCCGTAAATTCATAAACATCAACTCATCAACTGTGCTTGGGGCCAAATTAAAAACGTAAATAGAATGAAAAAAAGAGCTCCCCGGCTAAAGCTTAGTTTCCCGAAAGATCGGATCTTGAGAAATCAATCAGAGTTCACCTGTAATTGAAGGTCGTTTGCCTTTCGTGACGTTGGCGAGTCATCTGCAATCGATCACTATGATTCGATTACATTGATTCGATCTTCCCAACTTCTGATATCTAGTTCTCAAGCGGTGCTGCGATGCATGAAAAGCACACAAAATAGTGCATTTTCATTGGTTATTTACTTTCCTGAACTTACATAGACTGAAATAGCTACAAATGAAAAGCCGGTGTTTCGAATGTTCAGTAAGCTTAGGTGTGTTCCGTAATACAGTTTAGTTTTTACTGTTAATAAAATAAAAAAGTTAATTAAAAAAATACATGTTTTATTATGATTTTTATTAATTTTTTTTAATTTTTGTTAAAAAAAATCATTTTTGAATCACTGATTTGTAAATTTTCTTAACTGTTTATTTCATTGTTTACATTCGTAAAGTAACACGGATTATAGAAAATTGCGGATTATGGGTCCGCAGATTATAGATCCTCGACTGTGTATATATATTTAATTTATTTGTAGTGGATAGTTGAAATTAGATTAATAACAATCATTGTCGAAGGTATAAAAACTTAAGTTATTTTAAAACATTGAAAAAAAGAGGGTACATTAAAGGATTAAAGTTTTTTTTTGTGTGTGTGCTACACGGCGAATCTATTTTGCTAATACTTTTTTCATTTGGCGAATGTTTTTTAGTTTTAATTAGCCAATTAACTAACACTGGTCAAATGTTAGCGAGATCACCGCTTCTATCATAGACAACCCCTTAAAACACACTTTTGCTGTTTTTTAAGCAAAATTTGAAAACTACATGGAAGAAAATTTTAAATTTTGGATTTCCATATAACAGGTCTTAATAAATCTAAATCCTTAAAAGATATTGTAGGATACAATTCATAATTTTTTCAAATATTCATTTTTAAATTCATAAAATTATAAAAAATACAAAAGCAACATGTTTTGTTGTTTTAGTATTAGTTGTATGTAAAAAATTAGCAATTTAGGAATTTCACGAGATATTAATAAAAATATCATTTAATATTAGAAACACTAAATTTTGAATAGATATAATTCAAAGACTTATTATTCAAATGACTTATTGAAATTTGGTGTCGAAGTCTAGTTTTAATCATTGATTTGAAATATGTTGATAAAATTTTGTATTGCCATTGAAAAAAATGAAGTTTGGGTACATTTTAACAGGTAGATGCCTCCTAAAAAAATTTGGTACTACTTGATAATGGTTACTACTCCGTTGGTTATCCTGTCGACCAATTTCACTAAGCTGTACAAATCATCGAACTAACAGCCAAATTATACATATTGACATAATTTTTATTTTAAATAACAATAGAACAAAAGAATTAGTAAAATCCTAATAAAAAACAAATAAAAATCATTTAATGACTTTTAAACATGTGTATCGTATTTAATACAATTAAATATGAAATTTACGATATTAAATATGATACATTATTGGCATTTTATATTATAATTTGGCAACAGTTTCTTAGTCGGTGGGATAACCAAGTAGTATTGAAAATTTTATATACATCATTTAAAAGTAGAAATTTTTTTTTTTACAATAATTTTCTTCGATGATAATTTGTTCAAGAGTTAATAACATCTGTTTACTTTTTCTTCCACAATTGTACTTTTAAATATAATTAAGAAACATTTATTTCAGTATGTAATTATTTCTAAAACAGTATTTTAATATGCAATAATTTTAGATGTCCCCTCACTTTAATCATCATGGAGTAAAGTGGAACTATCAAAGCATGGTCTTTTAAATTTATCACTGTGAGAAAACGTTTTAACAAAATTAAATGTTTTCGCTTTATGCTTGATCTGTAGAAATCAAGTATTATGTAAAATGCATCAAAAGTTTCATTGAAATAAATTTGTCTAATTTTTAGGCCTTCTCTAAAAAAAGTTTAGATTTATGGTCTACTTTTCTTCACATAATTCTGTTTTCTAAATATGTAGGCCAATAACCTTTATTACTTCAGCCAGTTTCAACTTTCCTCATCCCATAGTTTATAAGTAAAATGTCAATGACAGATAGGCACAGGAAAAATCTTTTAATAGTTCCATTAAAAAAAAAAAAATTAGTACAGATAACAAAGGACTTCATCTGACTGGTTTTCTATTTATTTCCCTTATTATTTACTTATTCCCCTTTGTTGGTATAACTTAGTATGTAAATACATATTATATAGATACATATACATAAATATATTCTATACTTTAATAATTTTTTTATTTATTTCATGTTTTATGTATTTATTATGCATGAGAAATTAAAATATAAAATTATATTACAAATAGTTAGATATTACGTCTACAAAAAAAAATCTCGAAAAAAGGCCAAAAAAATTACTATTATGAAAATATATATGCAAAGTTATTATTTATCCACTAGTAGCATCAAGTAATAAAAAAAAATCAACCTAAAATGCTGAAAAAGACAACCACCACATCGAAATATTTATCGTCAAAAATAAGTGCAAAAGGATATGGAATTCTTCCATAGTTACTGTGTTCTAATAGTATAATAGTTTGCTGTCATGCAAAAGCATAAGAATAAATAATTAAGACTTTTAAGTATGTCATATACCAAAAGATAAAGTAGTTGCATGTAGCTTTGTTTTTGTACAGTATTATATTAGAATTAAAAATGTATTTTCAGTAATTTATATTTCTAAATATGTTTTACATTTATATTTTAAAAATACAATACAAATGCAATTAATACTAAATTTTTTTTAATGTGTGTATACATGTACATATATGTAGTCACATGCATATGTGTATTCACATGTTTTTCTTACTTTCGCTACGAAATTATGCTATAATTTATTATTAATAATAAAAAGAATTTTCAAATGGAAATATATATGCAGTAAATTTCATAAGTTTGGTATCTTTTTTTTTTTAGTTACATATAAAATATTTCCCTTGTAAATTTTAAAAGAGAAACAGTTTATAAAGGAAGATTAAGACCTTCTATGATACCATTTTCTTTTTATTTCATTTTTAACTTTCCCCCATTATTATTTAAAAAAAAAAAAATACATATTAAACCATTTATAGTTGTATCTCTAACAAAAATGCATATTTTGATACTTAGAATCAACTATTAAGGTGCTTTAAACATGCTAATAAAAAGCAAATAAGTCATTTAAATATTGTTATTTTCAGTGGTGTAGAAAGGATTTCTTTTTGGAAGGAATCCTGAATTTTCATTGATCTTATATATATGAATATATAGTAAAACTTGTCAGGATTTTCAAAGGACTGTGAAAATTTCTGTTTTAAACAGGTTTTTGTGATATGTGTAATTGTATGATTTTTTTTTTTTTTTTTTTTTTTTTTTTTTTTTGAAGGGACTATAGAATATCTCCATTTATAGTAGCATTCATTTATAGGTCGATTATTTTTTTTCAAAGCTTTGCATCATTTACATAAATATACTTTTTATGTTACATGTAGGGGAGAGTGGGCTACAGTGGACTAGGTACACACATGACCACCGCTAATATTTTATTTGTTTTTAAATTTTTAAGGCTTTTCTTTTAGACAAACACATTACGGCAATGAATTGATTATTTATTGCCTTTAGAACACATCGTTAATTCAGAATGTTAACTCATTTTATCCTGATAGGTTTTGTTTGAGCTTTTAAAAATAAAAATTTTAATGAGCGTACTTTTCTTTATTATTAATTAATAGTTATTGATAAATAAGTAAAAACAGTTTTTTTAATAAAGGTAAGATATTTGTTTTTATTTAATATTAAAATTAGTGTGCTAAAAAAATAGCTATAAATAATAAATTTTTTAAAGTATTTGAAAATGTGTTCATAAAATACGCTGAATCATGTAAAATTGCTTAAGGAATGTTCAAAAATAGTTTTAGTCAAAACAAATTTTCCATTAAAGAGAAAAAAAATGTGAATTGCAAAAGTGGTCTACTCTATATCAGTCTCCTCTATAGTATAAGATGTTAAAATGGTGATTATCTTTAACAGAAATCTGCCTTAAACAGAAGCTTTAGATGATATTGATGTGGATTGCCATGGAATTAAATTTGCTGAAAACCTGTCTGAAAATGATTTTCCATCACTTATTAGTGGCTTCATAATAAAAGGTTTTAACAGGTACTTATAAAGACAGTGAAACCTGTAAAAACGGAATCTTTTTACAACGTAATCCTATCTCAAATGGAAGAGTTTAAGAATACTGATTAAACGAAAAAAAGATCTCATTTAGACAGAGTATCTTAGAAATATAATTGACTACGCTTCTTTAAACGAAAGTCTAAAATGGTATTTTCCCCCCTGCTTCTTGCAATCACATCTTAACAAGATTGACTGTGTGTATGGGTAAAAGAAGTATTTAGAGTAATTTTAAGAATTTAAGTATATTTCATTTCTTAATTTAAAAAAAATAGCATGTATAAAATAAAATTAGATTTATCTCCATAATTGCAGCTAGTAATAGAACGAAGTTACATTATGATATACAAACATTTTTACAAACATTATGATTTAAAAAATTGAGCCCATACTGAAAAGTTAAATGTATTTTAGTAAATTTTCGTACAACATAAATATTTGCTTACATTAAAATTAGTATTAACATGTTAAATTTAACCGTAGAACGAAAATGTTAATCAAATTTTATTAAAATATTCTACATAAAAATTTTTATTGAAAAGTAATGGTTATTCATTTAACTTATTGGTTGGTTTATAAATTTAGTTTATTTTAAAGAAACTTCTGATTTGTATTTAATTATTATCTGGTTAATTTTTAATAAAAATACATTCAATTTTGGCTAAAGAAATTAGTGATATAACTAACAAGTACACAAAACAAATGTAGATTATGTTGTAAAAAATAGTCTGGGTCCAATTGTCTAAAACAGCCATAGTTCTTCTGGGTTTCTCTGTTTTATGTTTCGCCGTTTTTGATTCCATAATTTGACCTCAAAAGTTTCTTCCGATATCTGGTTGTAAACTTCAAGGATGCTAATTTTTTTTAAACAATTTTATTTCTAATTGATTGACACTTTTTAAGAAATATTGGGTTGTGTAAAAAATAATATTGGTTTTTGTTATTTTACTTAAAAAGCAATTTATTTGAGATAGTTCAAAACAGTTTTAGAGCATTTTTTAAGTTCAGGATTAAGTTCTCAGATTTTATTATGTGAATAATGTTGAATTTAAACTGTGGATTTCTCATTATTAAAAGCAGAGCTTCATCACCACCCTCTTCATATAAAACTCACCTTCCATCCGTGAAGTTTCTGGAAGCAATATTAAAACTGAGCTCTCACAAGTCGTAATTGTGGTCATTTCAGATGTTTGAGACATTTTTCTGTGGGAGGGTTTTTTGCAACAATGGTAAGGGCATTTTGAAATCCCAGAAAAAGGAAGAACTTTTAGGCGACTATTAAGCATAATATTTTAAATGTTCTTGAGAGACATTACGATGCCTTGAAGAGGCAACCCTTAAACTTGACGTTAATCAGTATAAAAACTGTTTCCGATGTTTTTCGTACTATTTTGAATTCGTACAAATATTATGAATTTTCCAATAGTTCTGTAACTGCATTAATGAATAAAAACAAAATTACAATGCAAAATAAATACGTAAAAAAACTGCCCTTCAAAATCCAATAATTTATTTAAAAAAGGTTCTGGTGGAAAAATTCAATGAAAAAAATTGCCTATATTTTGTAAAAATCTAGTAGAATGTCTAAACTTCCAATATCTCAGTTCTTTCCCTAAATATCAACGAGACTCGAAATAAAAGAATTCAAGCGAACAAGAAACATTGATCTATGGAAATAGTCTTTGAATTTATCATGTCATGTATTATCTCTCTACGTTGAATAGCCTACTTGACAAGGAATCTGTATGATTAAAAAAAATTATGTCAACATTTCTTGTAGCAAGGAATTCTGCTCTTTTGAATTTGTCAACAAACTTTTAAGCGCCTGTTTCTTATTTCTTGCTTTCTGATTGATGAAAATTCTTTTGGAGATGAAAGGACATCATCGGCATGTTTTAGAACAGAAGATAAATCATATTCATAGAATAAAGTTACATTTATTAATTCGAGTAGCAGATTACGTTATAATATTGTTCGATATAAAATTATAAAATGAACAAAGATAAGTGTTTCGAAACTCAATCAGTGTGCCGTTATTGCATCTGTATAAACTGGTTTTTACCTCAATTGTCAGCAACAGTTGATTCCATCAAAACCCATTTCCATCTTAGCAGGTATACTTGTATACTTTTTCTTCGGGATTGTCCAATGGTTCCATTTACGGGATGATTCCGTGTTCCCTAAAAACTTGTCAAGAATCAAACTCAAAAGCAAAATGTTCCATTTTCGATAGTTTCAAATTGCAGGAATTATAAACATATATTGTTGTTTTCATGGTAATCCTGATTTTATATATAATGTTAATCATCACCTTAAAATATCAAAATACTTGCGCTATAAGGGATATATTAAAATAGTATGAAGTAGTTTTACCATTTTATTTTAATATAACACTTATAGCATAACAAATATTTCAGTATTTTGATTTTTAATCCTGATTTTCTTTACCTTTCAGATAGGTCAACTTCACAGAATTCACTCTTCACAGGTGTACTACAGATAGAATATTGTATAACAGCTTTAGACGATATAGTTAAAACAGAACGTGTTATGTTGGAAAATCGCTTAAAATAGAAACGTTCATAGCCCTTGGCAAAAGATATAATTTTGAATTATGTCGTTTAAGATTATACCACTTGATACCTGTCTAAAATGGAACTTTTCATGTGTTCTCTGTGATTCCGTCTAAGTAGTTTTGATTGTTGTAGAATGCACGATTCAGAAACCCAGATATTTGTTTTGGGGCGGGGGGGGGGAATCCACAGTGTGCACTTGGCTATGCCCCTGGTTACATTATTTAATTGCACTGTAACTTACATTAAATGATAGAGAATGTTTTTGCAGTAAGCATTAACATGCGAAATAAAAATTCTGAAATCTGGGTAATTTCTTACTAAGCACATTCGCATACTAAAATTTCATCGCTACAAAAATAATTTATTTTCACTGTATTCTTTGTAAAATGTATCTTCATTGCTTTAGATGCTATTAAGTTATAGAATTTTCTCCATAAATTTATATATTTTTTAATAAGTTGTTTATTTTTAAATTATTGCTATTCTATTTATTCTATTTATAATTTAATCTTTATACTGTTAGGAAAGCAGGAATTGACTTTCAGGGCGGGATTGTGGGATTCGCGCCTGAAATTTTGAAATCTCACCCAAAAAAATATCGTAGGTGGGATACTCAAAAATACCCCAAAAAATCCCGAATTTTTCGAAAAAGCTTGCATTTGAAAACAACAATTAACTCCTTTTTTGCGAATTTTGTGATTGAATAACATATTGAATAACATATTGAACACAATTGAATAACATATTTTACGAGTTTTTTGTTGCAAAAAATTGTTGGAATTCACGCCTTTCTTCCGCAATCAATCATCAAATTTCGCATTCCCCCCCCCTCCCACACACACACACACACGATCGATTGACAAATTTCGTGCGATTTACCGTCGCTAGAATGGAGTAATTACGCATCAAATTTTCCAAAAAAATTGACGCATTCGATTCCTAAAGTTATGAAACATCGTTTATCAATTCCGAAATTTGGATAATTGATAGTTTGTCTCAATATCCGGGCTAATTCCTGATTTTTCATAGCTTTTGAACTGACAAGGAAGGTCTCCATTGGGGGCATACTCAGAATTAAAAAAAAATGCAAATTAAACTATTCATGTAGGTAATAAAGGATCAGTGAAAATTAGCGGCGGAATTACATTATTAGATATGTAAAAAAATAAAATTGCTTGGAATAATTGACGTGAAAAGCTGAAAGCGACGCGGGATTTGGCGAGCAGTGCATTTTCTCGCCAAAAGCAGATGATTTTAACGAATCTTAAAATTGATTTTAATTGACTTCACTGTTAAAAATCTGCAGCATTTACTGCAACTTCACTCCACTATTTTTATAGAATATCTCTCTTCTGACCAATGAGAATGCTCCATAGCACGGTGAATTGACTGTGTCATGCACTGTTAAAAATCTGCTGCATTTTGTTGCAACGCACTCCACCGCTTGTATATAATATCTCCATTCCAACGAATGAGAAAGCTCCATTTCACAGCCAAGTAACAGTTTTCTATACAAACAAGGGAGTGCGTTGCAACAAAACGCAGCAGATTTTTTAACAATGTGTTTTTCAATTTGGAACAATTTTAATCAATTTAAATTGTGTTTTAAATGATAAAATATATTAATTTCATTTTGTTATAAGTACATATAAACGTATATGACAAAATTACACTTAAAGTAAAGTAAAAATGCAAAACTAAAATTACTTAAACTAAACTTATTTAAATAAATTGAACATAGAAAGTTTTTTTTTAAAAGTATTCGAAGCGTAAAAGCGTATTTTTCAAAATTTCGTTTTTTCGCCAACCGGAGATAAATCGCCAAATAAACGAAATTTTTATTTTTTTTTACGGACGTTATAAGGAGGTTCCGCCGAAATTTTTTTATAAACATATATAACTATATGAGAAGAACATTCCGTAATTTTTTCAGATTTTTCTGAGTATGCCCGTATGGAGACCTTCCTTGTGAGTTGAATTGCATATTTTCATCAATCGTTCGCAGAAAATTTTGTTAGATTATCGCGATAAAAATGCCAATTTCCTCAAAAAATCGCGAAAAAAACGCTACTTTCCTTAAAAAATCTCGATAAAACACGAATTTCTTAATAAAAATCGCGAAATAAACACGAATTTTGTGAATGGATTGTAAAATAAACGCGAATTTCGTGAAATGATTGCGGAATGAACGCGAATTTTGTAAAAGCAATGCCGAATTAATAAAAATTTCGTGAAAGCATCGCGGAATAAATATGAATTTTGTGATAGGATCGCCATATAAACAGCGTCGTGTGAAAAAGGGCAGGGGGGGGGCAAAGGGGGATCGCCCCGGGCGCATAAACTTAAGGGTGCCGATTTTCTACTACCAACATAATTTTTGGCCGGTAAGAAGAAAAAAGAAAACTAAATTGATACTTTGCCCTGAGCGCTGTTTTCTCTTCGCACGTCTCAGCATATGAACCCAAATTTATCAAAATGCCTCTTAAAAAACCGCAAATATGAAAGAATTTCGAAAGAAATGTGAATTTCAATAAAAGATCATTAAAAAAATGCTAATTTTTTTAAGGATCGCGGGAAAACGCCAAATTTATCAAAGAGTTCTTCAGGGGTGATTCTGAATAAAAACTTTTTTGAAATTTGCAGCAAATTTTCTGAAAAGTTACAGCAGATTGTTTGAAAGGGGGGGGGGCGAGTGCTGATTTACTTTTGACTCTGTTTTTTCCACGGCTCTTTGACGAAATTTGCATTTTTCGCGATCTTTAGATGAAATTATCGGACTTTTTAAATTTTTTGATAAAATTTACGGATTTTTTACGGTGTTTTGACGAAATTTGTCGATTTTTTCACGTTTTTTCATGAAATTCGTGGATTTTTCGCGTTCTTTTGCTGAAGTTAGTGATTTTTTTCGTGATTTGTGTTTTCCCGCAGGTTTGACGACATTTTCATTTTTTCTGTGATCCCTACCGAAATTTGCACTTTTTTGCAAATCTTTGATGAAATTTGTGTTTTTCTTTCATTATTGTTTCACGAAATTCATGGTTTTTTTTCCACGATTTTCAGGCGAAATATGAGTTTTTTCACAATTATCTAACGAAATTCGCGTTTTTTCAGCAAACCTCTTACGATAATTACGATTTTTCTGCAAACGATTTGCGAAACTGATTGTTTTGGATAACGATTTGTCGAAATTCGTGGTATGTTTTTTGTCTAAATTTCCAGATTCATGACGATTCTTTTTTTTTTCCCGAAAACCTATGATTTTTGGAAAATACAGAAAAGAATACCTTTGGATCGCTTAATAAATGCAAAATTCGTCAAAGGATCGCTTAAGAAATATTAACTGTCACACAGAATAACATAAAGCATGCAAATTTGAACAATGCATCGCAGAAAAAAAATGTTATTTGTCAAAGGGTAATTGATAAACGCTAATTTAGTTAAAAGGCTGCTAAAAAGCGCAAATTTCATTGAAGAATCTTACAAAGATGTGAATTTCGTCAGAGGATTGCCGAATAAATGCGAATCTTGTCAAAAGGCGGCTAAAAAAATGCAAATTTCATCTCAGAATCACAAAAAAGATGTCAATTTCATCAGAAAATGCAGCCGTTTGGAAAACAACACACACAAACATATCTGTTTATTGTTATAGTGTAATTTTTGTTCGGAAATAATATATATTGAACTAACTTTTGAAAAATTAGATTAACCCGATCCCAACTTGCAGCAATCTACACTCAACCTAAAATCAACCTGAGCCCAAAACAGAGTTTATTAGACCTGAAACATAAGTAATTAGCGCAGGAAGGGAATTTAACACTTTGAAAACTAAATAAACGATACAGCGTGTCCACTCACAACGGTGGCCAAAAGCTAATTTCTAAACGTTAGTCATAGACATAGTTCCAATTGCAAAAATGCTTTAAAAAAATAAAGAATTTTTTCAAGTGATATAATTAAAAAAAATTATTAAAAAATTAGGAAAATTAAATTTTTATACAATTCCCCGATCCTATAAGTGATATTTAGTAAAAATTTTACATCATCCTATCAAGCAGTACAGAAAAGGTCCCATACATCTAACATTAAAATTGATCGAATTATGAAACTTTAAATTTCATGATTTAATCCAATTTAACTGAATGATTAACTGTTTTACGGTAATGTTAATTTTTATTAACTTCTAGATTAGTTAAAACAGTTGAAAATGTAAGTTTTAAAATTAACTTTATCGAGAAAATCTAAATTTGGGAAATCACGATTTTATTTTAAAAAGGTGTGTTATTTTGATAAGCTTTTATTTTACTTAAAACGTTCATATGTTCCCTAGTTCAAAATTTCTATTCAAATTTTAACTCACTTCTAAACATCCTATCGACATTCTATTTGCACACTTATTTATATCCAATGACAATGTAATATTAATACAATTTTAGGTGCGTATCATTTATTTACTTTATAGGAATACACCAAATTCTATTAGGTTAAATAATCTAATAGAATTTTAAATACATGTCATTTCGTAACGAATTGTGACTGTTGCTTTTCATAATTTAAATTAATAAACTTTCTGTTAATTTTTTACTTATATTATTAGTACAATTTTTGCTTTAATATGTAATCATCAACATAAATTTAAAAATGGTATTGTAAAAATTATTTTACTCTCCATGTTTAATGTTAAATTTTATATTTTGCGTTTATTTTTATTTTCAGTAAATTTGTGACTGACCCCTAATTTGCAGCAAAAAAGATGCTTGAACTTTAAACAGCTATTACTCGGTTAGTTTTAATCGCAGAGGAATGGGACTTTTTTCGTATTACTTGTTAGAGTAGTGGTAAAAATTTACTAAATATCACTTATAGGACTGAAGGACCGTATAAAAATTTAATTTTCGTAATTTTTTAAAAAAGAATTTTTTAAATCTAAATCGCTTTAAAAAACAATTCTTTACCTCTTTTAAAGCATTTTTTCAACTGGAACTATATGTCTATGACTAACGGTTTAGAAATTAGTCTTTGGCCACCGTTGAGAGTGAACATTCTGTATAAAATCTTGACTTTTTTTAAAAGAAAAACACATTTAGCATGATTATTCTGAGTTGCTGATAAAAATTGCATGGTATTTTGTCATGTCTGTATTTGTGTAATTCTTTAAATAGCACATAAAATAACAATAGATTTTAACGATTTTTTTTGTCCTTACCAAACAGCTAAACTCCCCTTCATTTATAAATGTTGAAAGGGAGTCTCCCCTCCTCTGGAAAATTGAATTTCAAGCCCTGGGAAAGGCATTGGACACACCTTTGATATCGCGAACTTCAGATAGTTGGGAGTCTATTGTAGTTTTTAATACTATGGTAAAAATTTTATTACAATTTATTTTCCACATTGATTTTAAATTTTTGTGATAAGTTTGTTTTTTGTTTGTTTTTTAATGAAATGTAAAAAATTATATTAGTTAATTTTATTTTATTGCAGATGCATAAAACCAATAGTCTAACACATCGCATCACTCAAAATGTCTTCAATGTTTGAAACTAATGAAGTAAAATATTTTTATGAAAGCTTTTTGAAAAAGCAGAATCTAACTCACATCGAGGAAAATCTTTAATTTGTGAATTATGCAAGAAGAATTTCTCCCAAAACAGTCTTTTTTGTGTGAGGTATGCAACAAAGAATTCTCTGTTAAGAGTAATTTAAGACTTCATTTCTTAATTCACACTGGTGAGAAACCGTTTGTATGTGAGGTATGCAACAAAGAATTCTCTCGAAAGCACCATTTAACTAGCCATCTGTTAATTCATACTGGTGAGAAACCTTTTGTGTGCGAAATATGCAGCAAGAAATTTTCTAGAAACAGTGATTTAACTAAGCATCTCTTAGTTCATACTGGTGAGAAAAATTTAGCATGTGAGTTATGCAATAAGAAATTCGCACGAAAGAATGAATTAAGCCAGCATCTATTAACTCATACTGGTGAAAAACCTTTTGCATGTGAGATATGCAGCAAGAAATTCTCTCGAAAGGACCATTTAGGTAGACATCTGTTAGGTCATACTGGTGCGAAACCTTTTGTGTGCGAAATATGCAGCAAGAAATTTTCTAGAAACAGTGATTTAACTAAGCATCTCTTAGTTCATACTGGTGAGAAAAATTTAGCATGTGAGTTATGCAATAAGAAATTCGCACGAAAGAATGAATTAAGCCAGCATCTATTAACTCATACTGGTGAAAAACCTTTTGCATGTGAGATATGCAGCAAGAAATTCTCTCGAAAGGACCATTTAGGTAGACATCTGTTAGGTCATACTGGTGCGAAACCTTTTGTGTGCGAAATATGCAGCAAGAAATTTTCTAGAAACAGTGATTTAACTAAGCATCTCTTAGTTCATACTGCTGAGAAAAATTTAGCATGTGAGTTATGCAATAAGAAATTCGCACGAAAGAATGAATTAAGCCAGCATCTGTTAACTCATACTGGTGAAAAACCTTTTGCATGTGAGATATGCAGCAAGAAATTCTCTCGAAAGGGCCATTTAGGTAGACATCTGTTAGGTCATACTGGTGCGAAACCTTTTGTGTGTGAGATATGTAATAAGAAATTCTCTCGTAAATATAATTTAAGTAGGCATATGTTTATTCACACTGGTGGGAAATCTTTTGTATGTGAGATATGCAACAATAGATTCACTCAAAAGTATGACTTAAGGAAGCATCTGTTAGTTCATACTGGTGAGAAAACTTTTGCATGTGAGATATGCAACAATAAATTCACTGGAAAGTATGGCTTAAGGAAGCATCTGTTAGTTCATACTGGTGAGAAACCTTTTGTATGTGAGATATGCAACAAGAAATTCTCTCAAAACAGTTCTTTAAGAACACATTTGTTTATTCATACTGGCGAGAAACCTTTTGTATGTGAGATATGCAATAAGAAATTCTCTCAAAGCAGTTCTTTAAGAGCACATTTGTTTATTCATACAGGTGAGAAACCTTTTGTATGTGACGTATGCAGCAAAAAATTTTGTAAAAAGAGTAATTTAACCAAGCATCTTTTAATTCACAATGTTGAGAAATCTCTTGTATGTGAGATATGAAACAGTAAATTCTCTCAAAAATATGAATAATTACAACATCTGTTATTTTTATAATGGTGAGAAACCTTTTCAGTGTGAGATATACAACAAGAAATTCGCTCAGAAGTATGCTTTAAGCAAACGTCTTTTAATTCATTTTGAAGAGAAACCTTTTGCCTGAGAGAAATGTGTCAAAATATTCTTTCAAAAAATCGGTTCAAGGAAGCATCTGTGAATTCATAGTGGTGAGAAAACTTTTACGTGGCATATAGAAAATAAATTCCCAAAAAGCTATGTAAATATTAAATTTTGATTCTAAAATTTGTAAAATGAAGTTAATTAACTGTGGTATATTACAGAAAAAATATTTCTTTCCGTTTAATGCAGTATGCAAAAAGAAGAATGTCCAACGAAGATTAGCGTATTTAAACCATTAAATCAACAGATCAAAAGCTATACCACGAGCCCTGGCAAACTCATTTTTATTTTTATCATGCTTTATATTACCTGAAAATATTACAAATCAGTATTTTTTACATTTATGAACCTGTAAAATTTTATAATAATTAATAGTATTTAAGTTTTAAAAACTTTTGTTAAACATGATTACTCACAATAAAGTTCTTTGATGGTAAAGTTGATTTTTTTTATAAATATTTCAGCTGAAAATATTAATTTTCAAAAAGGGTATGACCCACTGACTTCCTCATAGTATTGAGAAAATATATATATGTGTGTTAATGTGTTTTATACACTGGTTGTTGTTTTAAAAGGTATGATAGCAACAGTTTGATGACTATTGAAATATAATTAAAAGCTGGTAAGATTATTTTCAAATTATGCTTTTCTCATCAGGATTATATTAAAAGAAATCCTAATTTAATTGTCAGGTCATTACTAATATCTGTCTTAATCTTTTAAATTCCTTAATTCCAAGATAGCTTATTCTGTTTGTTTATATGTAAGGGAATAACCAATTGCATTTTAATGTGCAAAATGAATTTTTACTAATTCTTAAATTTCAGGCATGAAATCGATTATCGAGTTCATGGCTGAAATTTTAAAATTAGTGAAACTCGTTAAAGTGTTGATCTGTGCTGTCACTTCCTGGTCTATGCCTTTTATAATATAGTCGCCCACAATTTCGTGCCCATGAGGCAAGAAGCGTTTGAATGATTATCGAGTTACAATGTTGTTAAAATGAGCGGTTGTGCAACAGAAAATTGCCCTAACCTTTCAAGGCATGAATTCAGAATATTAAGATTCTATATAACTGAGGAAAGGCATTTAAGTTCTGTACAAATGTTTGAAAGAATGTATAAGTATTGAAGAATTTCGTCAAATGTACCTTGCCAATTTAATTACCAGACATTCTAATGGATGATATAGTCCATACCTCTTTTCAAGGAGGTCTAATTATATCTTTATTAATTGTCTAATTTTCATCAGCTAATATTATAACAACAGTTCAGTTTTTATGTGACTAGTCCTTGCACATTCATAACAGTTCCATATTTGGGTATCTTTTTGAAAATACTTTATACTTGTAATTCAATATAGTAACACATTTTATACTGTAGTAATATAGTAATAATAAATTTTAACAATGTAATAAACAAACAATATAATAAAGAAACATAATAAAGAAAAAATATCACTAATAATAAATATTATAGTAAGTATAAGTTACTCTCATAATGGGTATAAATAAATCTTTTAATAAGTAATAGTAAATTTTTCAAAAGACATTCTTTAAATTCTAAATTTTATACTTAATCTCGTTTATCTCATCTCAGGTATTTTTGGGATGAAATACAGAGAGAAGTGGAATAGAATAAAGAATATAATCAATTATGTAATCATTTACTTAATCTTGTAATTCGAGTACAGGATTAAGTAGGAATACGTACAAAAAAAAGTTTAAAATATAATAAGATAAAATAAAATAAAATAAAAATAAATAAAAATTTTGTTCATGTTTGAGAATACAAGTGACTTTTCAACTACTAAGATTCTTAAAAAGAAATATTAATAAATAATAAAAAGACGAGATTTATTCATGTCAAATAATTACGCAATAAATATTCTCTCGGTATGATAAACATTGCAAGATGCAAGAAGGAAAGAGAAAAAGAAACAAAATTAAATTCTAATTGACATGTACTTGGACTGGAATGCAGAAGGAAAGAGATTGAGAGAGAGAAAAAAAAAATCAAAATAAAGTGATAAAAATTTTGTTACTTGGCAAATAATTAATAATTAAATTTAATATTACAATAGGTTCAGTTGAAAAGTGAAAAAAAATTTTTTGACTTAATATTTACTTGTTATTATATTATTCTAAGTTATAACTAGAGTAATTCAATATAGAATAAGAAATCTTCACTTTGTCCGTATATGCCGGCATAAACAAACAAATATAAAAATTTCCAGACAAGTGACACTCTCGCTGCAGTCAAGAGATATCATTGCCATTCTTGTAAGAATTACAGGATATTATCTGGATTAAAATATGGAAAGAAATTTACTGTTTAAGAGAGAGAAAAAAATTATAAAATGATAATAAACTAGAGATTATGCCTAAGCTACAGTTTTTACTTGAGTTTGTTGTTGTTGATTAGGGGGTATTTGCTCATGACTTAATTTAAATTTATCAGGGGAATAATAAGGCCTAAATTTAGATACATGTACTATTTCTGAACTTTTCAACTGGTTTTGCCTATCAATTTCAAAATTTACTTCGGATAATTTGTTAAGAATTTTATAAGGGCCACTAAATACTTGTGATAACTTTCTAGTATTAGGATACTGAAATTCTTCATAGATAACTAGATCTCCCATTTTAAATTTTGGTTCGATATAATCTTTATCATACTATCTTTTATTTTTTAAATAAATTCATCAGTTCTTGCTTTAGCAATTTTAAATGCTTCATGAACAGGGGGATAATAATTTTGTTGTAAGGGGGAGTCATAGGGTAATTGACCAAAAAGTAAATAAGCAGATGGAAATTTAGTAATAGAATGGGGGTATTATTATATTCATTGATTACCTCAGTTAAAAGCTTAGTCCAGGGAATTTTAGAGGTAGTGGAGTTTACTTTACATTTTAATCTAGTTACTATTGTCTGATTTACTCTTTCACATTTCACATTCGTTTGTGGATGATGGGCAGTGGTCAAACGTTGTTTAATATTATGATTTCGCAGGAATTTTTGAACCTTAAAGAAGTAAAAGCAGCATTCCTGTCACTTAGTATATTTTGAGGGGACTGTACACTTTAAATCTTATTGAAACAAAATAATTCTTGAGGGATTTTGATATTGAAGATTTGTTTTAGACAATTTGTATAAGTTTCTGTAGTGACACTTTTGGAAAGAAATGCCCAAACATATCTTGTTGCATGGTCTATTACAATATGGAGATATTTTTTTGTAGAATTTTAATAATTGAACCCTCCTACAGTATCAACAGACAGACAGTCAAAAGGTTGATCTGTAGTGGGCATAGTTTGTAATAAGCCAAATTTTTTTTGTCTAGGTTTTTTATTTTTCTGGCAAATATCACAATATTTAACAAAATTGGTAATGTGTTGTGTCATATCTGGCAAATAATAATTAGGAGAAATTAAATTTTGCATTTTTTGAACACCAGGGTGACCAAACTGTTCATGAGCAACATTAAGTTTTTCTTAAGGACATGGGAACTACTACTTTACGAAAACCTTTTCTTTTAACTATAATCAGTCCCTTGTCATTAATATAATTTGAACTACACACATTTTCTTTTTCTTGCATCTCAATAATCTCTTTAACGTCAAGAAGAAAAGTAAGGGGTTTACAAAAATGAGAAATAGGGTTTCGGGACAACATGTCGGCTTCGACATTTGTAGATCCCTTTAAGTATTCATATTTTTAATCGAACATACTTAACTTCAATGACCACCTAAATAATCGACCTCTTAAATGTTTCACATTTTTTAACCAAACAAGAGATGCATGATCAGTATGGATGGTAAATTGTACACCATGGAAATAATAATAAAATTTATCCAAAGTATCCATGATGGCAAGACACTCTAACTCGGTAATGAAATAATTTTTCTCACAACTTCTCAATCCTCTAGAAAAATAAGCAATTGGATGTAAAAAGTTATTATGGTCGGGCTGTTTAAGAACTGCACCTACCGCCACTTGAGAAGCGTCAACAAACATGTGTAGGGGTAATTTTGGGTCATACATTTTTAAAATTGGTTTAGCAATGAGGGCATCTTTTAATTTTTGAAAAGAATTTTGACATTCAGAATTCCATTCCCAAATAGTACCTTTTTTATGTAATTTATTTAAGGGGTGTCTAATTTCAGCATATTTGTCCATAAACTTATGATACACATTTATAGAACCAAGCAATCTTTGTAATTCTTTAGTATCAGTAAGGAGTTTTAATTTTTTAATTGTTTCTATATTAGTATTAGCTGGAGTTAAAGTTCCATTTTGTATTTCATACCCTAGAAAATTGATTTATTTTTGAGCAAAAGTACATTTAAATATTTTAATTTAATATTTTCTATTCGGCATAAATCAAAAATTTGGAGGAGATGCTGTATATGTTCATCTATTGATTTAGAAAAAATAATTATATAATCAAAATAATAACAAGCAAAGTCTATTTTATATTTTGTAAGAATTCTTCTAATTGTCCTATTGAAAATTGGGGGGCCTACCTTTACACCAAAGGGGAGAACATTCCATTCCCAGAGCCCACAATAGTAGTAAAGGCTAACTTTTCGGAATCGGCTGGCTGAATAGGTATGTGCCAATAGCCTGAGGCTAAATCCAGTGTAGAGAAATATTGGGCACCACTTAATTTGTCTAAAATTTCATCAATTTGGGGCAAAGGTTCAGCGTCATTTTTCATAATAATATTTAATTTTCGGTAATCAACACACATTCGGGTTTTTTTGCCTTCATCTCGTTTATTTACTAACGTAACTGGGAAAGAATATGGGCTAAAACTTTCTTTAATTAATCCAGCAGCAAATAAGGATTGAATTTGCTGAGATATTTCTTCTTCATCAGCAGTGGATGTACGATAAGGCCTCAAAGATATTGGTAGGTCAGATTTAAGAAAAATACGCTGAGGTTCAATATTAATTCTCCCTACATCATATTTATTTTTGGCAAAAATATCTAAATAATCCCTTAAAAGTTCCCTTACATTTTTATTTGGAATAGCATTTAGATCCCCCAATAGATTATAATCATCATTATTAGTTCGCGGCAAGGATTGAGGTGTTATGGTATTTCCACAATCGGGATGCACATTGGTATCATTTTTTATAATATCAAAATGAAGTAATTCTAAAATATCATTGGATATGCTAACAGGTTGGTTTAACCCTCTAAGTGTTTGACACTAAAATTCCGTACTTCAAAAAATTTCCAAGAGTGGCATTGCACGTAATATTCCCTATGACAGAAAAGATTTCAAAAGCGCATGGCACGTATTTTTCTCGCAGCTGTTTTTGTTCTCAAAAGTGCTTTCAATGTAAAATGTCGTGTCTACCTCCCCCCCCCTTACTTTTCATGAATTTGAAAAAAAAAAAAATCACTCAATTTTACAGAGACTTTTTTTTTTACGAAAACAAGATTTTACCGCAATAAAAATTTAAATTAATGCAGAAAAAAAATTATTATTTTTTTAACAACTAGTCGCTATATATTTAAACTAAAAGTAACTGTGATTTAAAAAAAACATAAATCCAAATTTTCGGTCCCACCAGTGACCGAGCGGTTCTAACCTCTCAATTGGTAGATGGCAGGTGCTGGGTTTGAACCCAATCGCGGCCGTATGCCTAACTGTTCGGAATTTTCGTGGTTTTCTTCGAACCTTGCGTAAATACGGGTTAGGTTCCCTTAGAAAGTTCCCCCACGAAGGGCACTCGTCCTGTGTGCCGATATCATTCGAGTAGATAATCGGCCGACACAAAATAAACTGTACAAATTTTCAATTTCCCTTTTTTCCATTTTTGGTCATGGAGATCAGTGTAGATTAGTGAAACGTTATCTGTGTTCTTTGTTTCCACAATTGTTTTCAAAAATTGTTTTTTATTTAACAAATTCTTTATTTTACACAGTAGTGCAAGCAAGCGGGAGAAAGGGGTAGATTTACTAATTATTAGCCTAACATTTTTACTGCAAGATTGATACTTTGAAGTTTGTCACAAATCTTTGACATTTTTCCAATTTTTTAATTAATTCTTTTTTATGCAGAAAATACACTTTGCACAAATACATTTGCAAACAAACGAAAAACAAATTTCAAAATCTTTCAGCACTTTACGCGATACAAACATCAGAAAGTATATTTATTGTACATGGTCAAATCTACAAATCTAACATTTCAGATCGAAGAGATTGCGGTTGCGAAATAACCAATTGGAATCTGGAAATCCAAAGATTTATAAAATACATGCAATACTGTTTCTGTTAGTTTGCTACGTGTTTTATGATGAAATTAATACATTATTTTACTGGCCGCTTTGATTTAGATGACATCACAAATTAATGTCCAGTATTTGTTAGATACTAAACGTTTACCGAAAAGCTATCAAAATACCATGATTACAATAATGATTAAAGATTGAAAGTTTTGAGAAAATTAAAATAAATAAATAGATTTGAAAGTGAAAGTGACACGATTTTTCGTCTTCTAAAAAAAGGGAGAATGTACTCTATTTTCCTTATTTAGCTGCATACATAGTCAAACTTGAACATTTTAGATCAGCTTATAAAATTAACAAAACTCATATAGCAATCTTTGTCACATTCAAGTAAAAGCAAAATTTTACGATTGATATGTAGAAACTTTATTGAATATTGTTAAGAATTTACTCAAGAACAACTAGAAAAACTCATATTTAACTAGAAACAAATATGAGAAATAAATCGCTAAAATTGAGTTAAACTTTATTGAAAAAATATATATATACGTTTCATGAAGTTCATTAAAAGCACTACATGTAATAATAACGAAATGCCCAACCAATGGCGGAAAGGTTATGCTCTCAGAACTTGTAGACGACAGGTGTCGGATTCGAACCTAATCGCGGCCATTGGCCTAATCGCTCGGAGTTTTCTGTGGATTTCCTTGCGTAAATACGTATTGACTTCTCTTAGAACGACCCCCACGGAGGGCACCCCACTTTTAGGACCCATATCCCTCGTGTTGATAATTGGCCGTCATAAACACAGCCAACCAATAATAATAATAAAGATTGGATCAAACTGCTTCAAATCATTACATACATTAGAATAAATTGTGTACTAAAAGACTTAATCAAATTCAAAATGCACATGCGCAGTTGCTAAAAACATTCATAATACTATAGCCAGAAAGCCATGATTTTAACATGTATTTTCCGTTATTTTATCATTCTTAAAAATACAGATATACGAAATTTCGCTCTATAGGCATTTTTTTAAATTACAGACACGATTGTGTGCACGATAGGAAATTATCTCTATGCCCGGTACAATCATGTGTGTTATATTTCTTTCACAAGTTTATATTGCAAATAATTGTGTTCTTGCAACGATTGATTTAAAAAAAATGCAAAAGATCAGGGTTATAAATTCCATAATACATTTTCTAATAGTTTCATAAGCGATTAAAGTTTTTAAACGACAATATGAGTTTAATCTTGATTGTATTTCATTTTTAAAAAATCTTTATGTTCGGCTGCACACTTTTATAAGAAAGTTTTATACTATTTTTATTTTTACAGAACAAAAGTTTGAAAATATTAAAATTAATATAGTTTTGCTTAATAAATATTTAAATAATAATAATAATAATAAGCAGGATTTTAATTTAAATATCCAAACTTCATTTTCTCTTGTAGTAATAAAATAAATCTGCTTATTGTTTTTCGATAGTAAGGCTCGCGGTCTTGGTGGCAAACAAGTTTGACTTGTTTGTATTGGAGGCTTAAAAATATGAAAAATGCTATGCAATAAAATTCTCAGACGAAATCGCATAAAAAATGTCCGTTATAGATAAGTGTCTTTCTTAACGGGTACATCGACTATTATAATTATGTTATACTGGGTATTCTTCTGTCACATACGATTATATTCATTTGGCATGGAAGAACACATTTTGCCGATGATTCCATCATAATTAGGCTCTTTTTTACATGTATATTTTAGTTACATGTATGTAGTATGTTTTTTACATGTATATTATTGGATTTTAACTTTATTGCATAGAAATTTGCTATTCTTTATAAAGAATAAAATTCAAAGTTAATTTGCATAATAATGGCTGTGTAAATATATTGCTTTGTTTGCAGAAATTGTTTGGGCTGGGCAAATTTTAATGAATTTTGCGAGAACCAGGCCACGCCAGGAAAATGATTTTCATATGGAAACCGGGGTCAGAAAATTTCGTCCGGATCAGAAGTCTAGGAAAAAATGAATTCCAGTCTAGGAGCGGTGTGAAAAATAAATTTAGGCCTGTGAAAAATAAATTTGGCCGTTTTTTTAAAACAAAAAAAAAAGGTGTTTCGATTACATAGTTTCTGAATGCAAACACCTGCGTTTCTCAGCAAGAATGAAATAACAATTGTCATAAAGCAGCCAGTTTGCATTTGAGAGCAGCCTTAAGACTTTAGTTTTCATATAATTGTGCCTGCTTACTTGTAATTTAATAATATAATTACTGTTTTCGAAGATTTCCCAATCTCCGAAAGTTCAAAATATCCCATTTTGAAAGATTTAGCGTTTTTAGGAAATTTGAGATGTAGCTTACTAAGAAGTTTGCATCCATATGTTCTATTTATAAAAATAACAAACATAATTTAAAAAATATATATAAAGTATTCAACGGAGTCCAAAAAACAAAATGTACCTAAGATATCCAAATTTATGAATAGGTCTCCGTCAATAAAATAATAGCAATGAAAAATCCTTTATCAGGCCTAGATGATAAAACACTTTTCAACAATGACATAATATTATTAAGATTGTTTTTTCATTCAATGCAGTCGATCATAGTATGTCCTGTAATCAAATTGTTTTATGGGTGCAAATGAAGATGAACTTTATGCACTCTATAGAAAATATGTCGCAATGCACCTCAGTGTTTTTTTCTTCTTTTTTTTACTTTTATTATGTTTGAAGTATCAAAATATCATTAAAGTAATATCACAAACTATTTTACCCATAGGCATGGCTGTCAACTTTTACGGATTTTTGCTACCACTAAAATTGTACAGAGATTTTCCATTTGTTTAATCATAAGATTTCGACGATTAAATAAGACAATATTTACTATAAAATTTTTGTGATAGGTAAAATGCGTAAAAATTGGCAGCTATGCCATAGGTCATAAATAATTCTCCGCCACTCTTTGTAAAGGAACTATAAATGTTTTCCATACTCTTAAGAAATCATATTTTAGCCTACATCAATGATATAATATAAATTTCGTTACATTTGCGTTGTAGTTGTTAGTACGTACTGTTAGTGCTGTTAGTGCTGTAAGTGCTGTTACGTAATTGAAATGCATCAGAAATGATTTTTTCCACATAGACAATGATTGTTTTATGTGTCCCTATAAACAATATATAAATGTTACGCATTCATTTTAAATATTGAATGTTTTATAATAAAAACTCATATTAAAAAAAACTGCATGACAGTCTGAGTCCATTTATAAGTGTTAGAACGAGGACAGAAATTTAATCCATAAACAGTTCTCAACTATGTTGGAAAGTGTAAAAAATTCAGACACATGTTGTTTCTGGTATTGTTCCCCTTTTCTGCGCAGAATAATTATCTTTAATTCGAGAAGTGGTATGATGTTATTAACACTTTCCAGCATAGTTGACAATCGTTTATGAAATCGATTTGTCTGTCTGTCCCTGCTGCAACTTTCGTAATATACTTAAACTGCCATGAATTTTTTATGCGTGATTAATATTTAGTTAGAATGATCGGTACTTAAAATGAAGTATTTAGCTTTTATAGGTCGTTTACAGAGACACTTAAAAGAATTCCATTACATTATGGCCTATACTATTTTTTTCATCCATTGTACTATTACTATACATACTATTTTTTCATCTTTGTACAGATGGTATGATGTTTCAAACATAATAAAATTTACATGTATTATTGAAATTCTTTCTCAGGAATGTAGAGCATGTAGCATTTATAGTTCGTTTACTGAGAGACACAAAAGAATTTCATAATATAGAGGAGTCCTAATGTGTCTGTGTTTACAAACTCTAAATAATACACATTTAATTTGAAAAAGGAAACATCCTATAATAAAATCAAAAACATTATCCCTTATGATCAAAATATATTTACGAAAGTTAGAGCGAGGACAAATGAAAGTTATTTTTTATCTCAACAACAAGATTTGCTTCATTTTATGAATAATATATGTATGTATGGGACTATACACTACAGGGTGTCCCAGAACTTCGTGTACAAACTTTGAGGAGTGGTAGAGAACATCGTTTGGAACCACAGTTACATAGGAAAGCGTGGGCGGAAACGTCTTGACAACCCTTTCACAGCCAGTGGTTTGTCTATGAAACTACAAAATTTTTAATACAAAATGAACATTGATACCAGAATTTTAATGTGATTTTTCCAAATATTATGTATGTGAAAAGTATTTTTTTTCTTCTTTGCAAATACATCTTTCCGCGATTTCTGAAGTCATTAATATTTTTCCACATTTTATCAGTATCTAATAGCTATTAAAATAATTGATTTAAAAAAAACATAATTTTAAATTAAATCATTTCTTGTGCTTTTTTCTGTGTAATAAAGCATTCTACACAGCTTTCTGCATTGTGTCATAATTGTGTTTCTTTGAACTTTTCACGGACAAACCATTTCCATTGTTAAAATGTGAAAAAATATTAATGACATCAGAAATTGCGGAAAAATGTATTTGCAAAGAAGAAAAGCCAAACATTTCATATATATAATAAATGGAAAAATCATATTAAAATTCTAGTGTCAATGTTCATCTTGTATTAAAAATTTTGAAGTTTCATAGACACACCACTGTCTGTGAAAGGGTTAAAAAGACGTTTCCGCCCACGCTTTCCTTTGTAACTGTGGTTCCAAACGATGTTCTCTACAACCCCTCAATGTTTGTATGCGAAGTTCTGGGACACCCTGTGTATAACATTATCAACATTTTTGTAATTTTGAACCCTCTCTCCTTCTTACGATATCATACGTAATCATTCACCTCTCCCCCCCCCCACTTAATTATTTCGCTATCAATGTAAAAAAATCTATTTGATTTTTGATTTTTTTTTTCGACAATGATATAAGTATTATATATTTGTTATTGGCAAACTTCAATGATTGAAATATTTATTATGTATATAATATTTTATAGTATTTAAAAGAAATATTTATTATTCATATGTATTTAATTATAGCTTTTTGTTACATAATAAATTCAACAGTAATAATGTCTTCTCGCACTTTACCACAAATAGGCAGAGAGGCAGAACTTTTTATCAACTAAAGAGAAGGACAATATTCTTTTTCTTATTTTTATTAGTTAATTCGCAACAAATATATCAAATTTTCGTTGTACCTGGTTTCTCTAATAGCGGATTATATGTACATACACATATTAAAAGTGCCGTGCGAAAGGGGACGATCGGCCCGAGCGTGGAAATTTAGGAGGCGCCAAATTTATATTACGAATGTCATTTTTGGCCTGTCATAAGAAAAAGTTGTGGGGAGGGTGCGCCAAATCGCCGGATACTTCGCTCCGGGCGCAGTTTTCTCTTCGCACGCTCCTGCATATTACACTGTAATAATAATATCAAATCTTGGGATATCCCATGTATTCGAATTAAATAATTTTATATCATCTGTTGATTTTAATAACCTTGAATTTTCATTTAAAAAAAGATAAAACATGATTTTGATGCAAAGAACAAGTTAAAAAAAAAGAGAAAGAATTTTTGTAAGATCAAAAAGGACAACTGCATTGAATGGGAACACCCTCCTCCTTCTGGTCGATATCATATGTAAAAATCCCCTTCCCTTCTGAAGTGATAAATTTATGTATGCACAGCCCTAGTATAGTTTTAAATGTAACAAAAATAAGCAAATATATATCCAATGCATTTTTTAAATTAGTTTAATAAATCTGATGATGTTTTATCTATTTATCTATGTTTGCAATGTTTTTATTTTCTTATGGGGATATTAAGCGAATCAAATGCTAAACTATTTACATTTGTTTTTATATGTAATCGAATTAATTTAATTGGTTGTAAACTTCAAAATGATGCTTAAAAATTACTTTAATATATATATATATATATATATATATATATATATATATATATATATACACTATATTGCCATTGATTATGGGACACTTGCGATTTTAGACATTTTACTAAATATCTAGAAAAATACATGAGAAATCATCTCGAAACTCTTAGTGTATAAATATAATAGTATAAGCCATACATCTCCGTGAAGATTTTTTCCCGAAACTCCAAAGGAGACCGTCAACAAATTAAAAAAGAATGAATATCTTTTGAATAACCCTGTAAAAACTAATGTAGCAAAAGCGCTCAAACTCTAGATTCTGATTGAATGCCTTATTGTAATAAGCCTTGTTCATTTTTATGCAAATAGCATGCATACTCGCAGAGTAATTAAGGTTTTTATAAAAATGATCCCAAATTTTTCCAAGTTTTTTCCCTATAATTTTCAGAGTTCTTAATATAAAATATTATTTTTTTCAGAAAATATGACAAAAAACATTGCACACAGTACCCTGTAATCAGAATTAAAAAATAATGAAAATTGTATAAAAAATTAGTTGGTTTACTAAATAATTTTTTACTGCGCATGCGTCAACGATATCAAAATTTCATTTGCATATTATGTTAGCTAAATGTATAGAGCAACTTTTGTGAAAGTCACAAAATCATAACTTGAAAATTCTGACAATAATCGTCAATTGAATAAGTCGAAAATCCGTTATTCTCAAAATGAAGCAAAAACAAGAGGGGTTGTATCCATATATTCATTTATTAGTGTCAATATAGAATACACAATATGGGATGTACTACTGCATTTGGATAAAATCCCTCATTTTTTTGCTTCATTTTGGAAACAACGGATTTTGTCCTTTTTCTATAGACGATTACTTTCAGAATTTTCAAGCTATGATTTTGAGACTTTTACAAAAGTTGCTTTATATATTTAGCTAACATAATATGCAAATGAAATTTTGATATTTTTGACGTATGCGCAGTAAAAAATTATATAGTAAACCTACTCATTTTTCATACAATTTTTATTATTTTTTAATTTTGATTACAGGGTACTCTGTGCAATGTTGTTTGTCATATTTTCTGAAAAAAATATTATTTTATATTAAGAACTCTAAAAATTATAATGAAAAAACTTGGAAAAATTTGGGACCATTTTTATAAAAACCTTAATTACTCTGCGAGTGTGCATGCTATTTGCATAAAAATGAACACAGTGTATTACAATAAGGCATTCAATCATAATCTAGAGTTTGAGCGCTTTTGCTACATTAGTTTTGACAGGGTTATTCAAAAGATATTCATTCTTTTTTAATTTGTTGACGGTCCCCTATGGCGTTTCGGTAAAAAATCTTCACGGAAATGTATGACGTATACTATTATATTTATACACTAAGAGTTTCGAGATGATTCCTCATGTATTTTTCTAGATATTTAGTAAAATGTCTAAAATCGCAAGTGTCCCATAATCAATGGCAATATAGTGTATATATATATATATATATATATATATATATATATGCAGATTAAGATGCAGCTTTCAAAGAAATTGCATCTGAAAGTGATTTATTTTTTCTTTTTGATGGTGTAAAAATTGAAACTGCACAATGCTTAAAAGATAATAATTTTGAGATAGAAATTTAATAGGTTTCACTGCCTACTGTATCGATATCGCGAATATCCATCACGCACATGTCTTTGTTTTGTAATATTAGTAGAATTATCTTAAAATTTATGTGCTCCACCAGTGGCCGAAAGATTCTGCCTCCGAAACTGGTTGACAGCAAGTGCTAGGTTTGAACCCAATCGCGGCCGTCGGCCTAACCATTCGGAGTTTTCAGTCTTTCGTTGATTTTCTTCGAACCTTAGATTTCCTTGCGTAAATATGAGTTACGCTCTTATACAAAGACCCCCTTAGAGGGCATTTCCCCTCCTTTAGGGCCTGTATTCCAAGTATAGGTAATTGACCGTCACAAACACAAACAATCTTAAAATTAATACATTATTCGTATAGATTGAAATACACTTCATTTGTGTTGTTGAACAAAGAATTTCTAAGTAGAAAAATGCTTAATAAACGAAACTATTTTTTTCTTTTGTGCAATGAAATAAACAATAAAAAAGAAAAAAAAATCAGAAGAATTGTCAGGATAAAGGGAAAAGGGGATGGGATTACTCACGTCCTCACACTGGATTAAGAAAATGAACAGGGCACAACAATCTCTAACAACATAAATACCTTTTTTCATAAAAGGGTAGGAGGGTGGACTCCTAAAAGACAGTACCTGACACTGACACAAACAGTGATGTGGGGCGGGTAAATACCCAGTGGGTAGGTAAATATTTTTTGGGTATTTACCTGGGTATTTACCCAAGCCTCGGGTAAATACCCAAAAACTGGGTATTTTCATATTTCAGCTTGAAAAAGCATATATAAAGTAAAATTTATTTTTATTTGAAACTTAAATATTTATGAAGTCCAAAATCATAGAATGAGATATTCAAATTATGAAAGTTGTATGGCTTCAGCCACAATTAAAGAGAAGTCGAAACTTATATCGCAAAATTGATTAATTTTACTGCTAGTGTGCTTCAGCTGCAAAGTAAGTGAATTGAATTTGTAGGAAATTTTCAAAGTAAATAATGTGAAGCTCTATTACATTTTTTAAGAAGAAAATATAAGACTACGTATCTGCACAGTTTATTGCAGAGCATTATACAGATTACATGTCACATCTATTTATTAAGAAAATAATAATAATAATCCATACTTAAGAGAAATTTAGATTGCTAATAATAAAAAAAAAAGATAAATTACACAATCAAGCATTTAAATAAATAATTTAACAAACAATTTATTGATTTATGTTTATTAAACAATTTTTATTATTTTATAGTCTATAAATATTCACAATTGTCAGCTGAACTGCAAAATTTTGGTTTTAGAAATTTAATTATCTTTTCCTAATATTGCAGACATGTATAAAGATTAGATAGGAATTTACTGATTTTCTCTAAATATTAACAGTAGTTTAAAGGAATTGCAATTTCAAAGTATTCACTTTCTAAATAAATATTTTCATTTCCAATTTTATGAGTTGTGATTATTTCTTGCTGAATTAAAAAGCTGCCCAAAAATTTAAAATATTTTGCCTCAATACAAAACACTATTCAAATATTATGTGTTTGATCATCAACTTAATTATAAACCTCTATGAATCATCTTTTAAGTTTTAAAATATCATTCCCATTTTCTAAAAATTTAGTAATACACACTCTTTTCTTGCTTTGTTTATAATCTGCAATTCCTTTAAATTTCAATTAGAAATTTCCACCAGAAGCAATAGATAGCGCCCAATCATTGCATAAGTATGAACCAAAACTAAACTAGATTTTACAAAGTAAAACTATGCTAGATTTTACAAACCAAAACCATGCTAGTTTTGGTTTGGATTTTGATTCTATAAACTGTTCTTCACTTGCTTTTAGATGTCTATGGTGTGCGTTTGAAAGAGTTAGAAGTAAAAATGGGAGGAAAAAAAGGATTTGCATGGAATTTTTTTAATGTGAAAGGAAAAAGTGTACCGTGCAAATATTGTAATAAGGATTACAAGCATGCTAATGTAAACAAAATGGAAAATCATATTAAGAAATGTTTCAAATGTCCTGCAGGTTTGAAAAAGGTTTTTGACAGTGATTCTAAATGCAAAAAATATCATAAGGAATCTATTTCTACTATGCCTTCAACTTCAAATGTAGAAGAAAATATAACAATTAGTGATACAGATGAACCTAATACTGGTCAAATGTCCAGTACATCTTCTAACACTTCATCGATACCGATAACAAGTGTACCTTCGCTTCTAAAAAATGCTGGAGATGGAACATCTAGTTTTTTGACAAATAAAAAAATTTCGAAGTCACAGCTATCTATGACAGCATTTTTGGATCAGATGGATGAAATAACAAATGTAAGTACATTTACATATTAATAAACAAAAATAAATACAATTTTGTTCTTTTGAAAGTAAATACTTAAATTAGAACTGATATTAATTGAAATAAATTATTTGAAGTTTTTCTCTAGTATATGTCTCTGATTTTTAATATTACAATTTTTAATAAATTAATAAATTGTTTATATTAAAATTTAAAAGATTCATTGAAATAAGCCTTTGCATTTTAATATATTTTTTCTTTTAATAAAAAAAAAATCGTTAAATTTGTTTTGAAGTGTAGATAAAGAAACACTGTTAAACACTGATGTGAAAAATATATAATTTAAAAGCAAGAATTCACTTTGTGATTGAAATAATACAGAGCTATAAGCAGTGGCATGGAATGAGTGTATGTGTTCAGGGGGGGGGGGGCAGTTGGGGAAAATCTTCATATCCCCAAGGAACCCTTTCCCTTGCCATTATACAATTTTATAAGACAAATATTTTTTGGCAGTTTCAATGTAATCCTATTTTTATATAGAATAGCAAAGCAAAAATAGATTGCTTAAAGCCACAAGTTCATAAATTTATTTGTAATGAAAACAGTCTGCTTTCAAGATTCATAGTTTCTATAGGCTTTCAAAAAACATTCCATATAAAAAAAACGTTACAGTATATATGCATTTATTATTTAAAGAACATTTTGGATAAAAGTCAAATACTACATTTTAATTAAATCTAAATATGTAAATTTGACTTAAAAAGGAAATTAATTGAAAATATTGTTTATTCTAAAAGATAGTTATAGACACATAAATTCCTGATAAATTAATTTAACTTACAAATAATAAGTATAATAAATATTGTTAATACCTTCTAAAATCCCCTTCCCTTATGTAAATCCATATAAGAGTCTCCCCCATTTTTTAACTTTATCCTTAGCTGCCGAAGTTTTTAAAGTATAAATCGGTTGGTTTGCAGTATTGCAATTCAAAACAATTAAATAATGTAATTAAATATCATATACCTGACAAAATATCATATGCTGAATCCTATATCTTTAATCCGGAATCGTTTGAACCACAGCAATAGCGAATTAGAGAAAATTTGAAACTAGAATGCATTTAGGTAAATGATAATAACATCAGGCATTATTATGATAATACAAAACACTAAGGCAATTTATAAATAAATAATACTAAGGAGTTCCACTTAAAAATATCTCAAAATTCAAAAATATGTATATTTTGTATGGTGTCGCCATCTGTTGTTAGTTGTGGGAAACAATAAGATTTTTTTCTTTTTAACTTGGAATTTTATATTAATGAATAATAAATAACACAAATCACGAAACTGATAAATATAAATTTAAAAAATAAAACAATATAAAACATTTAAATAAGATTTACAGTTAAATAATTAAAATAGGACTTGCCATTAATAAATAAAAAAAATTATTACTTTACCATACTGAACAATGGTTAAACATGCAAGGCGGAAGGAATTAGGAGAAACTAAGTAATTAATACTTAAAAATATCAATTTCAAGCATAAATTCAAAATTTTGAAAAAGGAAAATATATATATCTGCATAAAATAGTGTTTTCTGAAATGTATTCTTGTATGCTAGTGGTGGCATCTATTATCATTTCATGAAAGAAAAGAAATAATAAAATAATAATAAAAGGTTTTGGAATATCTGAATTACAAGATTACAGATGCTATAGAAGTTTGGATTAAAAATGTAAAAATTCTATGCCTTGTATATTTTTATTTTGGAAAAATAAAACTACAAATGCTTCTTTTTTTTTTAGGAAACACTCAATCAACATTTGGCTAAGGCCATTTTCATCAGTGGAAGTCCATTGTCATTGGTTGAACATCCTTTGTGGATTGAATTTTTTAAGAAAGTTCGACCTTCTTACAATTTACCTTCACGTTTTCGTCTTGCCTCAACTTACTTAGATTCTCAATATTCTGAAATGCAATGTGAAGTTAAGAGACAACTAACTGAATCAAAACACCTCCATTTGCAATGTGATGGTTGGAGTAACATAAGAAATGAGTCAATAATAAATTTTGTGATTTCAAAACCACAACCTCTATTTGTTGATTTTATCATGTCAAAGGAAAACAAGCATGATGCTTGTTATTTGGCTGAGCAAATTGAAAAAGTTATGAAAAATCATGTTCATGATCCTGAAAATTTTTTTGTGATTATAGGTGACAATGCTAAAAATATGATAGCAGCGTTTAGATTAGTAAAAGAAAAATATCCGCATGTTATTCCATTAGGTTGCCTTGCCCATCTTTTACACTTATTGTGTTCTGATATTTCAGGATGCAACTCAGTTAAACAATTTTTTACAAATGTAATTGATACAGTGAAAACTATCAAACGTAGCAACCGTTTAAGTGCATTGTTTAACCGGATTCAAGATCAAGAAAGCAATAAAAATATTTCCTTGAAATTGCCAGGTAAAACTAGGTGGGGAAGCTACTTACACAGTCTTAAAAGCTTAAAAAATAACAAGTTTACGCTGCAAACTATGGCAGTTTGTGAAGAAGCTCAATTGTCTTCTCAGTTAAAAAAAAAAAAACTTTTAGATGATACTTTTAGGATTCGTATTGAAAATATGATTGATATCTTTACTCCGATTGTAGAACTTATAGAATCTTTTGAATCAAATGAACCTCAGATTCATTTGGTGTATAACAAAATAAACAACTTAGAAAAAGTATTGCTAGAATTACTTCCTGTATCTTTATTGGAAAAAAATGAAGAAAAGCATATTATGGAGCAATTTAGAAAAAGAAAAGAATGTGGTGTTGGTCCTCTCCATCTTGCAGCAGACATTTTAAATCCTATAATGCAAGGAAGTACCTTAGAACCTTCAGATTTGCTTGATGGTTTAAAATTCATTTATGATGTTGGCCATCACATGAAATTAGAGAGCACACAACTTAAAATGGATCTTGTTCATTACAGAGAAAAAGAAGGTCTCTGGGAAAGAAAAATCTTGTGGGAAGGGATAGAGAATATGCCTCCTCTACTATGGTGGAAAAGCTTACGGGGCACTAATATATTAGCTGAAGTAGCTTTGCGCATATTAAGTGCACCAATTACGTCTGCCGCGACGGAAAGAACCTTTAGCACCTTTAGCTGGATTCACAGTAAAAAAAGAAACCGCTTGACATCAGAAAGAGCAGCTAAGCTAACCTACCTATCGTATAATTGGAAGCTGCTACACAATGAAGTAAATAAACAGAATACACCCGAAATAAAGAAACAGGAAACAAATGAAAATGTTTCAGAAACAATAAATCGTATAGAAGAATTACTTTCAAGTGACGACAGCTTAGAAATTGAGGACTTTGAAAATTCAGATTCCGAAGTTGTTGTGTCTGAAGTCTGACTGATTTTAAACTGAGAGAAAAATTGTGTCGATATGATAAAATTATATTTTTCATTTTCTATTTTATTATCTATATCTATAGTTTTGCATATTATTTATAAATAAATGTTAAATTGTGTTTAATATTAGGCTGCTTTCTCAATCCAAATTTACTGAGTTTTATTTCCTTAAAGTCAAGCTATTGCTGATGCTAAATGGTTCTCTTCAACATACAAATATTGAATTAAGAAAATTATATTTTTCACTTTTATATTATATCTTTGCATAATTTGTATATTTTTTATTTATATTTTTCACTTTTATATTTAATATGTGCTTAATTTGTGTATTATATATTTGTATATTATTTTTATATCAATATTATCCCTTAAATTTATTGAAAAAACAATTTTCTATAAACACATTAACTTTTTTATATGCTTCATTTTTAAAAATTACATTTAAATTCATTACTTAAGTGTAAAAAGTTGATTTTTTTTTAATTAAAGGATTGTAAGAAGTCTAAAGTTCTATAATTTTCTTTCTTTTATACTCTTTTATCATAACTAAAAGTAAAATTAATGTAATTTCCCAAATATATATAATTGAAAATAAATACCCACGTAAATACCCAAATTGGGTATTTACCCTGGGTATTTACCCTTAAAAATAAATACCCGGGTATTTTATATCATTGTGCATTAACAGTTGTTTTTGCAAGATACTCTTGGCAGAAACGTTTTCGTTACACATCTCACAAAAAATATTTGTCATCTGTGTAAATTAACAGATACTTAATTAATTCATGTTTACGACAGAATTTCTTGCTACATATCTCACAAAGAAACGGTTTCTAACCAATATGAATTTTCAGATGCTTTTTCAAGGTACGTTTGTCAGAATATTTCTTGTTGCATAATTCGCACACAAACTTTTTCTCGCCAGTATGAACTGTCAAATGTTGTTGCAAGTTACCCTTTTCAGAAAATTTCTTGTTGCATACCTCGCATGCAAAAGGTTTCTCGCCAGCATGAAGAAACAGATGTCTGTTTAAACTACTCTTGCTAGATAGTTTCTTGTTGCATACCTCGCAAACAAAAGGTTTCTCTCCAGTATGAATTATCAAATGCTTCTGCAAACTGCTCCAACCAGAATATTTTTTGTTGCATACATCACACGAAAAAGGTTTCTCACCAGTATGAACTATCAAATGCTTTCGCAAGTAACCCTTGTCAGAAAATGTCTTGTTGCATATCTCGCACGCAAAAGGTCTCTCGCCAGTGTGATGTAATAAATGCCTGCTTAAACTACTCTTACAAGAGAAATCCTTGTTGCATATGTCACAAGCAAAAGGTTTGAAAGCAGCATAAATTAGGGGATGCTTTTGTAATAAAGTATTCATGTCACAAAAGTCTTGTTGAAAATCTCACATACAAACGCTGTCTCACCAATATCAGCTAACAGATGACTATTCAATAACTTTTCTGAAAGAATGTTTTCTTGTAGCACATTCCACAAACATGAATTAATAGATGTCTCATTAATCTATACTTGGATAATTTCTTGTTTCATATCTCACAAACAAAAGTTTCTCACCAGTATGAATCATAAAACGCTTTTCCAATTTATGCTTGACGGAATATTACTTGGTGTATATCTCACACACAAAAAGTTTCTCAACAATATGAATTATCAAATGCTTTTCCAAGAAAACTTCTGTCAGGAAACTTCTTGTTGCATATATTTCAAACAAAGGTTTACCATTATGAACTAACAGATCTCTACGTAAATGCTGCTTAAGAGAGAAATGTCAGTTGCATGTCTCACAGACAGAAAATCTGTCAGCAGATGAAAAAACAGATGCTTTTGCAAATTATTTATGTTCAGGGGTTGGAAAATACATTAGTTTATTCTGCACTGGTGACTAGATTTTATGGTATGGCTGTGTATTTTTAGGTAGTATGAAAATCTGCTAGATATAGAAGGTATACAAAAATCTCTTTTTATGCTAATTTGCAGATTACAAGAATGTAAAACATGGTAATAAAATTATCTTATAGTAAATTTATGTATGTTGTATATATTTTTCAATTTTATAAAAAAAATATATGAAATAGTAATGTAGCAATAGTTATTAACTATTTTTGTAGTTGCGTATATTTTCTCATTATAATTTCTCTTGTTATATAATTTTTTGCTTCATATCTTCAAAATCAAGGTTTCGTACCAGTATAATATAATAGATAATTGTTTAAACTACACTTATGAAAGTATTTCTTGTTTTATATTATAGAAACAATTTTTTTTTTATCATTATGAACTACTAGGAAATTGTTTAAATCAGTCTTATGAATGTATTCATTGTTGCAAATCGTGACAACAAATACTTCATTGGTATGAATCAGAAGTTACTTTTCCACAAAAATTTTGCTATAAATTTCATCTTTAAAGACTACTTTGATTGATATGATATGTATGGACAGTTATGGCTGTATGGATCTGCAATGAATAGAATTAATGTATTACAATAACATTTATCACTCATTAGAAAGTTATTTAAAACAAATGGAACTTTTCATAAAACTTATGTAGTAAAGTGAATCAAAATGAAATAGCTACAATAGCAATAAGAAATACAATAGACTCTTGACTGTCTCACACTCACAGAACCAGAGATTCGTCGAAAATTATTAATTGCAGCATTTTCTATCTTATATACTTATCAATATTTTCTAGGTGTACAAAGATTAAACAATTAGAATACCATAATTAAAATAAACAAAAACTATAATAGATTAAAACAAATGACTTGTCATAAAGAAAATATTCTAAATAAATATTTTAAATAAAAGATAAAGCAAATTCAAGAAAAAAATTCTATTAAGAACACATCTGCACCAAAATCATGGATGCAACTTACAAGCAATGAGAAAAAAGTATTTTTTGTGCAAAGGCAGTACATGCAGTATTACATTATATTTGACAATAAGTACAAAATATATTAATGCTCGAATGCAAATGACATGATTTAAGAGCCCATGAAAAGAAAAAAAATCAAATTCAATATGAGAAGAAGTGGATCCACAATTTTAATCAAAGGAAGATAGCTTTGCAGCAACTAGTTGACCACATAATCTTCATTTTCCAAAGTCAAATGAAGAAGTTCTGTTTATAAGATCATAACAGATTTCATTAGCTCCATTATACTTGGCAGAAAAATAATTTATTTGTGTACTATCTTAAACAAACCCCAAATATAATTAAAATGGATTTGGAAATTGAGATTAATATTATTAAAATGGATATGGATTAAGTAGGTATTAACTTCATTAAAATAATAAAAGATCATGCCATATAAGCAAAAAACTTATTGCTTGTTTTTTGACACAGTTTAAACAATGATGGCATTCAAACGTACTGCTACGATTTTTTAGCGGTAACAGAAATGTACAGTGTTGTTCCCATGTGTCAAGTATATGGTATTAATTAACTCATAGTAGGCAGAGCCGTCCTTAGGGGTGTGCAACAGGTGCGGTCGCACAGGGCCTCGCGCCTAGGGAGGCCTCGCATTTGAACATAAAATATTTTTTCTTTAATAAAAAGGAGAAATTATAATAGAAAGTATTAGTATAAATTTATGAGTTTAGTTCAGAAATGATAGTGCTTGCCATAAAATATAGCCTATGTTGGGAGAGGAACTTTCATCATCAGTTAGCCACTATTACTTTTGAAATTGGTTCAGTAGTTCCAGAAATTACCCCTACAAACACACAAACAAACGCTACTTTATAATAGCTAGGCTTTCCGGGACACAGTATATAGGTGAAAACCTTTCTTTTTTTATTGACAGTATACATCAGATTATGTTAAAAATTTGAAAGGAAAAGGCCTCGCAAAATCCTTGCACCGGGCCTCGCTTTAAGTTGTCCTCCGTAAGGACGGCTCTGATAGTAGGTATTTGTTATAAATAATACCCCTACTGAAATATTAAACAAAAAGTTTTGGGATCAATAATATCACAGCCGTGATAAACGAAAATAATAATGATGATTGAAATATCCTCTGAAATGTTCTAAAAGTACAGTGAAACGTCCATTTGATGAGTTCCCATTATTCCACTCAAATGCTTCATTACGTAGAAATTTCGTTAAATAGAAATAAACTCAAATTCACGAAATTTTTATAATAAAATGCACATGCATAAAATGAAAAATGCATCTAAAGCGGAAATATTGGAAAAATGTATTTTAATTCAGGCAGCATTTTTTGTTTCATGTAATGTAGATATATGAATAAATGTAATTAAAATAATGTCTAGGAAAACACATAAACAGAAGTAAAGAAAAACTGAAGCATATCATATTTTCTCTTAGTATTTATAATTTACTAACTATTAATAAGTCTGTAATATTAATTTGTACAGATTTCTTATAAAAATACACAATTAAAAAAAAAAGTATGTATTCCAATAATTCATTATTCCAATATTTCATTCCAATAATTCGTTTAAAATACCAGCAAAATGAATTAAGAGACTATACTAATTATGAGAAGAATTTATGAAACTAACATTAAATTTATGGGAATGTTCTTAAAAGTTATCCTGCTTACATTTTAATACATTTAAATAATTCTTTTAATGGGATACCTGAGTTTAATAGCTAATGTGTTTTGTAATATTTTTCCAGTTTGGTTATATTTTCTTTATTTAGAAGCTTTGATTTTTGTTTACAATCGATCTAAAATAATTAGTATCCTTATATTTTAAAAAAAAATGCATAAAGTTAGATACCAATCTCATGTATCATATGAAGAAAAAAAACCACAAAATGAAACATTTTTAAATATTGAAATTCAAGTGCAAATTCTGAAAAGAGCACATTACATGTTTAACATTAGCATTCAAGTGTTTTTGCATGACTAGTAAAGGCTCTGAAGAGCTTAAACTGTAAAACTGAAATGCAAATGTTAATTTTATGAAAGCATTCTTTTTAAAATTTCTCGCTTGCACTTTAATAGTTTATTTATTTGCTTGAAATATTCAGGATTGAATTCTACCCGGGTTAGTAATTACTTTATCAATTTTGATTTCATATTTTAGTTATTTATTGTTACTTTCACCTTTGATACAGGTTTCAAAATTAAAAGTATGTCATTAAAAAAAACTGCAAACAGAATTAAAAGATTTCAAATTAGCAATGATGAAGATCAATTTCAGCTATCCCACTCTTCCCCCCCCCCCCCAAAAAAAAATAATCATTTACAAATATTAAAATGTAAGCAAGAAATTTAAAAAAAAAGTGATCCCATATGTTTAACAATAGCTATAGATAAATTTTCATATTAATAGTGTACGTTTATGTGGGGAGCATAAAAAATAAATTGTTAGGAGAAAGACAGGCTTGGCTTCTATATGTTCAAAAAATATGCTGACTTTTTCTTTATAATTTTTACAATATTGAAACAATATGTATGTCTTTTTTATCTACAACTTTTGTTTAAAAGTTGCCTAGCAATTGAATATAATAGCACATAGCCAGAACACAATAAAATTAGGCTAATCTGACATTCTTAGAAATTGGATTTTCAGTATCTTTAATTATTTAACCTTTAAAAACTTATGTGCTAAGAAATTTACAGATAATCTGACATTTTTAATTGTCCATTTCAAGATGCCAGAAAATGAAAAATGATGAAATTTAAAATGTTTAGCAAAATTAATGTTCAGTCATCTGATCTGCAGATTTATTAGTTTAAGATTTTAAATGCAGATTTGCAGTCAAGGATCGATAATCCGCACACCCTTAATCCGCAAATTTCTATAATTCACATTACTTTACAAATGTAAACAGTGAAGTAAACAGTTCACGAAATTTACAAATTTGTAATCCAAAAATGATTTTATAAAATAAATATAATAAAAAAATTGAAAAAATAATAAAGCATCTCCTTTTAAAAATGCAAATCTTTTATTTTATTAACAGTAAAAAACATAGTGTATTACGTAACATATGTAATATGTATAATTATTTTTATTTAAAAACAAATATGTATATATTTTTTACTGAAATAACTTTAAAAAGGCATTTTTTGAGATAGCACATTAAATTAATTGCCGAAACGTCAGTGAAGGCTTATTTTGGAGACACGAAACTTTTTGGTTTCTGTCTGTCAGTTAGTCTGTCTGTTCCGCGATAACTAATGCAAAAAATATCCGATTGACTTGAAATTAAGTGGGTATGTTAGTGAGGCACTGGGATTAAGCTGTATAGTTTTTTGTTAGATTTGATTCATTCGTTCGTAAAATATAGAACATTTTATTTTGCGCAATAATGCTTTTCTATGGCAAATCCAATGATTTTCAATTTTTTTTCCTTGAGAGAAAATGACACATTTCATTAATGAAATTCAATGATAAATGGACACTGAAATTTACCAGTTAAATTATTCATATTGTTTTGAAATTTTGTCTATGCATTTGTCAGATTTTTAAAGTTATTACTGTAAATTTTGGAGATTTTTTATAAATGTGCTCCAATAATATAAACTAATTTGTTTTAAAGATTTACTTATTTCAAATGTATTTATTTCATTTTCATTATTTTCTCTTAATGGTTGCTAAGCAACCATTCATCCTAATTCTTATTATATTTTAATGCTATAAATTTGAAAGCAAATACGAAAATTTAAATGAAGTCAGCGGCAAAATTGATGAATTAATGTCTTTGTATCTTTGCGGATAAATATAACATAGCCCAGAAAAGAATATAGGCTATGTTTTATTAATTTTATTCAAATATTTTCCTTAATAATTCAAAATTTCCTTCTTTTTCATACAGAATCAAGAGCGATTTTTTAGATAAAATTTAACCAATTTCCTTTATCGTTGCCAAAAAAAATCTGGAATAATTTTTCAACGGCAATAAGTTTCAATTGAGCAATTTCCATTCGAAAAATTAAACTAAGAAAAATAAATATGACGTCAGAATTAAAATAAAAATAGTACTTTGTTAATTATTAAACACGGAAATTTGTTTCGTTAATAAGAATTTTTCTGACATAAATGGGGGCATAATTAGAAGTCCTTATGGTCCTTAAGCCGACCAATTAATCTTGGTGTAACTGCTGTTTTATTAACTTGGATTGTATTATGTTAAAAAAAGATCCCAATGATAGCATCTCTAGGAAAACAAAAACTTTGATTACTAACGGAAATTGGCCTAAAGAAATGAAACATAAATTGCAAGTTAATAAAACAGCAGTTACACCAAGATTAATTGGTCGGCTTAAGGACCATAAAGAAAATTCCCCCCTCCGCCCTATAGTGACTAAGCATTCTGCGCCTACATATTTTATCGAAAAAGGCCTTCGTTCCATTTTTAAAAGACATTCTCCCGGACTCTGAATTTGTTAATAATTCTACAACCGAATTTGTTAACAGGATTAAAGCAGTTTCCATTAATCATAACAGTATTCTTGCCAGCCTGGACATTGTATCGCTTTATCCCTCCATAAATGTTAAAGAAATTGTTAAAATAATTGAAACCTCAATTGATAATAACTCAAATTTTCATCAAAATATCCGTACTACATTAAAATCAGCTATTAATCTAATTACACAGAATAATGTATTTGTTTTTGACAATAAATACTATAAGCAAATTAACGGAGCACCTATGGGGTCTCCAATTAGCGGATACATGCCAGAATTAAAACTTAGACCTATGGAAAAGCAAATTATGGATAATTTTGTGGTTAAGCCATCAATCTGGATAAGGTATGTGGACGACATCTTCATAGTTTGGGATCATGGATTACAATCACTAAATGATTTTTTTGCAGAAAATTAATGAAATGGATTCAAGAATTCAGTTTACCTTAGAAGTTGAGAAGGAAGGGACGTTGAATTTTCTTGATGTGAAGTTAATGAAAAACAAATCTGAAAACAAAATAGAATGTACTGTTTATAGGAAAGAATTTAGATCCAACAATACCATTTCATTTGATAGCAACTCACCTTTCCCATATAAAATAGCTGCCTACAGATTTTACCTAAAACGTGCCTTTGAAATTTGTTCGGATAAATTCCTACAAAATGAAATTAATATTGTTAGACGCACTGCTTACGATAATGGTTTCCCCCCCGATTATATTAATAAACTACTTAAGCAAATTAAAAAACCTAAGCAAGAGAAATCATCTTACTCTGATAAAGTTATATATTGTAAATTTGATTATATTCCGCAACTAAAGACTAAAATACGCATTGATGAAATATAATATAAGTTTAATAGCTAAACCTCCAACTAAGTTAAAGGATTTAATTCATAGAAAAATTGACCCAATACAGAATTCTGACAAATCAGGTGTGTATATATAATCCCATTCAGTAATGAGCATCATGAAAGTTTATTTTACATTGGCATGACAATCCGGAGATTTAGTGAGGGATTGAGGGAACATTTATCAGACATCAAATTCAATAAACACAGTACAGCATTATCTAGATTAAATCAGAAAGAAAACATAAAAATAAATTTCGACAAAGCAAAAATTATCTTTCAAGCTTCCAACTACTATCTTTCAATAATCCGGGAATCAATAGAAATTTTATGTAATAATTATAATACATGTAATGACAGCCTTTCTTATAATATTCCTGCAATATGGCACAATATCCTGGGCATTTCTAGAAGTTTAACTGCTGAAAGTTCTACGTGAATTCCTCCCCCCCCCCCTTTCAAGAAAATAGACCGGCTCAATTCTTGCACATGCGTGTTTAATGTTTTGCTTTGTATCTCCGTCAATTTTAGTTTTCTCATCCAGTTCATTGCTACCCTTGAAAATGGACATGAGTATGTCCGAAAGATCTCGGGACATTTAACATCTGTTGTTTTTAACCTTTTATCTTCACCTTTTAAGAAAATAAATGTAATTTTTTTTTTTTTTAAATTTGGAACCACATGATTATTCGTTTTTGGCATTAAATATATAGCTTGGAAATCTTTTTTTTTTTTAATGTAGAAAGTGGCCGACTGGATAACAGAGAAGTATCAATAGGTATCAATACAAGAAACATAGGATTTTGAGACTGCTAATTTCTTATTAAATATTGCCATTTAATGGCCGAAGAGTGTAAGTACCCACAGAAGTGATAGTCTTTTAGATTTATTGTAAATGGCATAAATATTTATTCAACAGGAAATTTTACTTAATGAATTCAACGACATAGAAACAAAACACATTATTACATATGAATTTTATGTGTTTGTTCGAACTGACAGCAGAAAACAGAAGGCTACATCATATTATATAATTTGTGTGTGACAAATATTTTTGAAGCTGTCTTTAATATGGCAAATATATACGTAAAATTAAATACCAATTTCAAAGAAAAGAAAATATCATAACTAGTGATATAGTAGGTTCAGTGTACAGTTCAAACATGAGATGAGGCAAGTGATATTTTTATAAATGTAAAATAACGATTTTTTTATTTTTATTTTATTATATCACTGCAACCACAGCATTTATTTGAAACAGATGTAGTATTATGAAGAGTAGAATTTCTGATTCTACTCTTGGTTTCTTAAATTGTTTTTACATTTTATGCAAATTTTGATAAAATTTATGTAAGAACTCATGATCTTATCAATGATATATATATAAAAAAAATAATTATATTTAATGGAATATAATACAATCAATCTATGAACAACATAATGTTTTAAATTTAAACGTTAAAAAAATCTAATTAATTTAATTATTTGAAAATCAAATTTGAATAACATTTGCAAAACTTATTCCAAATAAATAAAATCTACTCTAAATAAAACATTTTAATAATACTTTAAATGACTTTTGGCACAATAAAACAGATGACAGTTTCAATAAATGAAAATTCGTTTAATTACGTTATCAAACCGCAAATTGTACAATTTTAGTTGAAGATCAACCAAAGAAATTATGTTATTATTTACTTATTTTACTAAAAAGAGTAAGATTAACAAATTGTTGCTTTAAAAGTTACCTGAAACATAGATTTTACAGACAGTCAGATACAAGACGCCAATGCAAGAATGAGTCATAAATTTTTATGTCATTTCTTCTTAAACAAGATTCATTTATTCTAAAAAGAACGGTTTAGAAAGTTAGTGAAATAGTTTACACCTTAGGAAACACTTAAGTGTTCGATTTGCGAATTTTAACTTATGTTTTCTTTTTTTAACAAATGTTTCATTTTGTTAATTAAAATTATTTATGGTTTGATTCATTAGTTATGAATTAACTCATCCTTTACGATTCATTCATTGTGTTCACATTGATTCACTCTTTATGTTGGCGCTGTTTCATTCATTTGTTGGCGTCTGTATTCTCTAAATTTTCAAATTTGAAAAGAAGCTTGGAAAGCAAATTGTTCTCCAAACTTTTAGAAAGTGTCTCCCGGAGCTCCGTACTGCACCTACGGAAGTTGACCGGATATTTATAATATATAGTAATTTACCCAGCTTAACTGAGTAATTTTTTCCAAATTAGTCCGTTTTTCAATCACCCTCCCTATCTGACAAATTCCCAGCTACAAAGAATTTGAATTCTCTTTCGATTGGCATATGGAATGCCAATGGGCTTAAAAGGCAAGCCTCTGAGTTTAAGGATTTTATCATGAGTAATAATTTAGATGTCATGTTGGTTTCTGAAACCAAGTTCCAGGGTAACCCCGTTAAGGTCACAAACTATGTGCTTTTCAATGTAGACAGACCACCATCAGTTGGTGGCCGCATTGGTGGTGGCACTGCTGTATACATTAAAAATGGTCTCAATGCGTCTCTCGCTAAAGTCCCACTATTAAACCACATTGAGACCACGCCTATTGTATTAGATTTTCCATCCATCATCCATCTTCTGATTGCAGCCATTTATAATCCTCATTCTCACGAAAGTCTTCGTCTGCTTGGTCAGGATTTATCTAACTTAACCCGTTCTTTTCCAAATTTTATCATTGCGGGTGATTTTAATGCTCATCATTATTCTTGGGGCTGCCATCGCTCCAACATGTCTGGTTATAAGATCCGCAGGTGGACAGATCAAAATTTTGCACGCTCGAGTCCACCCACACTACTCATCACTCCATCATCGATTTTGCAATCATCCGCAATTTTCCCTTCCTGTATACCATTCAAACGGTTAACGATTTGTCATCGGATCATCTCCCAGTTCTGCTTAGACTCGAAGTGGGCAACTACCAGCTAGATATCCCCCAGGCTTTCTCAGTGAACTGGGAGGACTTTGGTCATGTCCTCGAGAACATGGACTTACCGCCCACTGAGATTCACTCTGCCGAGGATGTAACTTCTTCAATACAGGCATTTGGTGACTCCCTCCATAATGCTTTCCAAAAAGTTGCGAGACCTGGGCAGAGGGTGGTTGATGCATTTCGACTACCTGAGTACATCAGGGATTTGAAAAGAGAGAGGAATCGTTTACGTCGGGAATGGCAGACGACTAAGGACCCTATCATTAAATCTCATTTCAATAGAAAAAACCACCAGGTTTCTGCTGCAATCAGGGAGTTTAGTAACTCACACTGGAACACCTACATTGAGTCTCTGACAACTTCTGACAACACCATTTGGTCGGCAACGGCACGCATTCGTAGGACACGAACACACATTCCAGCCCTTAATGGCCCAAATGGTATGGCCTGTTCAAACACTGACAAGGCTGAGCTCATTGCTGACAGTCTTAGAAGCCAGTTTACACTTAACCAGGATGTCGTCATTCCTAAAATGGTCGACATTGTAAATACTAAGGTTGAACATTTCTTAAACTCTGAACATAATAACACGCTTAATCCTGCATTGCCCTCTGAGGTTATTGCTTACATTGGGAATCTCAAAAAGAACAAATCACCAGGCCTCGATCGCATCTCTACTAATATGTTACTTCATCTGCCCCTTAACTTTATTTTCTTTCTTACTATCCTAATTAATTGCATGCTTAACCTCCGTATGTTTCCTGACTGCTGGAAAAAGGCTCTGGTTGTCCCAATCCCAAAAGCGGGTCTGGACAGACATGCCCCTTCCAGCTTCAGGCCTATCTCGCTTCTCTCTTGCCTGTCCAAAGTCTATGAATACATACTCATGTGCCGTCTGAAGGAGTTCGTTGTCTCCAATTCGATTATTATACCTGAGCAATTTGGGTTTCGGCCCAAGCATTCGACTCAACACCAGCTTTGGAGAGTAACGGAACTCATTCATGAGGGTTTTAATCGTAATCATAATACTGGAGTTCTATTCATAGACATCGCTAAAGCCTTTGACCGAGTCTGGCATTATGTACTTATTTTTAAGTTAATTTTATACAGAATTCCTCCCCAGCTTATTTTTATTATCTGGAATTACCTTCGTGGTAGGTCCTTTTTTGTTAAAGTCAATAATTCTCTTTCTACTACTCACATCATCGAGGCTGGTGTCCCTTAGGGGAGCCTTATCAGCACTTGGTTGTTCAACCTTTACATTAACGATATCCCACGCTGGATTCCCAACGTCCTCTTAGCATTATATGCAGACGACACGGCCATCTTGACTTCCAACATTTCACTTCAGACTGTGCTACTTAAACTCCAAACTTATCTTTTGGCACTTAATAATTGGCTTAGGAAATGGCATATTAAAGTCAATGCAGCAAAAAGCGCCGCCATGATTTTTTCAAAGAAAGCTATCTCCCCTGACACTAATCTTTCTCTCAATGGTGACACCATACCCTGGATCACCAACTATAAATACCTAGGCATTCACTAGATTTCACATTAAACTGGGCTAGACAGATTCAGGATGTACTTCTCAAATCTAACAAAGCCCAAGGTTCCTTCAAATCTCTGTTGGCTTATCACAGCCGTCTGTCAATTTCAAATAAATTATTAGTATATAAGTCCTTTATTAGATCAACCATGACTTACGGGTCAGTTGTTTGGGGATCGATCTGTGAAACTCAGATGCAGAAAATTCAAATCTTTCAAAATGCAGTTTTGCATAGGATTTGTAAGGCGACTACGTTTGTTCGGAATGACGTCATACATGCTGATCTTAATATCAAGCCCATTGCTCAAGTTATCAAAAAACTTGCTATAAATTTTCATAGAGATCGCATTCTTATACCCAATGATGCATTGCGATCCATCCAACCTTACAGTGTCAATGACACTAAGGGAAAGAAAAGACCGCTGGTCATCCTTAGTAGAGATGACGGATTTGCACCTCCATCAAAAAGAAGGAGGCGTGAACCCCCTTAAACGCATCATTGTGGACTTTCCAAATTCCAAAATTCATTTTCATTTTGTTTTATTTGGCATCCTCCCACTAATTTAGCTAATGACGTCTTCCTGCCTCGCTTTTGGCACCGGGTAATATTTACCTTCCGAACTTGTTCCTAGTTACCTTATTGGTATTGTCAAATTTCATTAAATTCATATATCTTTATGAAATAAAAATCTATTAGCTAAATAAAAAGCAGTTTTTTACAGTTAATTATATTTTATTTTTGATATTACAGAGGATTCGACGGCAGTTGAACTTAAAAAAATATTTTTTTTTTAGTTTGTAAGAAAAATTAGTTTTATAGTCAAAGAATTCATTGTTAAATGCTTTTTAACACGAATCATTTAAATTGATATTAGTAGTTTTAGTTTATCAGCGAATATTATAAACCTTTGAATCTACAAAATGCAAAAGAAAAAATGTGAAATGTGCGATTTATAAAATATATATAGGGCAAGATAAAAATAAAAATATATTTGTCATAGTTGATATTCATACTCCTAATGTGCAGACTCATTACTTTAAATTTCAATTATATTAGTTGAGTATTTCATTTAACAGACAGTGATATGAAATGCCACTTTCATACTAAAATATGCCGTGGCTCCTATTAAAAAAATAATTAACAGAAAATAATAACACTACAAAAAAATCATTGCTTATCTCACACAAAAGGTTTTGCACCAGTATGAATTAGCAGATGCTTTCTTAAATTACGCTTTTGAGAGAATTTCTTATTGCATATCTCACACGAAAAAGGTTTCTCACCAGCGTGAATTAAGAGATGTCTTTTTAAATTGCTCTTACGATTGAATTTTTTGTTGCATATTTCACATACAAATGGTGTTTCACCAGTATGAATTAACAGATGATTTTTTAAATGACTCTGATGAGATAATTTTTTGTTGCATATCTCACACACAAAAGGTTTCTCACCAGTATGAATTAACAGATGCTGGTTTAAATTGCCTTTCCGTGAAAATTTCTTGTTGCATATCTCACACACAAAAGGTTTCGCACCTGTGTGAATTAATAAGTGTTTAGTTAAATTATGGTTATGAGAGAATTTCTTGCTGCATATTTCACATATGAAAGATTTTTCACCAGTATGAATTAACATATGCCTGCTTAATATGCTCTTTTGAGAGAATTTCTTGTTGCATATCTTGCATACAAAAGGTTTTTCACCAGTATGAATTAACAGATGACGGCTTAATTCATTTTTTCGAGCGAATTTATTATTGCATATCTGACAAACAAAAGTTTTCTCACCAGTGTGAATTAAGAGATGCTTGATTAAATAGCTCTTATGAGAGAATTCTTTTTTGCATACCTCACACAAAAAAGACTGTTTTGGGAACAATTCTTCTTCCATAACTCACAAATCAAACATTTTCCTAGCAGTGAGTTAGATACTGTTTTTTCAAAAAGCTCTGATAAAAAATATTTTGCTGCCTTTACTTCACACACTGAAGATATTTTGAGTGATGCTATTGGGTTTATGCATCTGTAATAGAATAAAATAAATTAATTTAAGTTTTTATGTTTTATTAAAAACAAACAAAAATATATAAACTCATCACGAAAATTTAAAATCACTGTAGAAAATAAATTGTAATAAAATTTCTACCATAGTATTGAAATCTACAGTAGACTCCCAATTATCTGAAGTTAGGGGAATCAAAGATGTGTCAGATGCCTTTCCTAGCAGTATAAAGATTAGATTATAAATAAAATAAATAGCAATAATTTACAAATAAATAACTTACTATAAATAATATAAAGTAAATTCAATGAGTAAATTCTATAATTTAATATCATTTAAGGAAACGATGATACATTTCACAAAGAATTGAGAGAAAATGAGTTATTTTTGTGGGGATGGAATTTTAGTATTCAAATGTGTTTAGTAAGAAATTCTCTATAATTCAAAAATTTTTTCATCTAATTTTAATGCACAAAATTTTAATGCTAAAACAATCTGTATTATTTAATATAATTCACACTGCAATTAAATAATGTTATAATGTAGCATAGCCAAGTAGACGCCATGGGCTCCCCCACCTCAAACGAATATTTTTGTTTTGGAATCATGAATTCAACAACATTCAAAATTACTAATACGAAATCACAAAGAATACATAAAAAATTCCATTTTAGACAATTTTGTCTTAAAAAAGTATAATTGAAAGTTTTATCTTTTACCATGGCTAAAAACTTTTCTGTTTACGCAAATTTCCAAAATAAACATGGCCCCGTTTTAATTGAATCCTCTAAAACTATTGTAACGTATTCTCTTTGTGGGGCTCTTGTGAAAAGTATAAATATTCATTCTAATCACAGAATTCCTTATAAAATGAATTCTGTGAAGGTGACCTGTCTTAAAGGTACAGAAAATAAGGATTACAAGAAAGCAACATTACATACAGTAGAAGCCCAATATAACTCAGTTTTTTGGGAAACATTTCACACCCACGTTATAACGTAACCGCGGTATATCGGAATGATGTCAAAGAAATGGTACAAAATGATAAAATCACTTACTCAATTTGTGAAATGTAATTAACTTTATCATTCATGGAACACAAACATAATCTTAGACTATCTTAAAAATGTCCATAAGTGTTCGTTGCGTTTCGCTTCTTTTCGGCAAATTGTTTCGCACTAGCAAGATGAACACAATCTGAATCATCTTGTTTCTTCATCCACGAAATTATCTTTATTAAATATGAAATGATTCCACTAACGTCTGAAACGTCATCTTTCATTTACCACATCATTTTCAATTTCATTATCATCATCTTGCTCGCAGCAATTTTAATGTTTTACAACATCAAATGATATCCTGATCTTTTATGACCTGTGAAATCAATTCGCTATTGTCAATTTCTAGCAAGCCATTTAAATCATCAACTAAGATACCGAGATGCACAGTAATAAACACAGGCTCAAGTTCCTCCTTGTGTTTCATTGAAATTTTAAAAGGAAAATTTATTCTAAAATTCATCTAATTTTTTTTTCCGGGGGACATATTTTCCACACGTTAAATTCGAATTCGCGGTATATCGGATTGCGTTATTTCGGGCTTTTATTGTATTTGTAGTTCCTAAAACTGGAAACCTATCTAAAATAGAGCATTTTGCAATTGTCTTTCCTTTTTTGCAGATTTTTGGTGAGCACGAAATCACTCGGTAAATGGAAAAAAATTGACGGTCCATAAGAATAAGTATAGAAGTATACCTGCTAAGATGGAAATGGGCTTTGATGAGACCAACCGGCGCTGACAGTTAAGGGAAAAGACCAGTTTATGCAAATGCAATAATGACACACTGATTGAATTTCAAGAACATTATCATTGTTCCTTTAATAATTTTATATCAAGCAATATTATAACGGAATGTGCTACCTGGAATTAATAAAAGTAACTCTATTCTTAAACTGGGTATTTGTGAACTTTTATTACCACTTTTGAAATACCTTAAGAAATCTGAATATGATTTATCTTCTGTTCTAAAACATGCTGATGATGTCTTTTCATCTCCAAAAGAGTTTTAGTCAACCAATAAGCGAGAAACAAGAAACTAGCTCTTAAAAGTTTGTAGACAAATTCAAAAGAGCAGAACTCCTTGCTGTAGAAAACTTTGATATACAGTCGGCTCTCGTTAATTCGAAGTCATCGGGACCACAAGAAATGTTAGAATTACGAAAAGTATGAGGGGAAAACATTTTTGTTATAAAGAAATTAATGTTTTAGTGTTTTTAGATATATTTTGGCAGTTAGACTTAATACTAAATTAAAAGGTACAAATACATAAACTAATTAAGGGATTAGGAACAATCACAAACGAAGATTGGATGGAGATGTGATTGATATCTTGATGATTTTTTCAGGCACTAAAAAAGTGGATATCAAACGTATGGGATTATATGTAATACTTGTTCAAAATAATTGTGACAAAAAATGAAAGAAAGAATGTTATTTCAATGATCCGAAATCTGGGAGAGAGTGAAGAAAAATGAAAAATTATAATCTCGTTAGTTCGAATTAAACAATGTCAAGAGAAAATGAGGTAGAATAAATGAAAATTTTTAACGTTATTCTACTATTGAAATTGTCGGAACGTCATGTTTAGTTCAAACTAAACGAATATTTGATTCATCCGATTTCGAATTAACGAGTGACGACTGTTTTTTTTTAAATAGTACAGATTCGTTGTCAAGTTGGTTGTTTGATATAGAGAGGTAATCCATCTCATGATAAATCTGAAGAATATTTACAAAGATGAATGCTTCTTTCTTACTTGTATTCTTTTATTTCGAGTTTCGTTGATATTTAGGGAAAGAGCAGAGAGATATTGGAAGGTTTAGACATTCTCCTAGGTTTTTACAAAATAGTGGCAATTTTTGTCATTGAATTTTCCATCCGGAGTAATATTTAAATAAAAGGATTTTGAAGGGTAGATTTTTTATGTATTTATTTAGGACTGTAATTTTGCTTTTATTCATTAATGCAGTCAGAAAAGTATGGGAAAATTCGTTATTTTTGTACGAATTCAAAATTACAGTAGACTCCCTCAAATCTGCAAAGCTTGGGACTAGTGGTTGTGCGGATTTTAGAATATTGCGAATTTCTGGTCATTGCTATGTTTACATTTTTTACACTCATTTGAATGTAATTAATAATACAACTGAAACTATAATAAATGCTAAAAATATAATAAAATATTAAATTATTAAAAATTTTGACATTTTTTCAATGATTAAAATATTAAAAGCAAAGATCAAGCTAATAATACACAATGTATGATTAAATATTCATTATAAAGATGAAATGTATTTTTCTTAAATTAATCAATGAAACATGCCTCATCAAGGTACATTAGTAATTCACATCAAAATCGTAAAATAAAGAAGTTTTAATTTCAGGTTTAGCCAAACTTAATAACCAAAATAACTTGATTAAATGCATAAATATTTAGTAAGAACAGGCATGAGATTGCAAAAAGTTAAAAAAAGAGGAAAAGTGCGTGAACCGGAAAATGAGAAATTATTTTGAAATAGCACGCGTGTAAGAAGCTTATTTTATTCACAACAAAATTGCCAATACTTTTGCTTAAATCCTGTTTTATTTTATTTTGGGGGGAGAAGGGGGGGGAAGAGGGTCAGAATGAAACCATATATGCAAATATAATAAATAGTTCTGAAATTAAAGTCAATAAGTTAAGTTCATACTTCTGATACAATGTTTTACCCAGCAATCTTAACTACTTGTCCAATTTAAATTTTCACATGTTTTCACTTAAAACAACAATTAACAAACATGGCAAGCTAATGTTTAATTTGCCATTAAATTGCAAAAAAGTTGCTGAAAACAATATTAAAGCAAATATTTTTTCCAATTATTTTACGAAATTAATATTTTTTCGCCAATCCTTTGACACAATTAGTGTTTTTTTCCCGCGATTCCTCCACGAAATGTGCATTTCCCCGTGATCTTTTGACGAAAAATGTCGTTTTTCCCCGCGATATTTAGACGAAAATCACGGTTTTTCGCGATATTTTGTCGGAATCCGCGTTTCTCTCGCGATATTTTGTCGGAATCCGCGTTTTTCCCACGATATTTTGCCGGAATCCGCGTTTTTCTCGGGATATTTTGCCGGAATCCGCGTTTTTCTCGGGATATTTTGCCGGAATCCGCGTTTTTCTCTCGCGATATTTTGCCGGAATCCGCGTTTTTCTCGGGATATTTTGCCGGAATCCGCGTTTTTCTCTCGCGATATTTTGCCGGAATCCGCGTTTTTCTCTCGCGATATTTTGCCGGAATCCGCGTTTTTCTCGCAATATTTTACCAGAATCCGCGTTTTTCTCGCGATATTTTGCCAGAATCCGCGTTGCGATGTTTTGCCAGAATCCGCGTTTTTCTCGCGATGTTTTGAAAAATCCGTGTTTTTCTTGGGATGATTTAACGGAATTCGCGTTTTTCTCGCGGCGTCTTGACGGAATAAGTATTTTTCTTGCGGTGTCTTGACGAAAACCGCGTTATTCACGCGACATTTTGACAAAAAATAGCATTTTTTCACGACCTTTCGACGAAAATCCCGTCTTTTTCCGTCATCTTTTGACGAAAATCGCGGTTTTTCTCGCGATATTTTGACGGAATTCGCGTTTTTCTTGCAATGTCTTGACGAAAACTGCGTTTTTCTCGGTATATTTTGACGAAAATTGTGTTTTTTCGCAATATTTTAGCGAAAACTGTGTTTTTCTCGCGACATTTTTACAAAATTAGCATTTTTTCGTAACCTTTCGACAAAAATAGCGTTTCCCCCGCGATCTTTTGACGAAAACCGCATTTTTATTCCGCGACATTTCGACGAAAATTTCGTTTTTTTCAGCGGTCTTTTGAAGACAAAAAATCGGAAAAGCGGAAAACCACGGATCCGCGGAAGAATCCCATGCCTGTAAGATGATTGTGATTACCAGTGATATCAATAATATCTTGAATTTTTTCAGAAATAAATTTATTCTTCCTTCATGAAAAAACATGAATCCAGTAATAGTAACAAAAATTACAAATTAAAATACACATGGAATTTATATAATGCTAAAAAAGTCAAATTTTGTCTCTATATCTAAACTGAATGTTTCATTGTTTACATCCATAAATTATGTATGGATTTTAGAGAGTTGCAGATTTTAGGGTTGCGGTTGAGAGAGTCTATTGTATAGGAAAAATATCAGAAATGGTTTTTTACACTGATTAAACTACAGCTTAAAATTTTGGGAGTACTTTCCTCATAACATCGAAATGTCACCCCAGAACATTTAGGATTTTATGCTTATTAATTGTCTAGAAGTGCTACCCCTATCAGACATTTCAAAGTGCTTATTTCAGAGTTACAAAAACCCCTTCCAAAAAACAATGTTTCAATAATCTGCAATGACCACAAAAATGACTGGTGAATGCTCACTTTAATATTGCTTACAGAAATTTCATGGATGGAAGGATAATTGCGTATGAAGAGGGTGATTATGAGGTTGTTTTTAACAATGGGACGTCTAAAGCTTAAATTGATTCTGTTTTAGATATACCTAACTCTAAAACTTATTTCAGAACTAAACAGGAAAACATTCTAAATTACACTCTAAAACTGTTTCTCTAAAACTGCCTCTTTTCTACACTCTAAAACTGTTTAAAACCACCAAATAAATTGCTTTTGACATAAAATATCAGAAACCAATATTATTTTTTACAGAAAGAGTGTTAATCAGTCAGAAATAAAATTGTTTAAAAAGAATTAACATACTTGAAACTCATGACTAGATATCGAAAGAAACGATTGAGACCAAATATGATACCATAAACAGCGAAATACAGAAGAATTATGGCTGTTTTAAATAATTGACACGAAACTATTTTTTCCAATGTAAACTATATTTGTTGTATGTGCTTGTTATATCACTAGTTTCTTTATCTAAAATTGAATGACTTTTTCTTAAATATTAATGTATATTAATTCTTAAATATTAATTATCTTCAGTCAGTAAGCAAGAAATGAGAAACTGGTCCATAAAAGTTTGTTGACTGATTGAGTTTCGAGACCCTTATCAAGAGAGAAATAAACAGAGAAATCCCGAAGAATTATGGCTGTTTTAGACAATTCTAACAAGACTATTTTTTTTTCCAACATAAACATTTGTTGTGCATGCTTGCTATATCACTAGTTTCTTTTCCCAAAATTGAATATCTTCTTCTTTAATTTTAACCAGAAAATAATTAAATACAAATCAGAAATTTCTTTAAAACAAACTAAAATTATAAACTAACCAATAAGAAGTTAAATATATATAAGTTAAATAGTTTTAAATTAAAAATATTGACATAGAATATTTTAATGAAACTTGAGAAACATTTTAGGCAGGACTAGGGTTAAACTTAACCATTTAATCCTAATTTTAATGTAAGAAAATGTTTAAGTTGTATAAAACTTGACAAAAATAAATTTAACTTTTCAATATGGGCTCAATTTTTCAGATCATAGTGTTTGTAAAATCTTTGATATATCATAATGTAATTTCATTCTGTTACTAGCTACAACTATGGAGATAAATCTAACTTTATTTTTTAGATGCTATTTTTTTCAAATTGAGAAATTAAATAAAGGCATACCTATATGTTAATGTTACTCAAAATACTTCTTTTGCACACAGTTAATCTGTACTTTGTTATGATGTGATTTGCAAGGAGCTAAAAAAAATAACTATTTTAGACATCTGTTTAAAGAAATGTAATCAATATATTAAAGATACTCTGTCTAAATAAGATCTTTTGTTGGTACCATTGGTATTCTAAAACTCTTCCATTTGCGACAGGATTACATTGAAGAAAGATTCTACTTTTACAGGTTTCACTGTGTTGTAATATTATATACACATCTAAACATTTGTAATATAATATTATCTTTTAATTCAGCATGTACAATACATATGTAAAATAATAAATATATATATAAATATACAGTAATGTTTATTTATATGTGCATATATAATACAGTCAAAGTTCTATAATCCGCACTAGTTGGGGCCAAAGGTTGTGTGGATTATAGAGTATTATGGTTTATACATCATTTTATTATTCCTAGACAGCATTTTAATTCTATAATCAATATAGTAAGAAAAGATAAATATAAAATCTTATAATTAACTTAATATGCTACCTCAAAAAATGCTTTTTAAAATTATTTTATAAAAAAATATTATACATATAGTATAAAATATTATGCATTTAAATTAACTACATATGATCCGTAATAATGTTTTTCACTGTTAACCCATTGACCGCCAAGCAAAACGGCGAAATTGTAATGTTGTTTTCTCTGTAATTTATTTTAAATGTAAATAAAAGAAGGATTTCCTAACATGGTATAATTTTTTTGTTATGTCTATGCTTATAAGCCTTGAAAGTATCAATTATAAGCTCAATCTCTTAAAACTGGATTATATTTGTAGACATATTTATTTAAATAGCTTCAGTTGCAATGAAGCCTGCAGCCTAGTGAATGAATATATCCGGTCATGGCAGTGGGAAGGTTACATTAGAAAAGTAGATGTTTTATTATAATATTTTTCCTTTTTTTTCATTGTTTGTTTACAAAAAATAATTTTTCGATCAAGAATTTGTAAATTTTCTTAATTGTTTATTTCACTGTTTACTTTCGTAAAATAACTCTAATTACAGAAAATTGCAGATTATGAGTGTGTGGATTATCGATCATTGACTGTATTAATTTATATATTAAATTATAACAACAAATGGTGAATAAGTATGTAATGGAGTTATAAATAAAAAAATAGTCAGATAAACTCTTTTGTTGTTATCTGTACTAAAAGTGTACAAACGAAATCATTAAAAGATTATAATTCCTGTGTCTATCTGTCATAGACATTTTTCTCATAAACTATCAATTGAAGAAAGTTCAAACAAAGCTGAGTAAGGCTATAGACACACCTATTGATACAACAGGATCAGGTGGGCCATAAAACAAAGCTTTGTTTAAAGGAGGCCTAAAAACAGATTATTGCATTTATTTTAATGAAATTTTTGATGCATTTTATATATACAGGATTCCTATAGATTACGCTGATACATAACCATTTAATTTTGTTAAATTAATGTAAAAAAAAGAGAATTTTATTATTCTTGGTTTTTTTTTTTTTTAAAGCTAGTCACTGTTTTTTCTGCAAATGATTTACCAACATTATCTCTTTTTTACGCAATCGTTTGTCAAAATTCTCAATATTTTTTTTATATTTCAAATTTTTGTACTGATGACTAATTTTTCACAATTTTAAAAAAATAATCTATCTGTAATACATATCATTGCAAGAGAAATGAAAAATCACCATATCGATTGCCCTAGCAGAAGCACTACACTAATCATTTTTAACACTTGAACCCACTATGACACTTATATTCCCAAAAATACGGTATTTATTTGGGCATTTTAAAATATGAGATTAAAAGCAGCTATTCAAAACTACTAATTAAATATCTATTCAGATAATAAAAAAATGGAAAACCCTTTGAGAGTCAAAACAAATTGAATAAATAAATGGGTATTGCACGCCATTATGTCATAAAAATAATGTTTGCAAAAGATGGTTAAATTACTCAGAATAGCTGTTTATACTATAAAACTTTTTTGGCCAATTGCAACATTAAATGAAACTTTAAACAAGTTTTTGATATAAAAATACCTATATTAAATATACACTGCCATTCTTCATATTTCTATATGCAATAGTTTTAGCAAGATAACCTTACAAATTAAAAAGTAAAAAGGCACAATACATCCAATTATAGTAACAGCAACATTAGTTTTTTTTTTTTTTTTTTTTTAGAATAGAGAGAAATTACAGAATAGTTGTATACATATTCTTATAAAATACTATACAAATAATGCAATACTTTCATTTGAATATGTGGTATCAGAACTAGTCAAAGAGCCTATAATTCTTCAGATGGGCAGAATGTTATCATCAATGCATCAAATGTTCCTTTCCCATACTGCAAGTGAATAGTATACTTACCAGATAATTTCATTTAGTTAATGTATTTATATGATTACAACACAGAAAACAAAATTAATTTTATGAATTTCTTCCAGGCGAAAAAACAAACCAAAAAATCAAGGCTACATCATATTAAATAATTTGTGTCACATATAATAAATATTTCTGCCTTTGACATAACAGTATATACATGTAATAAATAAAATATACAATTGCAAAATAAATTAAAAGTTTTAAGTAGCAACATTGTTGATAGAATGTATTTTCCTAGCATGAGAATAGACAAACGCTATAAAAATAAGAAAACGCTAAAACACATATTTTTTCTTAATCAGTGCAACCCACAGCATTTATTAACAATAAATCTAATAATATGAAGATATTGAAATTTCAGATTCTATTCTTTGCTTCTTAAATTGCTTTAATATTTTATGTAAATTTTGATAAAATTTATACAGCAATTTTAATATGCTATATTTCTATAAAACATATTTACATTCAATAGAATAGGATAAAACCAAATTCACTCTGTGTTATATACAATACAATGTTCTAAACAATACTGTACAATACAATATTCTAAAATAAAATGTAAAAAAAAAAAAAAAAAAAAAAAAAAAAAAAAAAAGAAAGAAAAAGAATAAAAAGAAAAGAAAAAAATTAAACAAATTTGCAGTTTTGAAATTTAAATTCGAATAATATTCGCTGAATTAATTACAAATAAAAATAATTTTCTGCTCTGAGTGAAACATTTTAATAATGCTTTAAATGACTATCGGTAGAATGAAATTTCGGAAAGTCACGTTATCAAACCACAAATTGTGTAATTTTAGTTAAAGATTAATCAAAGAGACTATGTTAGCATTAAGTTATTTTAGTAAAGAGGGTTATATTAATAAATTGACGCTTTCAAAATTACCTGATATCACAAGCAGGACGAGACACAAAACGCCAAAACAAGAATGAGTCGTAGATTTTTACATTAACCACCTTGAAAAGGGGACTTCATTCATAGCGTCTTTCACTCATTCGATAAAGATACGGTGAAATTGTTCCATTGATACCATCCACTATAACTGACTTATTACTTATATCATTTATTAATACAACTGATGCAATGTCAGTAAACAAGCATTTTTTAAAAATTATTATTCCTAGTTGTATTATTGACAATCAGAGAGTCATTAACCGAAAGAAATACGTTCACCAAAGAATCTTACCTTAATTTTAGTCAGTTATAAAAAATAAAATTGTCTAAAATTTTATATAGGATAAAATATTTAAGTGTTAGACTCGCAAATTTTATCTAATGCTTTCTACTTTTTTTTTTAAACTAACTTTATTAATTGAAATTGTTTATGCATTGATTCAGTAAACATGAATCAATCCGTCCGCCGTCGTCGTGATTCATTCATTCTGCTGGCGTCTGTACTTTAGTAATGAGTGCATACAGACATAGTACATAATAATCACTAATTTTTAAAATCAATTTACTGTTTCATCTTCTTAAATTGATGCTGGGATATATTTCTTTTATTTATTCTTCTATTGAATTTTTTTTAAACTTGTAATTTGATCGTATGATGACATAAAATTTTATGTGTGGCAACTTTCAATTTTGCTGATATTTATAGTCTTAAAATATTTGATGCACAGGTAAGCTGAATGTCTGGCTAGTCGAATGGACACTATAAGTAACGTACACTATAAAAACTATGCTTTTAGTTATTACTTAAGAATTTTTTTTTTTTTTTTCATGCTTGCGTACATAATTTTTTTTAATATTTTAAAACATATGTTTTAAAATCAAAGTGGAAATTTGAAGAAAAATTTTATTGTCATATGCTGTTTATTTGTCAGGGAAACACTAAAATAATAAATAATACAATTAATTCAAATAAGGGTAACTCACAAAGTATAACATAATCCATCCAAGTCAAAAATAATTGCACCAAGTATGACCCCATTTATACTAATTACATTAACCCTTAAATTATGACAATTACTTAGTATAGCCCAGCTAATTAGAACTGTATAATGAAATGATAATACATGTAATACAATTTATTTATCATTGTTTATAAGTTTTTTAAAACTCATTTTTATTTTTTATAGCTTTTTGTTATTCATTATATTTTATTTGTTAATTTATTTTTATTATTTATCAATTTTAACAAATTTATGTATATTTAATGTTGCAAATTTACTATTTTGCTTTCAATGACCATTTGGTAGTGTTTGTAATTCGAGGAGCAGGATAATTTTTGTTGTATAAAATGAATATTTTAAATTAATCAATATTAACAAAGACAAATATTTTTCTTTATAAAAAAAGATTGATTTTTCCTCACCATTATTTATATTTAGTATTGGATTTTAATTATTTACTTTATTTTAATATTTTTCTAAAATTTTATTTTACTTAATTTTTTTGTGATGATAACTTGCTTTTTAACTGTTTATTTATTTAAATAGTTTACTTAATTATTTGAATGTTTCAATGTATTATGTGCATTGATTACCATGTTTAAATACAATCAAATGAATGTTTCAAAAATTTAAACAAATCGATGACCAGAAATCCACAAAATACTAAAATCCACACAACCCTAGGTCCCAAGCTTTGCAGATTTGAGGGAGTCTACTGTATATACAAAATTACTTTTTGCCTTTTTGTTTGTTTGTTCACCTTTATATTGTTTATCAATTTTAATGATCTTTTTTCAATAAAGTATACATTAAGTTATCATCTTGAACATGATTGGCAATGAACAAAAAACTTGGCAATTTTGTCTACCTAGCCCAGATAATTACCGTAAAATACCGTTAATCCGCCCTTCCCGATCAAACGCCCCCTCCCGACTTTATAAGGAATTTGAAATTTTCAAAAAATCCCGAGAAAGCGCCCTCCCTCCCGATTCTCAAAGGCGATTGAGAGCGAGATCAATCATTTTGAAATGAACGAGTCATGAATCTTGATGAAATGCGCGTTTTTTCTAGATTTTTTATTTGATTTCATGCTTGTTTTGGCTTTTTTTTACTATTTTCTCCTTTTTTCTGCGTTTTTTCGACAGAATTTATGTTTAAAAAAAAAACCAAATTTTTTCAAGTATAAAAATTTATGATTCATTCAACGATTCATAAATTTCATGATGATTCATTCCTGTAAATTTTGTTGAACGATCGCGAAAAAATCCGGTGTAAGTGCCCTCCCCTAACTATTGTACGATTTTTCTTTTCGTTTGGGGGGGCGGATTAACGGTAGTTTACGGTATATAAGTATCATTTCTTTTTATTATATGAGATTGAGCAGAATGTTCCTCAACTCTGTTACATACTGTAGTTTGATTTTAGTAATTACCATTTTCAGTCTATTGAATATTGTTTAAAATTCAATTAAAGTATTTATTTTGTGCTAACGATATTTTATAATGAGCTTGTACAATTATTTATGCACATGTCTATGTTTTCAATTGTTGTAATTTATGGAAGAAATATCATTTCAGATTGGCATTTTTGAAAAAATAAGAGTGACATTGTACAGTAGACTCTTTTAAATCTGCGAACACCAGAAATCCGTGCATTTTTTTTTCAGGTGTAAACAATGAAATTAAAGATGGCGCTGAAGTCAGCAGCTAATGCAATACAGATAATTCTTTATCTGTTATTAAATCCTTTTCAACTTCCTTTTTTATTAATATCTTTCAATTTAAATACTTCAGTGTTAAATAATATGTTTCTTAGACATACGATGATCAATATTTAATCTAAATAATCATTATCTTATCGTAGTTGCAGCATAATATAACTTTCATTGGTCATTTGGTAGTGTTTGTAATTTGAGGGGCAGGATAATTTTTGCTATATAAAATTATTATTCTATTGTTCTATTACTATTTTCTTATCCCTGCTAGTTACGAAACAAATTTGGGATCTACATCTGATTTACTAATTGGGTTATTCTCTACAATACTACAAATTTGACCAAGCAGTCTGACTTGAATGTTACATAGGTAAATTTTCATAAAAATTGGATAAATTGCTAGTAATTTGTCTATTGTTGAAGATTTTAATAGCAGCAGAAATCGTTATAAAATTTTAAACAAAAGTACATATTCCCCATTCACTTTATCATTAACTCATAACAATAAATGTGAGGGAATGATGAAATTAAGATGTTTTTACTAATTGTCATGTAAAATGCTAAAATATGGAAAAAACCAAACTGATTCCTTAAAGAAGAATACATAATATATAATGTATGATAAAATTAAAAATTTTGAAAATTGCTAAAAATTTAGAATTCTGTGTGAGGGAATGACTGCTAATAAAAATTCTCTTTGATTTTCAGATTGAAAAAAATTTCTAGAAAATTAACAAATACTTATACCACCAATTTATTTGCTGGGCTGACAAGCACTCAAATTAGCTTCCACTCTGCGAAGAATGCTAGACTGCTGGTCATCTTTAGTGATAGGATATTTGTGATAATAGCAAGGTGTGAGGGAATGATGGTCTAAAACGGGGACACATTTAATTGATTGAGTAGACAACATAATTAAAATAAAAAATAATATTTTTATTATTTTTTGTAAGGTACCAATTAAGAACTTTATTTTGCTTAGGGTGTTTTTAATTATTTTTATTTCTGAATGGAAAAAATCAGGCAGTAAAGTATGGTAGTATGGGTAGGGGAGAGGTGAGGGAATGATATTTGCATGATATATCTTACATTTTTAAATATTAAATTTGTTTATTTTTAAATTTTACGCCCTGCCCCTAATAAACAAACTTTAGACCTTCTAATAAAAGAATAAATAAATAAAAATAAAATGAAATTTAGAGCATTTATATGGCTGGGAAATACTTTTTGTACTATTGCAGAGAATAACCCGTGTATCGTATTTAATGTCATTGAATGTGACATTCAGGATCATTCATTATTGGCATTTAATCTTATGGTTTGTCGATAGATTTTTGGTCAACAGGATAACCAAGTATTACCTAAATTTTTGTGCCAGTAGACAACTGATGCATATTTAACTCACTAATTTCATGTAGATGATCACAAGGAGTTGTTGAGGGTGAAAAAATTGGTATTGTCGAAACAATTAAAATCAAAAAGATTAATTTAAGTCTTATTAAATCCAGATAAAATAAATTATTTGTTTGCATAAAGGATTTTGGGAAAGGTTTACCAATTTTAGTTACTCTTGCTGTAAACCAATAACAAATATTTCAGTTTCATATTAGATTACAACTTAAAAAGCTATTAAATTCCAAATAGACAAATGTATCATTTCTCCCTGTCATGTTTATTCAATTTTCAGTCACTTTGTATAAATGCAATTGCAAAATGGTAATCTGCATTTTAGTAAAACTAACTCTAACAGTGAAAATAATCCTAACAGTGTGCTTTAAACATTAAAAAAAATACAAAATACTATCTTTACAAAAATAAGAGTTATGAGAGAAAATCATTGTATAAAAAATTACATTCACATTCTAAATTTCTTTAAAATTAAAGGCAAAGCAAAATTTTCAGTCTTCATTGCTAAATCCAGATAATGTTGAATTCTGCAAATAAAAGAAGTTTTTACATGTATCAATGCCATTTGTTCAGAAAAATTGCTAATGTATCAATTCTTCTCTACACTCTACTACAATAAAATGCACAAAAATTAGTGCAAACCTCCAGAATATTTTGAAAGCTCTTATATTAAAAATCTATGTTAAAGAGCATCAATATTAAAAAATCTAACACTGATTTTTTGTGTCTAAAAGAAAAATCTTAAATCTAATAATATATATAATAAATATTTTATATATGTAATAAAACTATCTTAAATAAATCAACTTTTAATACCGTATAATTTGTAGTTCATTCCTTTCTTTCTGAATGTATTACTATTGCATCACTCAAAGATCAGAGTTATGCTTAGATGGTATAAAATACAATAATTTGATTTTAATATGTCTGTGAGTTTTGCGGATATTAAGATTGAATTTTTTGTGTTTAATTCAACAATGGAGAATAAATTTTTTCCTAATTATAAATTTTATCCCTGGAGGAGGCCTATCTATAAATTTAGCTTTTCTCTCTTTTCAAACAAATGACCTGCATGGAGGTGCAGCTTGTGTCATCAAATTTGATATATTCTTTTAGGAAATTTTTCAATTGGAAGTATGGGTCTAGGAACAATATTTAAGAAAATAGACTATTGTTTCTATCTTTATGAATCACACTGTATAAGCTTACCACTGACTTCAGGGAAATTGTAACTATAAACATGACATAATTTTAATTGCAGGAATTTCTACAGCAAAGAAGTAGCTTTTTTTACTTTTCTCTAATTTATTATCAGATATGACATTCTTTAATTTTATTCTTATCAGTTGCAAGGAAATTGTATTTTTCCAAAATAAAAGAGTTCCAATAAACGATCGTAAAGTTTGTAATATCAATCTTTTTATCTTGTTATAATATTTTTTCTACATACTCTACTTATCTTTCAAAAGTTATTTTATTCTCTTGTTCAAATATATGTTACTTTATAAGCTAGCCATTAAGGGTACTAATCACTCAGCTTTTGAATTCACTCTGGAATGTTAAGTCTACTGGCGTTAAATATGTTCTTATATTTAAAATACCTCCTCCGGAAATTAATATTTTAAACTTCTTTCAGTGTTTTTTTCTTAAAAGATGTCATTTTTCTTTTCTTAGTTTTTAAAAATTTTCTAAAGTAAATACTTAATTTTATATGAAGGGTCAAAATTTCACTGTCAATTCGTCAGTTTTTGAAACATAAAATATTAAATTAAATTAACTTTTAGAAATATCTTGAGAACTAAGAAAAAAGTGATGTCCTTTAAGAAGAGAATACAAAAAAAGAAGTTTCAGTTTAAGAAGACAAATATGTTTGGGATGTAGGCAGGTGAAATTGCTAGTTTCAGAGCCTTTCCCACCCACTAACTGTTTTTCAATATCATTAATTTGTCTAATTTTTCTGTTAAATTTATCTGGTTTCAATTTCTCTCATTTTTTTCCCTTTTCTATTTAGAATCCAAGGCACTCGGGATGTAAGTCAAGAATTTTGACGTTATTAATGGTCACTTATTAGTGACAGCGTTGTTGCACAAGAGAATCTTAATTTTCGGGACATAGGTAGGGGTCGCCAACAAAGATGGGCCGCTCACCGAGGTAGTTGAACTGAAACTTTGAAAAAAGAAATTGAAAATATTAATTTCGCTTGGAGACATTTTAAATATAAAAATGCATCAAATGCCAATAGACTCAATATTACGGAGGAAAAATTTAAGGCTGGGTGACCAGCACCTTTAAACCATAGCCATAAACATCTTCTCAAAATAATAATAATAATAACCTAAAAATAATTAAGGTTTATTCTCAGATAATGGCAATTTTGGTGTTTAAAATTTCCAACAATTTATTAAAATTCAGAACTTATATTACTTTGTATTAAAAAAGGCAACTTCAACTAAGGAATAGTAATGAAAATTTTTACGATTCTATCAAAAATCTTTTAAAAAAAAACTTTCATGATGCACCATTTTTTGTTGTATGTTTTGTAAAAAATTAGGATTTTGGCTTGAGAACTAACGGATATGAACTGAATTTCTTCCTCCTTTTTTTTTCTTGCTTTATTTACTCTCTTTAGTCAATAATATCAAATGTGAGAATGACCCATGTAAAACACTAACACTGTCTAATGCATCTGAAGTTATTTGAAATGATTTGAGAAGTTGCATTTTGTCATAATAGCCTCTCCTCTACTTGAGTTCACGTATGTGGTCCAAAATTCTTTACTGTTTTATAAATAATACTTAAATATAATTCCAATATCAATCTCCAAAAGATGTGTTTCAATATCTAAGTCTCAAAATAGTACAAATACTAGATTGAAATTCTTGCTCTGAAGTTTAATTGGAGAAGTAATCGAAAAGATATTCATTAATTTTTAATTTGTTGATGGCCCCTTAAAGGGATTTTAGGAAAAAAATCTTCACAGTAATATATGACTTGTTCTATTCTGTTTACACACCTGGAATTTCAAGATAATTCCTTATGTATCTTTCTAGATATTTAACAAAATGGCTAAAATTGCAATTAGCCGGTCACCTTTGGCTATATAATGTATATGTGTAGATATATGTGGATATATATATAATGAATAGGGGAGACCTTGGGACAGTTTTCACATTCTACTTTTTTACTTCAAAGATAATAATCCAATTTAAAATTTAAAACCAGCATTTCAACGCACCTATATATTTCTCTATATTATATTTTTAGAAATTCAACAGTTTAAAAATAAAAAATTGCCACTCATTTGAAGTAAGGAAGACAAACTGTCCCAAGATGCATTATCCTGTTGTACCTTGGGACATACTACATATTTCAGGCAATAGACATATAACTAATTAACAGTTTTGTACGATAAATAATACAATATTTTGTAGAACAGCAATGACTAATAATTTTGTGTCAACAAAATTTCTAATTTCCAAAGAAATGGAGAATAGAACTCAAATTTCCATCATTGGCAAGGACATTAACTAACTTCAAGTACATGGAAGAGTTTTTTTTCCCAGATTCTTTTGTAAGAAGTTAATCTACTTTCTTGATTTCTTACTTTTAACACATTTGTGGTATAGTCATAATTAATATTGCCATCATCTTTAGTACTAGATAAAATGAGCTTATCTTTAACAGATTCAAAACTGCTATTTTGTTCTGGAAGTTTTCTTTCTACAGCAGTTTTCTGCACAGTAATTTCAATTTCGGCTTTTACTAAAAAAAATTCTTAAAACGTGAGATTTCCTTTTTTTTTCTACAGACATTGCTTTTACAAGCTAGAGATGTGAAAAATGACCCAATCAATACTGGGGATGTGACATTTGAAAATGTGAAGGTAAACTTGTTATGCATACATCTGATAACACATTTTCTGCTATAAACTCAGCTGTTTCTAGTCTATCTGAAATAGTCTATCAATTACATATTATTAATAAAAAATCGTCTTCACATAATACGTTTTCATTAATTCAAGAAAATCCTGTTACTTCAAAATCTTTAATGATATTCGATAGTGTGAAAGTTTTTTAAAATGCATTTCCAACAACTTCTACTACAGCATATATTGTGATTGATGTACTTTCCAGGATGTGATATCATCTATTCATTAGGACAAGACTTGTAGTATGTTTTCTATGCCCCAAAGACAGTTCAGTCAAGTAACTATAGTTTAAGGGAAGGATAGGTGGGATTGTAAACAAAATAATTTTAACTTACATGTAATTTCTATTGTAAGAATCAAAATATGGCTGTTATGTTATCCATGATTAACAACATCTTAAAATACATAAATATACCTTTAAAATTGATTCAAAACCCAGGAAAATACATCAGAATATGTGCTCTTTAGAATATTGCATCACATGGAAAGAAAAATGTTTATCGGGAGTTACCAGATTCATTATATGCAAAGTTCATTCATTATAAAATGTATCCAAATCCAAAATAAAGTTGAACTATTTTCTTTACTGTACTTCACATGTTTTGTGGTATTTTCTGTAAAATAAGTAGCAAAAATACTTCTTTATATGAAAATTATTACAAATTTTGTTGTACCATTGGACACATCCTAAAATACAACATAGTTTACTGTTGCAAGGTACAATCCCCACATAGTTTAAGGGGGGACATAAGGTTGAGCTGCCGGAAAATGACAATAATTTGACAGTTACAAAAAACACTGTAGTTTCAAAACCAATTAATAAAATACAACAATTTTTTTCTATACTTTCATAAATACTTATGGTTTTTAAAAAAAAACATTCAAATATATATATTTAGCAATATTAATTAGTTAAATTTTAATGACAAAATGGACGGTTTAAAAATATGAATTTTTAAATATGCATATTGCGCGCAAGATTAAAAAAATTATACTGCAGGTATATATTTAATATCGCATTTACATTTACTTATATTACTATATTTTACACTGAACCTAAATTTAAAAGTATATTTAAATTCTTTTGCATAATTAATGCCATTAATAATCATATTTATTAAATTTAGCAAAAAAATTACACTTATTTATTCAATAAAAAATTTTCTATGACAAAAATCAGACTAAATTGAGATTCAGCTTAAATGTACGCACGACAATTAGTAAATTGCAAAGTTTCATGGTTCTATGATAATTAGTTTTTGAATGAGAGTGCGCGCAATGCCAAAAAACACAGTTTTGAGAAAAACGGCTTCAAAGTTAGTTTTATAAATTAACTGCAAATTTTACAACAATGAGGATTGTTTATCATGCTAAAATTCACCAGGGGTATAAACACACCCTTCTTTAAGTTGCAGAGCGTCAGTCGTAGCTTTTTTGGTCATTCTTTTGGCTCTAAGGGCTTCAAGTGTACATGCTAGTGATCGCTTTTCTGAGCGACTGGAAAGTGACAATAATTTGACCACTACTAAGAACTTTGCAATTTCAAAACCAATTAATGTAATACAGCAATTTCTTTCTATACTTTCTTAAATATTTATGGTTTAAAAAAACATTGAAAACATATATATTTAGTAATATTAATGAGTTAAATTTTGACGACAAATTGTGATGTTTAAAAAATATCAATTTTTAAATATGCATTTTGAAAAGTAAGATTTAAAATTCTACGGCAGATATATGTTTAATATTGCACTTACATTCACTTATACCGCTATATTTTACACCTTCAAAATTTAAAGGTATATTCAAATTCATTTGCATAATTAATGGCATTAATAATCATATTTATTAAATCTAGCAAAAAAAAAAAAAAAAATTACACTTATTTATTCAATAAAAAAAATGTCTATGACAAAAATCAGGCTAAATTGAGGTTCAGCTTATAGGTACACATGAAAATTAATAACATGACAAAATGGACGGTTTAAAAATATGATCTTTCAAATATGCATCTTGCGCGCAAGATTTAAAAAATTCTATTGCAGGTATATATTTAATATTGCATTTACATTTACTTTTATTACTGTATTTTACACTGAATCTAAATTTAAAAGTATATTCAAATTGTTTTGCATAATTAATGACATAAATAATCATATTTATTGAATTTAGCAAAAAATTACACTTATTTATTCAAAAAAATATGTCTATGACAAAAATCAGGATAAATTGAGGTTCAGCTTATAGGTACACTTGAAAATTAATAAAATCCAAAATTTCCTGGTTCAGCAATAATTAGTTTATAAATGAGAGTTTGCGCAATGCCAGAAAATAGTTTTGAGACAAACGGATTCAAAGTCAATTTTATAGATTAACTTCAATTTTTTTAATAATAAGGATTGTTTATCATAATAAAATTTACCAGGGACATAAACACATCCTTATTTAAGTTTCAGAGCATCAGCCGCAGCTTTTCTGGCCATTTTTTGGCTCAACGAGCTTCAAGTGTGCTGATCTGAGTTGAAGGGAATCCCCAATTTTTTTGTTGTGCTGCCAGACGTTTTTAGTGATAACTCCCATTCTAATTCGAATTTTTTAATAAAAATTTTGCAATGGATTTGTGACTATTCAAAGAATTCACACTAATTTTTTCAAAAAATTCATTTTTTTTTCATTTCAACCTGATGTCCCCCCTTAAGTAAAATCAAAATGATGGTAAATCTAGAAGCACTATCATTATTTTCTCACAGCCAAAACATTTAAATTTCCTTTCTTTTATGAAAAAAAAGTAATAAATTGCAGATGACTTGTAAAATATTTACTTTGGACTAGTGAAATTTTCTTTTTCTCATCAAGTCATTAATTTAATGCTTCTGATGTTATCTGTTAATGTAATGGGACCAGTTGGTTATAGATCACTATTAGACATAAACAAAAGATCATTGTTGCCAATAATTTTTTTGAAATTGTCATTGTCCTGAAGTATAGGCGTTCCAAGGTAAAACACTCTCCTCTATTCCTGCATTGTACAAAATGATCTAACAAGCAGTCATATTTATTTTTGATTAACTATGTAAGAAATTGTGGTGCTTTTTTCTTTTCTTTTCTTTATTTCTTTTCTAAACTGAGCATAAGTTTATATATATGCATCAGGGTTGCAAAAAAGCCAGCTAAAAGTAAAAAAAGCCAGGCCGGTGGCTTTTTTTGGCCGAATTGGCCTTTTTTGGCCATGATTTTTTTTATACAGTGAAGCATTTTAATTATAAGCTACACTTTTTTAAGTGTCTTAACCAGTAGTTTTATTGATGTTTAATTTACTTTGAGTTTTATAAATTTATTTATTAAAATGAAATGTAATTATGAGAAATTGGGTTATAACCAGTGTTGGGCACGTTCACAAAATAAATGAACTAACTCAAACTCACGTTCAATTTCTGAAAAGTGATTTAAGTTCACGTTCAAACTCAAAAATTTTTAAACGAACGCGTTCAAATCACGCTCATTTGTAAAAGTGAACGAAGTTCACTAAAAAGTTCACTTTTTTTTATGTTTGGATATTATTGTCCAAATTTACAAAATTTTGTGAACTAATCATTTGATTATTCGATATGTAAGATAGAGGTATGCACGGACGGAAATTTCCAGGCCCGATCCATAGAAAAAAAAATGTCCGGCCCGATATTAAAATAAAAATTTCAGCCCGAGCCCAGCCCGGCTCGTAGAGAAAATTTAGCGGCCGGATATAATAGCTAAAAACAAGGCCCGACCCGGCCCGACATAATAGCTAAAAACAAGGCCCGAGCTTGGCCCGGCCCGGAAAAAAAGTTGAAATTTCGCACCGAACCCGCCCCGACCCCGAGTACATTTCTACTAGAGATTGATATTTACTCTTACGGAAAAGTTCTAGCCAAAAAACTTTCCTTAGTCTGTTTATAATCTCCATTTATGCAGAAGTGCCGTAGGCTGCGATGTTTATACTTTTAATGAACCTTTGTTAGTTGTATGTAAATTTTTCAGCTATCATTAGTATTATTAATCTATCTTCCATGTTATGGAGACATAAAAATCTAAAAAATGATATATGGTAAAAGTAAAATCTAAGATGAAACCGCATTGGAAAGAAAAAATACGTTTCTTTTTTAGCAGGTGTAAATGTTTAATATATTTTTTCTACCGTATTATTGTATTCATTTTGCATGGATGAACAGTTTAAAAGAACTTTAAAAGAAATTTTCAGTTTTCAATTTAAAAGAAAATTCCGTCATAGGCAGTTTATTCAATATGTTTTCCCGTATATTCCGTATGTCCTCTATTAAAAAAAGCCTGGAATCTACGATTCTTAAAAAAGAGTAAAAATTCAATCTTTAATTGTATAAAAATGGCAACTTAAAAGTATGTGCTTTTTAGCAAAATCAAGCCAAATTTTACTGATTTTTGAACAAACTTGGCCCCGTTGAGAAAAGGATTTTCATACGGGATGATTCAACCGGAACTTCTTATTTTGGTCCGTGAAGATTAGGAAGAATGAAAACAGGCAATGAAATTAAAATACGGTAAAACTTGAGAAAAGAAACCTGCGCGTAACGGAATCTTGTGCTTAGCAAAACTAAAAAGAAAATGTTGATATATGTAAAAGAGGATAATAGTTATTTGTGAAAACAATGTAATGCATTTACAATAGACCTTGCTCATCATAACTAGATCATGACGGATTTTTCTTTCCCATGCAATTCCGTCTTAGAAGATTTGTTTCTACAGATTTTTTTTTTTAAATTTTTAAATCTCTAAGCCATAGAATGTGAATCTGAATTAACGATATTAGAGGCAAATGTGATATTTACACTTACACATAGTATAATAAGATGCATTTAAAAAAACAATACCATATCTCAGAACACTTTTTTTAAATTAAATATTATAAACATATGATATGAAAAAGTAAAATAAGTATTTTTATCTAGGACTTCTCGTACAAAACACTTTTAACCTTATAGGCATAAAAATCTATGTTCAGCCAGGTCTTGCTAGGTCTTGCTTAGTCCAGCCAATTAATGTTTTCGCAGGTTGGGTTGAAGCTTTGAATTTTACACCGGGCTTGGTCAACAGTTTTTTAATGGGCCGAATTGTAGTCGGAGCAGTTCTGGCTAAATTTTGAACTTTATTACCAAACATCCCTCCCCCCGCCCCCCCCCCCCCCAAAAAAAAAAAAAAAAAAAAAAAAAAAAAAAAAAATCTACGTATTGTTTTGGTTGACCTCAGCCTGATATTTTCTTCCCTCGCATACCTTTAGTTCAATGTATTTTTATGCATTGCATTTGCATAAGATTGCGTATTTTTTTCTTTACAAATTTAAATTTTTATCAAAACATTGTATGCAAAACAAAAGGAAAATAAATTTAAATCTAACGAACTTGGAAGCTATATTTTTGATCGCTCAATGATACTAAAATTTTATCTTTATTAATATTATATTTTATACTTTTTCATTTATACAAAAAGATAATTGTGTATTAGAATTATATCATTAATTTTCATTGATTATTTACATATAAGTATAGACACCGTATTGGTAGCAATATATCTGCCAGCTATATCTTCAAATTAAATTAAATTTTATTCGTCTTTAATTTGTTAGTAAAGGTTAAACTTTATTCATTCTAAATAACTTAAAATAATAAAACACACAGAAAAAGAATAACAAAAATTCTTTTGTTTGACTATCTCTGTTTCTCCTACCTTTAATCCCCAGAAAAGACAATTTTTGTTTTATTTTTATTTATTTATTTATTTATTTATTTATTTATTACTTCCATGTCTTTCAAATTTATATTATACGCCAAGAGAAGTTTTTAAAATTGATCTGTTTTATTTTGCGATTTTGAAATGTACTAGTAGAAAAAGTTCTTTTTCAATATTCAATATTTCTTAAATGTTGAAATCTCTGAAATGTTCTTGTGAATTTATATGTTTAAATCAAAGCTGTCTTGTACGAGGAGATCTAAAAAAATTCCTAGTTTAATTTATTTCATATTTATGTTCTCGGATTTAAAAAAACTAACCTGGACTGTGAATTTCAGATAACACATTTCTTCCAAAATTCTGATTCCCTTTAGACAGAATTTTGTTTACACGAGTACTGATAAAAATTAAATGCCTGACATTATAAAGTCATTTTCTTTTTGCATATGAATCGATAAAGTTTTTTCATGTAACTTCTTAAGGGTCGAATCTCGAATAGAGATTTTCCTTAGCCTAAAAAGCTGATGCATCTTTAATTATTACAAATTATTGCCCCCTGACGACGGCCTTCGCAGATTGCCGCTACTAGTTTCGTATAGATATAGTACTTTCCCTTTCTTTAAAAATAGCTTTCAGATGCAGAGACGATTTGGATGTAGCTATTTAAATACCGATAACAGTATCAACTATTTGTTGCACGAAGTATGAAAGAGCCCCATTCTGATTGTCGTATTACTGGGTTATATTATATAGGTGAAATGCACTGATCTTTGTTCAAAAGATTGTCATTTTAACAGATTACGAAATGTTCAATTTATCAGCGGCATTCTCAAAATCGATAATAATAAAATAAACTACTTTTGCATTTTTTTTTTAAATATATCTTTAGGGGCATATATCTAAAAATTTTATGATTTTTTTTTTAAATTGTTGTTGAGTCTGAAAATATCCCTAATAGTATGTACGAAATTAGTAGATCTAATCAAAATGTTTTTATAAGACTGTTGGTGAACTTAATCATGTTTAGCATGTATGTATTTTTATTTTAAAGGTAATAAGTATTTTTTCTTAAATAATCATATATGTAAAACATAATATTCATTTTAAAATATTACTTTTAGGGTTTTTTCTTCTGTTTAATTTTACTTTTGACAACAACAAAAACATGACTTTTTCTAAATGTAAAATAAATCGCTATTCAGATATCGAAATTTTGAATTTAAAAAAAAAAGCTTCGTAAATTTACAAGTTCTCAAATCCCTTAGATTTATTGTAAATCATTTTAATGTTATGTATACATTAATATTAAAAATTTATCAATGGGACCAACAGTTACAGCAAAAAACAAATAAGATTTCAAAAATTATTATTGCATTAACATGATTCTGATAAAACCAGCTCTTTCACGAGGAGGAAATTAAAAACTCGTCAAAAGTGGTCATATAAAATTGTTAAACTGGGTTTTCTCTATTTTTGATTTAGTTTTTGTTGGAGAAAGAGTTTTAAACTTCGAAGCATGCCTCTGCCTGTAGACCGAATCACAAAGGATACATCTCGACATTTTTAGTTTTATTTTTATTTATTTATTTATTATTTATTGTTTTAATTGGATAAGGTGCGTCCCTACATAGCTCTTATTTTTACTTTTTCAATTTTTCGTTTCAAGCATTTTTTATAAAATTACTCTTGTTTTCGAAACCGGCTCCGAAAATGGAAGTGAAATTCAAAATAATAATAATAATAATAATATTAATAATAATCAACCAAAATCTAAAAAGTGAAAAAGCAACGATTTAGGGATATACCTGAACTATGCAATCATCCTAACTATGTTTTTAAATGTCTCAATTATAATAATTTGTAATGCTGCAACTATACTAAAAGCAACTATACTACAGCGACAGAACGTGTTTCTGTGGAAATTTTTTAAAAATATCTTCAAACTAGGATTATGTTAAGCGAAGCTGGTTTCACCCATAAATATCTATAAATATTATTTTCTATCTATCTAAATAAAAATTTGTTATAAACAGGTTATTGGGGGAAAAATAAGCACTTGGTTGAGGAAAAACACGAATAAAATATTTCTAAATAAATAAATGGTTTATTTTGTCCCATAATCTTTGAGCCACATTTTATTCCGAAGCTTGTAATTGTCAAGGACACGAAAAAATCGTCAACACCAACACGCTTTCTCCCCTTGTTGTTGGGTTGGGAGAAATTTAACGGAAGTACCGGTATTGTACGGACCCCAGAGTAAAGATAATATATTAGTATATATGCTCTAGGGTACGGACGATACAAGACCATTGTAATCTTTGTTCAACATCTAATTCGGAGAAAAGTTAGGAGATGTTTGTGAGACAAGACGCTAGAATTACGAAGAGACCTCCTTACAAAGTGAAAGTCAGTTGAATAAGAAAAAACATACCTTTTTCGTTTTAAGGGTGTATTTCGATTCAAACTGCTTATTTTCCGATTTATTTTTTAATTCATTTTTGCTCTCAAATGCATCAGACTGGCAAATTGTTTTATTTAGAAAGTGCACAAGGTGCCGTAATTGTCAATTCTTTGATAAATGCAGAAAATATTGCAAAATAAGCAATCAAAAACGGCCTTTTGAATCGATTTTTCCGAAGCCGGAGATCTGAGAACGAAAAACAGGGTCATACTGAGAAGATAATTGTTTATAAATCAAATTCTAATGAATTGAGCATAAAATGACATCACACGGCACCTTATACGTCTCTTCAAAAATACCCTCAGCAAGTTTCATGTTTCTACTTTTGAAAATGTGTCTGAAATTGTATCGGAAAATTTTGAGTTGTTGAAGGTGGAAAAGCGTTCTTTCGAATACACCCTTAATGCGCTCCGAGAATATATAACCTTAATTTATAAATTTATCCTAAAAAATATGTAAAACAAGCGTAAACAAATTAACAACTATTTATAACATTTATATTCAGGAGCCTCGCTAAGGAAGGGGGGGGCAAAAGGGGGAGCCTCCTCCCCTCCAAACGTTTGATAGTACTGTTACAGTTGGCAAATTTACAAACTGAACTGGCAAATTTGTTCAAACTTTAATAAAAATACTATAATGCACTTTCTATTTCTGATAGATTTGACGAAAGTTACCAATATAATTAGAAATAATATTAAGCTTTTTACACATAAAAACGCTTTTGCATTTTCTAATTTTGATAACTTGTTTGAAATTATAAAACTAATTAGCAAAAGCCTTTTGAATTATTTATGTTTGCGTTCCACTGAGTTGGCTAATACTGAATCCCCCCCCCCCTTTCTTATTCTTGAGGGTGTCAAAGAACTTTTTTTCACATACATTTGCATTATTTCTGAAATGTGTCAGAAAAGTACATATTTAAATATCTTTTCTAGTGAACGTGCGCTTTTTTACGGTAGCGCTTTTTTCCGGGGACGCTTTCTTCCGGGGACGCTTTTTTCCGAGTGCGCTTTTTTCCGTGATTCTAGAAATACAACATGTATTATTTTTTAAAGAAAATCTTAACTGTAGAATAATGGTAATTTAAAAATATATGTATTTTCGTCAAAAATTGTAGGCCCAAAGAGGTTGTTCCCTAAACAAATCTTTATACAAATCAGACAGGGACGGGCCAATGATTTTTATGCAAGCAAGGTTGTGAGACAATGTGAAAAAAATTTCGATCTGTGCACACTTCGCTTAAGAATAAAGATCCAGAAATAAGCCCGGTCCAGTCTGGACCGAGCTAAAGGAAGACCTGGGCACGACCCAAAAACTAATGATCAGACTCGACCCGCCCCGAGTCCATGTAGACCTCTAAACGGCATTTGAATGGAAACTAGTTGGATGTGCCATTCCCAAAACTTTCTTCTATCTCATACATACATTTTAATATTTAAAAAAAAAAGTTACTCATTTTAATGCTTTAATAATTTTACAATAACAATTCAATATCATACCAACTTTGATTTTTATCTTAAATTTCTACTTCAGTCAATTAATCGGAGTAAAAACGAATTTCCGTCTTTGCTCGAGCCGATAGACAATAGAATGATAGCCAGTTTTTTTTTTTTTTTTTTTTTTTTCAAATTATGGGAGGACCTACTTGCCTCACCAAAAAATAATCATATACAAAAATTTAGTTCAGTTCTAGAACTAACTACTAGAACGTAACGTTCTAGAATGTAAACTTTTAGGTGGTGCAATATTGAAAATGGCATAAAATTTGCTATTGCAGTGCCCTCTTCCGACGGATTCTTTTAAATTTCAGGGAGGACCAATTAGCCATAGTCATTCACTTACACAAAAAAATTGGTTCAATTCGATGTATAACTTCATATATTTTTGGTCGTTACAATATTGAAAACGGCACAAACACGCGATTGCACTCTCTGGATGTCTGTGTGCGGTAAACGGAAAAAAAAGTGACCTGAAAAAAGTGACACAAACTACAAAAGCGGAAAAAAGTGACACGGAAAAAAAGTGACCAGAAAAAAAGTGACACGAAAAAGTGACAAGAAACTGATTTTGGAGATTCATTGGTTAAATTGGGATTCATTGATTGGTGGAGGGGGCGGGGGGGGGGGAGGCTGATCAATTAGGTAAATGGGGTTTTCATGCTGAATTAACCGTTTTGGTTAAATTTTTGGATATACGTTCATACTGAAAAACACTTGGCTGAATAGTTATGGGAACGAACGATTATCCCCCCCCCAATCCTCTCTAAATTAGACAAATGGGTTAAATATTATAAATAATAAATTATATTTCAGATTAAAAAAAAGGGATGAATATTCACCCCCCTTAAATTAGATAAATTGTTTTTTATGCACAATTACCCAATGTATTTCAAATTTTGGATATAGGTTCTTTCTGATAAAGTGAATCGCTGAAAAACTTTAAGGGTTTTAATCGGTAAGTATTGAGGGGCGGGCGGGGAATAACCTTTCTAAAATTAAATAGATAGCTTTCTACGCAGAATTATCCAATTTGCTACGAATTTTTTATATAGGTTCATTACTATAAGGCGTATCTGTGATTAGTTATAAGATTTTTTTGCTATATACAAATGGAGGAAACCGGCGATTATCCCCCCCCCCCTCAAATTCAATAAATTGGTTTTTATGCAGAATTTTCCAATGTATTAAAATTTAAAACATAGGTTCTTTCTGATAAAGTGATTCCCTGAATAGTTTTAAGGGTTTAATGGCTGAATATAAAGGGGGGACGGGGGATAACCCCTCTTATATTAAAAAATGGTTTTTTTACACAGAAATGTACGATTTGCTTCAAATTTTGGATGTAGGTTTATTATGATAAGGCGCATCCCTGATTGTTTATAGGGTTCATTTGCAAATTAAAAGGGGAGGGGTCGATTATATTCCCCTTAAATTTGATAAATAGGTTTTTTATGCAGAATTATCGAATTTGCTTTAAATTTTGGATGTAGGTTCTTTCCGATCAGGCGAATCTGTGAATAGTTTCTGAAGTTTAAAGGCTAAATATAAAGGAGAGGGATAACTCCTCTTAAATTATATAAATAGGTTTTTATGAATATTTATTTTTTGTTCCTCTACGTGGGTGTGGCGTGTTGGAGGGGCTATCTACAAACTCCGAATCTATATTTTATGCATAAAATTTTTTAATATTTTTTATAGTAGGATTTTTAATAATTTCAATTATATAAAATAATAAATATTATATAATATTTATTATTATTATTAAACTACATATTAATGTTTCTTTTTATACTTTTATATTTATTATATACAATATAATAAATTAAAAATAAATGTATAAAAAATTAAAAATTATACTTATTAACAGAAATCTATTTAAAAAATGATAATAATTCTATTAACTAAGTAAATCAATTAAAATGAATGTATAAATAAATATAAAAAATATAAAAAAAATAGTTTCATTAACAATAATTGTTTAAAAATTGATAATATTTTATTAACTCATAATTAATCAATTATTATAAATGTACAAATAAATAAAATTAAATATTTAAAATTAGTTTCATTAACAAAAATTGATTTTAAAAATGATAATATTTAATTAATTGATAGGAAATCAATAAAAATAATTGTATAAATAAATTAAATATTCAAAATTAAACTCATTAACAAGAATTTGTTTAAAAAATTAATATTTTATATCCGTCATTATTGACACTATTGTAATGATACGTAGCGAGTCTGATGGAGGTACATGACAACAATGTCAATAATGGCGGATAATAAAATATAATTTTTTAAGGGTGTATTTCGATTCAAACTGCTTGTTTTCCGATTTATTTTTGAATTCACTTTTGCTCTCAAATACATGAAACTCGCAGATTCTCTTATTTAGAAAGTGCACAAGGTGCCGTGAAGGTCAATTCTTTGATAAGTTCACAAAATATTGCAAAAAGAGCAATCAAAAACGGCAATTTGAACCGATTTTTTCCGAAGTCGGAGATCTGGGAACGAAAAAAAGGGTCTTCCTGAGAAGTTAATTGCTTATAAATCAAATTCTAATGAATTGAGCGTAAAAAGACTTCACACGGCACTTCATACGTCCCTTCAAGAATCCCCTCAGCAAGTTTCATGTTTGTACTTTTAAAAATATGTCTGACATTGTATCGGAAAATTTCGAGCTGCTAAAGGTGGAAAAGCATTTTTCGAATACACCCTTAAATGAATTTTTGATAATCAGTATAATTTTTATACTTAATTATATTTGTTTTACATTTATTTATAATTTGATTTATATTTATTTATATAGTTTATTTACATTTATCTATTATTAATTCAATATTAACTTATTATAAATTATTTATTTATTATTTAATAGTAATAATTTTTATAATTTACTTATTATATTATTATTTATTTATAATTATTATATTAATATATTAATGATTATATATAAAAATATATATTGTATATATTGTAATATATAATATTATTGTTATCCATTAAACACTTAAAACTGCTCAGAGATTCAGCTTATCAGAAAGAAACTATATTTAAAATTTGAAATACATCGGAAAATTCTGCATAAAAACCGCTTTATATAATTAAGGGCTGATGGGGGGGGGGGGGGATTCATCCATTCCCGAAACTAATCAGGCAAGCGTCTTTTCAGTATGAACGTATATCCAAAAATTGAACCAAAACAGTTCATTCAGCATGAAAAACTCATTTTTAAGTAAATTAAGAGCCTCCCACCGATCCCCTGATTATACTCAATCAATGAATCCCCAAAATCAATATTGAATCCCTAAATCAATTCCTTGTCATTTTTTTTCCGATAACTTTTTTTCCTGTCACTTTTTTTCCTAGATTCCTGTGTGCATACCATTCGAGACAATGCTGGTCTGAGTATTGTACTTTAGTAATTGCTCCTTTTTACTAGTCTGGAGCTTAGTATTAATTTTACAGAAGAGGAGAGGCTAACTTACCTTATAGCAATTGTGATAGACAAAAAACAGACACAAGAGGGAGATCTTATAATGGTTCCGTTTAATTTTTTAAATACAGAACTCTAAAAAGTACTTATTACAGTTTCCCTTTCATGCTTATGTTTTTCATTTAAAAAAGGGGGGTCATGGGCTGCGTAAATAGGCACATTTATTCCAAATCTATACTGTGAATCTTAAAAAAAAAAAAAAAAAAAAAAAAAAAAAAAAAAAAAAAAACACTTTGGGAAAATTCATTGTAGACAGATTCTTTATTAAGAAATTCGCCTTCTTTTACAAATGCGTAATGATTTTTTTTTTTTTTTTTACACGGATTATTCTATCCATTTGGCACCGATCTGGAAATTGTTTCGTTTAAGACAGGATTTCGTCATATACAGATTTTTGTAGCACCTTTTATAATACTGTTTCTCTCATTCCTTAGCATTGTATATGAACTATTCTTTAAAAAAAAGTTTAATTGTTGAATCATGGTAATTTAAAATTAGAATAAACTATGGCTATAGCGGAATCGATCGGTATCTTGAAAATTTTCCGTAGAAGACAATATTCCGTCTTAGACAAATTCTACTCTGTTTGCGGATTTGCAGGAACTTGAAAATCTTTCCGATTTAGACATATTTCCGCCTTACACAATCCACCTTTTACAGAGAGTTTATTGTATATATCTATTTTCGGCGAAATTGTGTACGGTCCAGGTCCGGTTCGGCGCGACCCGAGTCTGCAGAAGAAGTAAGACTAGGATACTACCCAGAGAAGTGATATCCAGACTTAACTCGTCCTGAGGCTCGTGTAGGCCTCTAAATGGCATTTGAAAGAGGGAAAAAATGTACTAAGGTCTGGAAAATTTTTAAATAAATTATGAAAAAATTGAACGTAAATTTGAACGTAAATTTCGTTCAAACTCGGCTATTTTTTGAGTTTCCGTTCAGTTCAAACTCGTTTATAAAATAGTGAGCGAAGTTCAGTTCAACGTTCACAAATAGTGAGCGAAACTCGTGATTTTTCGTTCAGTGAGCGCGTTCATACCCAACACTGGTTATAACCCAATTTCTCATAACCCAAATTATAACCCAATTTTTAAATAATGAAGACATTAATACTAGAATAACACTTTGATGGGGGTGCTAGATGTTTATAGTTAGAATTGATAATATGTCAGCTAATTTATGAAATGGCCATACCAAGTGTTTTTTCTGATTTACATTGATTTTTAATCCCACCCTTGTTTTTCTATTTTTACAGCTTTATAAAATTAAAGACGACAATGGTTACTTAGTTACATGTTTTATTACTTAAAAAATTTTAAAAGTTTTTAAAATGTCATGTTTTATCCCCTATAAACATTTAAAATCATACATATAAGAAAGCACCATTTCTCACTATTGAAAATAGTATTATGAATTATGCATATTTCATAATTTATTATATTTCACAATTTATTTCAGTATTCTCATTTAGCATATGCATGAATACATTCATGCAAGACAGCATAAATGCACTTTTAAATAAAGAGTTACTCAAAATTTTAATTCAAAAAATTTTTATTGAACATTTTTTTGTTGTTTAATTTTATAAAATTATGTATTAAATTCATCTCAAATACTGAATCATGCCTGATTTCTCTTTCAACATTGTTCATTCTATGACTTAATCTTTACATACTGACCTGTAAGAATGTTTCCATGAATGCTTTGATGTGTTAAATTTTGTCATAATTCAATTAAATATAATTCTTGAGAATGTGTAATACAAGTAGAACTATGAAATATAGTTTAAAACACATTTTTTTTTGTATATTTTCTTTTTTCCAAGATTTACATATTTTTTCAGGTATAATGTCTTTAAATTTGACTACTAGCGGTTATAAGGACTTATTTACTTGAAAAATTAAATAGAAATTTATAACTTTTTTAGTAGTAAATTATTAAAAATAAATCACTCCAAATTTAATATGGATTCGATACAAATTAACACTTTAAATATAAAAGCAGGCTTTTTTTAAGTAGATAAAAACAAAAAAAGCTGTCCGGCTTTTTTTAGCCCGGCTAAAAGCCGGCAAACCTGATATGTATACATAATGACTGTATGCTATATTGTTAAAGAAATTATCTCTGAAAATGTCATTAGCTTAACGCTAACCTAGAAGTTTGGCACTAACCTGGTAATGTACGGTAGTTTTAAAATAAGATATTTGTGGTCGGTAAATATGTGAAAATAAAGTTTTTACAATTTGATTGCTTTAATCAACTGAATTACTTGCATATTTTTATGAATAAATTGAGCCAAAAACAAAATAAAAAAACAATATTTAAAAAGTATATTACACGTGTTAAGGAAAGAAATAGGCAAAAAAAAAATAAATAAATAAATAAAAATAAAGAAAGAAAGAAAGAAAAAGAAAATATTTTTTAGGGAGAGTGTATGAAATACAGGTATCAAGAATTTTTTTTCAAAACAGAAAATTGTTGAAAAATATATGATTCTCACCCCTGTATTTATATTATTTACTTTTAAATTAAAGATAAAATTTGGTATTCATTTTTTTTTTCAAAAATTCTCCCACCTTCCAAATTTAACTACTATTTTTTGAAAAAAGGGGAGGTGGCGCTTCCAATCGAGATTTTATAATACTTAAAGTATTTATTGCTTTTTGTCACATAATAGATTCAACAGTAGTAATAGTTAGTGATGGGAGATAAAGATATGTTTTTATCTATTATCTTGATTATATGGACACATGAATAACTTTTGATTGCTTAATTTTTTTCTTAATGACACTAGTTTATTGCTTTTATGCCATACCCGATTCCATTTTATCACGTGTCATTTGTGGGTGAATTGGAATAAGTCAGCATTAATAAAGACACGTCAAATTCTCTCCCTAGAGAGTCCCTCATTGAATCAGGATCTCTAATTTATACACAATCTTGTAATATGAAATCTCAAATCGGGAGTTCCGTCGCATACGACACTGTACAGAGGACACGGTGTGCTCACAGTAAAATCTTCTAAAAAAATAATCTCGAACCGAACAAACTTCTGGTCGGATCTTTGGGGGGGGGGGCGGATAAAGGTAAGGAAAAGGTCATAGGAGCTGCATAAATGAATAAATGGGTACAGGACTTTCAATGATATATCACACGAGAGTTATGGCAAAATTTAGAAAAGAGCCCTGGAGAGGAGAAAGTATAGTAAGGTTCGCCAAAGGTGCATAGCCACAATAAGTGCACCACAGGCTTTTTTAATTATATGCCACCTAAGGTATCACTTAAAACATATCAATAAAAATTATCACTAAATTTATAAAAATGACCTCCCCTTAAGTGCAAAGGAGGGGGAGAAGGGGCTGCTTAACACGCGTCATAACAATATGTTAAATGACGGGTCTCAGCTAAGTTTGAGAAAGTGCTCCCCATAATGGTAAAGAAGTTTAAAATCTTCTTTCCCTTGGATATGGTTTAAACCTTTATCGGGCAATGGTAATATACTTACCACTTAATTTTTATTTAAAACTTATAGATTCTGGTTCTATTAAATGTTTTCAACATTTTAGCTAAAAAATTTACTTGCCCCATAAATGGCTAAACCAATAGAACTCTATTTTAGAGGGAATTGATTCACTATACTGGTTTGCAAGGCAACTTTTGTAGAAGGGAATTTAAGATGTATAAAATTTAGAGTCAACTTAAAAAAAATTTTGAAAAAAAAATGCATAACCTGAATGCTTGACAGCAAGAAGGAGTATAAGAAGTATATTTAAAAATGTCTTATTTATTATTTTTCTTTCTGTTTTCAGATCAGTGGTAGTTAATATTTTTTTTTCTAAAAATCAGCAAGTCATTTTCTTTTGTGAAAATGGCGCCAATCGCTTCTTGCTGACGCATTGATGAAATTTTTGTTAGCTTCCGAAATCAAGCTTAAATTAATTTGATAAAATGTCATCGATTGCAGAAGAAAATTCTTCCTCTGGTGAACAGCACTTTGTTCTTCGAAATGGGGATAAAGGAAAATATTTGTCCACTGATACAGGAGAAAAAGTTTATATTTGTGGAGTATGTTCCAAAACATTTTCTAGGAACTGTGATCTAAGAAAGCATCTCTTGTCTCATACAGAAGAAAAACTTTTCATTTGTGAAACATGTTGCAAAGGATTTTCTAATAATAGTAATCTAAGAAGGCATTGCTTCACTCATACAGTTGAAAAACCTTTTGCTTGTGAAGTATGTTTCAAGGGATTTTCTGACAGTAGTAATCTAAGAAGGCATTGCTTGACCCATACAGGTGAAAAACCTTTTGTTTGTGAAACATGTTCCAAGAGATTTTCTGACAATAGTAGTCTAAGAAAGCATCGCTTGACTCATACAGGTGAAAAACCTTTTGTTTGTGAAATATGTTCCAAAGGATTTTCTGACAATAGTAGTCTAAGAAAGCATCTCTTGACACATACAGGTGAAAAACCTTTTGCTTGTGAAGTATGTTCCAAGGGATTTTCTGACAATAGTAGTCTCAGAAGGCATCGCTTGACTCATACAGGTGAAAAACCTTTTGTTTGTGAAGTATGCTTTAAGGGATTTTCTGATAAAAGTAGTCTAAGAACCCATCTCTTGACGCATACTAAAGAAAAAACTTTTGTTTGTGAAGTATGCTTGAAGGGATTCTCTGATAAAAGTAGTCTAAGAACCCATCTCTTGACGCATACTAAAAAAAAACCTTTTATTTGTGAAATATGTTCCAAAGGATTTTCTCTTAATAAAGATCTAAGAAGGCATCTCTTGACGCATACAGGTGAAAAACCTTTTGCTTGTGCAGTATGTTCCAAGGGATTTTCTGACAATAGTAGTCTAAGAAGGCATCGCTTGACTCATACAGGTGAAAAACCTTTTGTTTGTGAAGTATGTTCCAAGGGATTTTCTCATAATAGTAATCTAAAATCCCATCTCTTGAGACATACAGAAGAAAAACCTTTTGTTTGTGAAATATGTTCCAAGCGATTTTCTCTGAATTGTACTCTAAGAAGGCATCGCTTGACACATACTGGAGAAAAACCCTTTGCTTGTGAATTATGCTCTAAGAGATTTTCTGATAATAGTAATCTAAGAACCCATCTTTTGACACATACAGGAGAAAAACCTTTTATTTGTGATGTATGCTTTAAAGGATTTTCTGCTAAAAGTACTTTGAGAAAACATATCTTGACTCATACAGAAGCCAAAAGACAAACAAACATTACCTTTTGCTTGTGAAGTATGTACCAAGAAATTCTCTCGGAGTAATCATCTAAGAAGGTATCTCTTGACACATACAGGATAAATTCCTTGTGCTTTTGAAATGTGTTCCAAAGATTTTCTTGACATTTTCAACTAGAAAGGCATCTCATGATTCATATTGGAGAAGATATTTTGTTTGTGCAAGCTGTTTTCCAAAGGATTATCTGATAACCATTATTTTAAAAAAAACTTTTGTTTCATACTAAATAGATACCTTTTAAAAATTTCTTGTATTTTTTTGTTGTTGTTGCTGTTAAATTTGAATATTAACCTTGTATGTCTCATTGCATTTGTTGTTAACACTTCTCTTCTGTTTTAGCATTTCATAATTAAAAAAAAGACTAAAATTTTTCCATAATTGTCACAGTTGTCATTTTGATAAAAAGGAAATAACTCCTGACCTGTTCATTAGTTTTCAGTAAAACTTTTCGATATGTTTTTTTTATTATTTTACTGTAATGTAACTTTACTTTAAATTTTAAAACCTAATCTGACCTTAAATGGATAAATTGTATGTCAATATGTTACGCGATCGAAAAAGCTATAATTGAAATAACACTTTTAAAAATATAAAAGAAATATGCTAAAAATATTCTTTGTGAAAAAAAATCTTATTTGTTAAATTTTCTTCTTAAAAGACTTTCAAAGGATTTAGCTGAAGCATGTCTCATTATCTTGTCTCATTATCTCATTGTTCTTTGCACCGAGCATGAGTTTGGTAATTTTCTAAAACCATATAAATAATTTACTGAATCTTGATTCGGCATGATTTCTCAATTCAAAAATTATAGTTTTATAAGCTAATCATACATGCACTTTTTTTCTAAGGTCTTGTTTCTTGTGCTTCTTGTTTGTATCCTACATCATAAAATACAAAAAAATTTCTGACATGGCAATATTGCCTCTTATCATCTCTATTATCTATCTATCCTCTTATCATCTCTTATCATCTTATTAGCCTAATCATGTGACTGTCATTAATAGTTCTGGGCTGACCTTTTCATTTTGGATTTTTTTTTTTGTCAGTTGGAACTGACAAAAAAATAGGTGGTTGTATAGGTGGTTGTATTTTAGCCAAGCCCAGGGTATAAATTACCGAATACTGTTCCATCGCTATCATTTCTATTTTGTTATAATAGTCCAAATCACGTGACTGTCGCATATATCTTCGATTTTCATATGTAAAGCTTTCTTTTGATTAAAAAATCGAAATTATTTTTTAGAATTTAACTACGTAAAACTGCCCATGATCGTAAAGAGTACTTAGTACTTTTATGTTAGACAAGCTTAATTCTTGCTAATACAATTTTTTTAACTTATCTGTTAATATTTTTTTCGTCTTTTGCATAATAAATTAAAACAATGTTTTGATGTAAAATTAAGTCACTAGTTCCAGGCAGACCACTTTGATTTACATTGTAAGCAGTGAATGTAAAAGACAATAAACAGACACAAATTTTGCATAAGAAACGAAATCGATCGGATAATGTGTTGCCGAGATATTTGTAATCACATTTCCTGCAGTCTTTAATTTTTCGAGACCCTGTATTTCATTCAAATTGCAGTTCAAAGACATATTTTAATTGAATATGAGACGCTTCATTCGACGCAGTGAACTGATAGTTAATGGGATTATTCTTTTTTGGAGTTATAAGGATGTTTTTTACGCGATTCGGTAATACATGAGTAATTTGGCTTTTTATACAATTTGTCGAAGTTGGGTCATCAGCACTTCATTAATACAGCAGTACTATCTCTAGAAATATTTAAATGGACGTTTAAATTTTATTATGGAATTGCGATGCATTTTATAAATAGTTTACACATGTTTCATTTTCATATTTTTTATTATGAATATCCATGATAGTTAAGCATTACGGTGGCCCCTAACAACTAATTTCAATTAAGTTCTTTTTTCGATTCTTTAGCTGAGTGTCGCTTTTCAACTTATAAAAAATGTGCAACTACAAAACACATTTCTGTTACACTTGGTTCAGAATATATTCATTGACACATTTCCAATGAGAATTGTGAGATTCCCATAACACTACTTTTTATGAATATCATTATTCTTGTATGTATTTTGCAAAAATAGCTACAGATTTTTTAAATCAGTAGTGAGCTATTTAATTAAAAAGAAAAGACTTAAAAATCAAATAATTGTTATCTCTATTATCTATATTGTTGTGAATATCTTGGACGTTTATGTAAATAATAATTCAGGTAAAGCAATTATTTTAATTTAAAATTCAGGATTATAAATAAATTTTAATGATAAAGTCCAATAAGTAAGAAAAATCATGCGTTAAGCATAGATTATGAAGCACTTCCCTACACTTCCTGAAATCTTTAAAAAAAAGCTTCGTTATCCAGAGAAATAACGTATTATTGTCCACATCTAATTTTGTATTTTGAAAAGCTTAACACTTTTGAAAAGTTTATAATGGTAAGATTATATAATGGTAAAATTTAGTTTAGCAAGAAAACGGCTAACTGCCTGAAATTTTCCTTTCAGCAATTTATAATAATAGATGGAAACATACTTGAATACTTTTGTTTAGCCCTGTAAAATATATAGTACCTTTAATACACGAAATTATTTTGCTAAAGTTTAGTTTAAAAATAAATTTTCTTTAAAATACTTAAATCAAATTTCCAGAAATTATCATACAAAGGCGACCATGTATCCAGTTCTTTGCATGGCCCTGTATATCATTTTATCTATATTCCACAAACATTTCTTAATAAACAAAATGCAGTTCATTGTAAAAATGCACAATATATTTAAAAACCACCTTTAAGTAACTTACGCTCATATTCAGTAACCTTTCCGAGATCTTTTGTGTAACCCTGTATATCTAAATTGTGTAACAATAAACATTTATATAAACCACATAATATGCATACATCAAGTGAAACTTAAAAGCGATTATCATAATTAAAAACGCATTTCCTCCATCTAACAGCTATCTTCCCTAATATACAGGACTTCGGATAGAATATACTATTTGAAATCTTTCATGTGTCCCTGTAAATGCTATGCACTGCGTATTATGCATGAAATAACTCATATTAATCCTCAGCAGCGTATATCAGTTTGATTATATATGAAATCGTTTACCATAATTAAAATATGTCACAAACGATTTCCCTCTTTATTATTATGTATTGGAATTATTTTGTGTGGACCTGTAAAGGAATAACTATTCTTTTCGCTACATACGTTAAAAAATGCATATTTTAGTGCACTTTGTAGATGCATATAAATTTGAAGATGATTGACAGGTGTAACATCTTGATGGACAGACAAACTGAATGCAAAAGCATTTTTCAAATGTGTTGGAAAGTGCTAAAAAATGCCTATAGAAGCACTTTAGACTTTGGAGCAACGAAAAACTATTTTTTTAATTAGTTTTCATTAACCTCATTCGTTAAGCTCATTAAATACTTTCGAAAGCTTAGATTTAAATTTTGAGCTCAAAATCTGACTCTTTGGGCGTGGTTAAATAGTGCAGTCTGAACTGTGTTCAGGAGTTGAAATTTGAAACAACCCTTCTCCCTTCCTGAATATAGTTCAGTCTGCGCTACTTAACCACTCCCAACGATTCAGATTTCGAGCTCAAAATTTAAATCTGAGCTTACATATTAGCTAAAGCTTAAACCTAAGCTTAAAATTTAAATCTAAGCATTTAATGAGTTTAAAAAAATAACAGTAAAAAATTGATGTCCATTAATCCAAAGTGTACAGTAGGGTGGAGTGAAAAATCGAAAGTTGGAATTTTGATTTTGGATACCAGCCAAAAGTTGCCTTTTTGTACCTCTAATACACGTGCAAAATTTCATGAATTTTGAAAAACTTCTTGAGTCCCCTACCAAGCCATTTATATTTTCATTGATTTATACATTAGATTTTTACCATATATTGTACATTAACAAGATTTTTTGGTAATATCGTTTGATATTTTTTTATTTAAAATGTATAATGTAATTCCTTTCATCATTTTCAAACTTTAGGTCTTAATTTTTAAATATTTGAAACGGTTTATTGAGTTTTAAAAATTGTATGTTCTCATTTTTACACTCAAAATGAGTACGTGTGTAAGCAAATCGAAGTTTACCTTTACTAGAAGTTGGTGATTCTTCAAAACTATATAAAGCTGTTTTGCCAACAATAGCAGAATGCTATAAAATATTATTATTATACAAAACAATAAATAAAACACATCAGTAATTGTAAAGCTTCGTCAAAACCAGAGGTAAAAAAAATTCTGAGAGAAAACTTCGAAGGCATCAATTATTGTAGTTTCCCAAAGAAGTATTGATCAAATGATAGACAACAATTTTTCTGAATATCAGAAGCTTATTCAATCCCCCAAAATCAAAGGAAATTATAGAAAATTGGAGATATATGGAAGAACTATAAGTTACAAACATAATCTTTGATTTTAACAGTCAAATGAATTGTATTTGGGACACATTACAGCATCTTTTGGACCAGGAAAGATCATTGCAGGAAGTATTAAAATATTGCACAGAAAAACATTTAAACCTTGATAAATTTATGGCAATAGGTTGTGACGGAACAACTGTAAAAAGTAAGATAAAAAATCATGCTAATAGATTTTTGAAACTAAGATTTAGTCGTCCGTTTTAATGGTTAATATGTCAGCTCAGCAAATGAATTGTCGCTACCGATTGTTTATCAAATCATTGAGCTTGATAAACAAAATAAAGGTTCACGAGCTTTCTTTGTTCTAATTGGAAAGTCATTGGATCAATGTGAAAAATAGACAGTTATGGAAATTAAAAAATATCTTCTCCTATCACACAGAAATGAACTCTGGAGAGTTAAGTGTAGACCAAAATTATCTTTATGACATGCATCAAATATTTGCATTTGGTTAATGTTCCTCAAATCTGGTAAATCTTAATCCAGCAAGAATGTCGCACTCTAAATGATTGACAACTACCAATTGATTACTTGGTTTGCAGATTGGAAGTTTCCCAAAATCTGAAGATTATGGCTGAATTTGTAATGAAAGTACATTTGTCTATGTTGTTTCACTTCAAGAAAGATTCTTCTTGCAACAATAGAGCTGAAAATGTTTTTTTTTATAAACTATTAAGTTGTTTTGTTATTTGAGGGAATATTTAAAGAAAATTCTCAATCCTGTTATTCAACAAAACGTATACTTCTGTCATTGAGATGAAAATTTACAGGAACGATAACTGATTAAAAAAATCATGTTGGAGAATTTGGATTCCGAAGAATATTGAAGATGAAGGATATTATATGTTCTACAATAAGACAGTTTCATATTCCAATATTAAAATTCAGTGTTGCAAACTATATAACCCTCCAAGCGTCTAGCAAATGGGTAAAATTGTAATGTTGTTTTCGCTGCATTTTGTTTTAAATGCTAATAAAATATGATTATTTACATATTACATAAAAAATCTTATTTAGGAATATAAATGTAATCCTTGATAGTCTTAATCATTCTTCAATGTTTTGAAAATTCCTTAAATTTATAGAATTATAATATCTTAAACATTGCTTATATTGCAGTGAAACCTGGAGCTTGGTGTACGGAATATTACAGGCCAAACGCTTAGAGGGTTAAACATTATTAACTGGCAAGAATGTGAAATCACCCCACATTCTTAAAAGAGTACCAAGAGAGAAACTGGAAATTCTCAGAAAAAATCGAAAGTCCCATCTTTTCAATTGAAAAATTTCCCTGTTAGATTCAAGTATTCTAAAGATGCCTAAACTTAGTTGTTGAAGCACCATTAGCGGCTGTAGTAGTAGAAGCAAGAGCCGGATATATATGAGCAAAATCAAATCACGAAAGGTAATACCTAATTTTGATAACAAAGACCAATATCAATTAGAATGAAATGAAAGATTGTTTTACAATACATCGTATATATTATTTTCATTTAATTACTATATATTCAGAAAACTGCATTTCCTTTATGTTTGGAGAATTATCTTTCATGTGCATTCGAAAAATAAAAGTGAAAGCATGTCTAATTATTGTGTTTTCTCATCTCTGCGACTACATGATTCACATTTTAGGGTTTTATTCGCGATTCAAAAAGTTAAAACGCAACTATACTTAGACCGTTCACAAGTAATACTTTAAGAAGTCATTATTGTGGGTTATTTTACTGAAATCAGGAATTTAGTTTTTTAAAAAAAAGTTGATTAATTTACACTACATTTTGAAATCTTGATTTTCACATAAAAAGGGCATAATCTTTAAGAGCTGGTAGGGAACTAAAATGAATTCCAAATGAAATGAAATGTTAACAATATATTGAGTGTGCAAAAAAGCAACATTTTAGACCTATCCGAAGAAAAAATTTCTTTTGGTCATTTACACTGCATAGTGAAATCTGTATTTTCACATATAAAGTGCATAATATTTCAGAGCTGGTAGGGGACTAAAGATGAACTCCAAACGAAATGAAATTTTAACCTTATATTCAGAGTGCCAAAAGGCAACTTTTTAGACCTATCCAAAGAAAAAATTCTGAAAAAAATTTTTTTTGGTCTTTTTCACTCCACCCTAGTGTACAGCTCCCTGTATCGGCATTTTTGGGACTTTATCTTTAAAATTTGTTTTGAAGAAAATACTGACATAAAGAATAGTTTTAGGGAAAACCTCAAACAAATCAACCAACTTTTACGTTTTTTATAATAATTCGAAATTTTGTATCCTAAACTTTAATGATGCCTATTTGCTTCAGAAGACGTTTGGGACCTTTAGTTTCCTGTTTAATATCGTTTGTCTTGATGCATACTATGACACCTTAAAGTTTTGCTCAAGAGTTTAGATTCACCCTGTATATGTGTTTCGATGAAAAATCGAAATCTAGGGAATGTGGATTTTTACTTGGATATTTCCATGAGCACTTGTTGTGTAAGTCACATTTCTAGTAACTGATAAATTGTTGGCCACTGTTATTTTCGAAAGGTTTGCATGACCTTATTCAACTAACGAAATATCTCTAATAAAATAAGTCACGTTTTTCCATTTTAAAATACTGGTATCAAAAATCGTAGAATGCGTCATAAACGACATGTGCTCATGGAATTACCCACTTGTGAATATCGACATTCACACAGTCGCTGGGTGTATGTCCGACAGGTTTGCTACGCAACCTGGAAAACCTGGAGAACCTGGAAAAGTTAGGGAATTGGAAAATTAGCCAAATAATCAGGGAAAAGTCAGGGAATTTCAACATTTTTTCCTAAAACCTGGAAAAGTCAGGGAATTTGATAAAGTGCATTGTGATCTCTAAGAGAGTTTGTTGTGCAGCCAGAAGTGAGAATCTTCCATGATTTGGCAAACTGCATATTTAAAAATAGAAGAAAAAACATGTACCCTTTTTTATTTCAAATATTTCCTCTTTTATCCTACACATTTTATATTTTTAATACTCATTATTGCAGATTTTAAAACTTTTTCCGCGGTTATTTCTTATGTAACGATAAATAATTATCACAAACCTCCATCTCTTCACTCTATTTCCTCTTCCCTTTTGACTCTTATTGCAAAAAAATTTTATCTAGACAATGATTTTGGGATATAGTTAACAAAATTAATGTTTGTGAATTTAGTGCACAAATATTTTGTAGGAAGTTTGTACAATTTGTAGCAAACTTTAAAGTTTGTAATCATAAATTATTAAAGAGAGCAATTCCAATGGTAAACCTGAAAGCAAGATAGTTATCGATTTGGGTGGAGAATTGGGATAAAGAGCTTTAACTCAGAAATTTTTAGCAACTGTATTCAAGAAATTTTAGTCTTTTTTGAATAAAATAACATTTTTTAAACTTCTGCAACTCCATTACGCGTTACACCGCTAGACTAGAATTTTCTTGAAATAGACCTGGAAAAGTCAGGGAATTTCATTCCCCCACATGAGTAACAACCCTGGTCCGAGATATTTGCTAAATTCCTGACTTACACCAGCAAATGTTGACATTTATCATGCACTCATGGTGAATGTTGAATGTGTTGGAAATTTGCATTTGCTCTTTATTTCATTCGCGATCATTCATTTTTATAACTTTCCAAGAAAGCTGAAAAATGTTTATGCATTCGCGCTTGTCTGTTGTGCGTCTGTTCATAAAATAATTATTGTAAATAGATTCATATTTTCATAAAATGGGCAAACCTTATTTAGAGTCACCTAGTCATGTTTGGTGTAGTATAGGAATTGGTGGGATTAATAATTCCTATACAGGGGCACCCAAAATAATCCCATTACATTATGGTCTAGGGAGAAAAATTGTTTGAAGAGTTTTCCAATAACATGACTCTATTTCAAATGCATTGATACTGAAGTAAATCACTGAATATCATTACAAGATGATTACAATAGAATAAGGCATTCGTAGCATGGACCAAAATGTCGCGTACCCGTCCCAACCGGTGTTGTCCGAGACCATAATAATAGCCTGAAATGTACCTAAAATGAAATCGTTCATAAATTTGAAGTATTTTATATTTTTAAGTGAAAATCTTGTAAAAAGGTCTTAGCGACAAGCGTGCTTCTATTTTTCTATTTATCGACTACTAGCAAAAACAATTAAAGTAAAAAAATATATTTAGTTATATTAAGACTTTAAAACCCTTAATTTTCATAATAAAATGTTGATATTTATAGTAGGAAAAGGGCTGCAAATCGACAGTAAGAGTTATATGTGTATTAACGCTTCTGTCCCTGCAAATAAAGATACTCGTGAGCTAATCCTAAACCTTTGTTGAGGTTATTTTCTAATATTTCGGCATTTTTAATTTCATTTATTTATTTGCATTGGATAAGTGAGGTCTATCTCTACATCGCTTCTTTTTTCTTTTTTGGAATTTGATTGCAGATATATATATATTTAAATTACAAAAATTTCGAAACCGGATCCGAAAACGAAAGTGTCATTCTAAAAAATATCTGCAATCAAAATCGAAAAAAAAGGATATAGAGATGGATCTTAGCTATCCAACGCAATAAAATAAAATACAGTAAAACCCCGATAATTCGGATTAATTGGGACCGGACCCAATCTGGATTATCGAAAATCCGGATTATCTGGAGAATTAGAAAAAAAAAATGAAATAAAATATAACATACTAACAGAAAATCACCTTTATGTTAAACTTATTGAATATTTGCAGACAGTAATAATGTTTACTTTGCTTAATCATTCCGAAAACATGTCAGAAAAAGTTTTTTTATTTAGAATACGACGATGAAACAAGTTAATGTTATGGAAATTAGCCAATCGCTTCTCAAACTTGAAAAAAAAAAATGACCAAACCGATCCGAATTATCCGGGTCCGAATTAGCGGGGTTCTACTGTAAATAAATATGACGAAATACAAACAAGATATTAGAAAATAATTTCTCCGTAGATTTAGCATTAGCTTGTGAGTAACTTCGCATGCAGAAACAAGAGCCTGAAAGAAGAGATTAATAAAAAAGAAAGAAAGTGCTTAAATGACTTCCTAAAATGAATTTGTTTAAGAGGTTATACATTAATATTGTTTAACACCAGTGTGATTTGTTTTTTCATATTTATATTATAAATTTTAAACAAAAAAAATGACCTACTTAAAAATGACACATTCTTTTTGAAATATATATAAATATTGCAGAGCACCCCGACACGAGGTTCGTTTAGAAAGATTTTCATGTCAAAATATAAATTCTTACAATATAGGGTTACATAAATCTAGAAATTTGCAATGTTTTTAATCTACAAATTTGTTATGCATTATTGCGATGCATCGCAGACACCTTTAACGTCGGGCGGGTATGCTAGTAGAGAAATAAAAAAGTTCACCTGCATAATTCACAGAGGAGGGAATGAAGTATAGCTTTTTAATCTAAATTTCTGTGATGTTGCCATGAATGGCAGATAAATTATTTCACGAGAATTTCATATATTTACGACGTAAATGATTCTCAGAATATTTGATAACTAATCAAAGTAAATTTGAATAAAGCATTTTCCTTTTTTTAATCGAAAAATTAAAAAACTCTTTAAACAACTGAAATCACATTCCCATAAATTATCATTCATAGGCGTCTATGAACCCAATTATTTGCGTGGCGAAATATATAATTTTATCAATATTCTGCAAGCATTTTTTAGTAAACTGATTGCAGTTCAGCGTAAAAATGCATAACCTATTTAAGAACCCCTTTAAGTAATTTACGCTCATATTAAGTAATGTTGGCGAACTGTTCTGGGTAACCCTATATACCAACTATAGCATTTATACACATCATATAATGTGCATAAAATTAGTGAAACCTAAACGCACATATCATAATTAAAAAGTATTTCATATATCCATCAGCCATCATCAGATACATATTCCGTACTTTGGAAAGAATATACAATTTGAAATCTTTTGTGTGTCCTTGGAAATGCTAAGTACGTCATATTATGCAAGATAGTGTCGTATAATTCGTATAATATATATTAAGCCACAGTGACACATATCAATTTTATTATACATGAAACAGTTTAATATATTGAAAATATGTCACACACCAATCCCCCCCCCTTTACCGTTATGTAACGGAACTATTTTGTGTGGCACTGTAAATGAATAACAGCTTTATTTTCACCGCATATTTTATAGAATGCATATTTTAGTACACCTCGTAGATGCATATAAATTTTAATATGTTAGACAGGGTGTAACATATTTAACAATTCTTTGAAACGATTTTTCCCCATAGGCCGTAATTTAATGGAAACTTTTGACTCTCCATGAAAATAAACTAATCATGGTAGAAACTTCATTTTCAATAAGGTTTGTGCAAGGGTAAATGTCAATAACGTCCAAAAACTTCAGGGCAATCTGAGTGCATTCGGAGCACTTAGAGCGCTGACAGGCGGACAGACAAACTGAATGAATAAGAGCTTTTCAACTTTGTTGGAAAGTGTTAAAAACAGAAAGTCCCAAACAATTTGTAACACGATCCCCTACTTCACAGCTTTCAGTCCTCTCAGCGGGGGGAATTAATTCCCTGTAATTTTGTTGAAAATCTTCTAGCCACGCTTCCCGGAAATGTGTTTCTCTTCGCAGTTTCTGTTTCACCCTTCTACTGGACCTGGTGGTGTTGTGTTTGTATATGTAATCAGAAATATAATAAGTTATGCGTGAATAAATGTATGAAAGTCATTTCGCTGTCTATACAGGGTGATTAAAAAAAAAACGTGGACAAATTGATATGACAAATCAGGCATACGACAAGGATAAAAAAATCACATAGGAACATAGGACCGCAAACCACTTATTGAGTCAGAAATACAGGGTGTTTCATCCTAACTCAGTTTGGGTTGACGGTAATAAGTTTCAGAAAACTGAAGTACATTATAATAAAACATTTATCAGAAATTCTCACTTTTGTTTTAAATGTTATAACACCAAACAAAACTGGTAGAAGTTTGCATTATGCACAGCAGCAATATGCACTTGGCACCTCACATTTTGGACTGTGATTATTCGTTTATACTGTTTCATAAATTGCTTGAGCAATATGTTTTTCCAGATCTTTTCATAACGTTATCAGATTTCGTACAAAATAAGATGCATATCGTTGCATTTTCATTACAATATTTTTATTTTTCTCGAAATTATTACTTTCAAACCGTGTGTAGCTAGAATGAAACATCCTGTATTTGTAAGTCAATAAGAAGTTTGCGACCCTATGTTCCTATGTGATTTTTTATCCTTGTTGTATGCTTGATTTGTCATATCATTTTGTCCATGTTTTTTCAAATCACCCTGTATATACATTGGAGTCTTTAACGCTATGCTACCATATTATCTGACTAAATAACAATGCATCTTCTACACGATTTTAGGGTACAACTTGATTATCCCGTTGACCCAAAAAGCTGCTGCCAAAATAATATTCCCCCACCCCCCGCATTAACCGACATACTGGAAAAATCAAGATACACCGGCATGCCATAAAATATGAGGTTTCTTACTGTAAGGTAGGCTGCTGATTTATTTTGGTTTTTTTAACAACATTTTTCATTTATAGGGAAAAAGCATCAAGACTTTTTTTTTTCGATGTGTCTATATGTATTCATTTTTATATAAGCAAATATTAGATTTTTTTATTTTATTACAAGCAAAATTTTCATGTATGACATTTCTACTCAGTTAATTAAATTACCATGTAAAATATTTTTTTAAATAGAGTAAACACATATTTCTCTCTTTATGTATTTAAATAATTATTATATTTTTTCCTTGTTCGTGAGATAATGCAGGGTTAGAAATTAGCGGTCGTTAGTTGCCAAATGCAACTAAATTATTACATTTGGCAACCACAAAATTATACCCAGTCATCAAACTTGATGCCTAGCTTTTTTTTAAAAACCAAATGCTCTTATTTCCAATTTTAGCACAAGTTATCCCTTCCACCGCACACATTTGAAGAATTCTGTTTTCTATAAAATATTGGACAGTATCATGTGTTTAAGATAGCACTTCAATTTATCAAACACATTAACCAATTACTTATAAAGACCTAGGACCATGGAGAGCCATTCGTCCATAAAACTCTTACACACCTTGTTCGAAAGCATAATTCATAACTCTCATGCACTTTCTATCAAATAATCTAAGATGACTTCAACTTAACCAATGACTGATGTACAGTCAGTTTCAGATACCTAGTGTTAAAAACTAAATATCATGATTTTAATTTTTATGTTGTTTGTTTTATTTTCTAATTTGTATTCATATTAGCTTCATAAAAAGAACTAGTTAAGCATTTTTCTAGAATCTATATATTACCGTAAAATACCGTTAATCCGCCCTTCCCGATCAAACGCCCCCTCCCCACTTTATAAAGAATTTGAAATTTTCAAAAAATCCCGAGAAAGCGCCCTCCCTCCCGATTCTCAAAGGCGATTGAGAGCGAGATCAATCATTTTGAAACGAACGAATCATGAATCTTAGATGAAATGCGCGTTTTTTCAATATTTTTTAATCAATTTCATGCTTGTTTTGGCTTTTTTTTTCCATTTTTTTTTTTTCCAAGCAAAATTTCCATGTATGACGTTTCTACTAAGTTAATTAAATTATCACGTAGAATATATATTTTTTAATAGGGTAAACACATATTTCTCTCTTTACATGTTTAAATAAATATCATATTTTTTCATTGTTCAGGAGATAATGTATGAGATAATCTATTTCTAAATTGTAAACATCAGATGAGTACTGGGGAGAAAAGTTTGTATTAAATGGTATCAGACACATGAAACACGCTTTTATTCTCAAAAATATGAAAAAATTAGAAAAGTGGAGAAAAACTCCACATTGTACCGTTCCTCCCCAACAGAAATTGCTGCTACTGAATACAACTAATGAACCTTATTCCTCTCCATTTTTGAAGATCCTCGCTTTTTTCCGGCATGCCAGGAAAGACCAGAGACTAATATTCGAAAATCTAGTCTCCCTCGAATTTTGCAGCATGCCGGCTGATGCGGGGGTATACAGAATAAGATTAAACGCCAGTAATTAACGATGGTAAATCTCACATTCACTGACAAGTTAAAACACATACTCTGTTACATCATCGAGTGATTCTTAATTTGTCAATTAATGGTCAATTTAACAGTCAAATTTGACTTTGGTTTATTTAATTGTGTGCTATTTCATTATTTAAAATAAAAATCATTTCAATTTGTATTATTTAGCGAATGAATTTGTATAATTTTGCAAAATGAGTTGACAGGATATTCAAGTAGTACCGAATTTTGTCAAAGAAAGAGCTACAAATAATTTTCCTGTCTTGTGCTTTTTTTCTTTTTTAAGCATTATTCATAGATTATTTAAAATAATTCATTTATTATAGCAAGATAATACACTGCAACAGTTGTTTTTTATATTGCTTTAAAAAACTGAATTACAGCTGACTCCCTCAAATCGACACAGCTTGGGACCAGAGGTTGTGCAGATTTTAGAATTTTGCGGATTTCTGATCATAGCTTTGTTTACATTTTTTAAACAGTAATTTGAATGCAGTTAATAATGCAATCAAAACTTTAATGAATGCTTACAATATAAAAAATGTAAAAAATAATGTAATAAACTAAAATAATTAAAATTTAGGTAATTTTTAAAATAATTAAAAATCAAGCCAAGGTCAAGTTAATAATCAATAACATAAGTTATGATTAAATATTCATTATAAAGGTTAAATGTAATTTTCTTAAATTATTCAATAAAACTTTGTTTCATAAAAATGCATTACTAATTCACATCAAAATCATAAAATAAAGTTTTATTTCAAGTTTAGCCAGACTTAAAAACCGAAAAAGCTTGACTAATACATAAATATGTTTGGTTAGAAGATTGTTATTATCAGTGATATCAGCAATATATTGAATTTTTTTAGAAATAAATTTATTCTTCCTTCATGAAAAAACACGAATTTAGTGATATTAAAAAAAGTTACAAATTAAAAGATATATGGTATTGATATAAAGTTAAAACTATTTATTTTAGATTTATTTATTATCTATTTATTAGATTGTTGCTTTGTTTACATTAACAATCTAAATTTCTTCTATGCATGAATTTTTTTTTTAATGAAATCAATGATTAAAAATACTTGACGCGTAATCTGCAAAAAATCCTCTCATCTGCACAATTCTTGGAACAAATTTTTATGGACTAGAGGACGCCTACTGTATAACTAAATTCAAGATATTATCTGCACTATTTATTTTAATTATATAAAAGTCAAAATTTTTCCTATATCTGAGCTTAATTTTTCACTGTTTACATCTGTAAATTATGTGCAGATTTTATGATTGCGAATTTGAAGGAGTCTACTGTATTAAAAAATATTTTATGAAAGTCATCACTTATTTTATTCAGGCCAAAACTATTTTTACTTCTTTTTTTAGACCAACAAAGTGTTGTAACTCAACAAAAACTCTTGGCTATTGATAGACTTCAAGATAAAATTGAACAATATAAACAAATAGTCTTAAAACAAACGACCATTGATGCCGTGTTTACAAAATAACATTTTTTTAAAATTATTTTTTAAATAGTTTTTACTTTATACATTAAAATGTGGAATTTATTTATTTGAAGGCATTAACAATCTAAATTTGTTCCATGTATGAATTTTTTTTTAATGCAAACAAAGATTAAATAGGCATGACGTGAAATCTGCAAAAAATCCTCTCATCTACACAATTCTTGGAACAATTTTTTATGGATTAGAGGACTTCTGCCATATAATTAATTTTAGAAATCATCAGAAATTGGTGCAACAGCTGTTACATTCTCATGCAAAAATGCATGAATACAAAATTTATTAAGATTATATACATTAAATTCAGTGATTTAAAAATAATACGACTCCATCTTAAATGCGATGCAATCACGATGCAATACATAAGAACCAAAAAAACAAAAAAAGAAAGAAAGGATATTCAGTTCTTCATAATAAAGCTGAAACTTTTTGATTAAATACAGTACTACTTGACTACCACCAAACTATAAGATTAAATGGCAACAACAGTGGTTATAAATGTCTCTTTCATTTGACATTAAAAACTATACATAAGTTCGTTACGTCATCAAATGATTTTTAATTCATTTTTTTTATGAATTTTTTACTAATTTCTTTATTCTTTTGTTATTAAATGGAGAAAAAGTTTATGTCAATTTGTATAGTTTGGTGAAAAATTTGGCGATTTGTATAAGTTGGCGAAATTGGTCGACAAGATAACCTCATAGTACCTCAAATAAATATTTAAGCTACAGCATGCACAAAAGGAGAAAAAAAAAGTCGTAAAGTGATTTCTTTGCTGAGATAAAAGGATATGGCATAATATAGAAACATGGTCTACTGTACCAATGAAATAAAAATGCAGTATAACTTCTTTAATCCGGATTCATCTTAATTACAGCGAGTCCGAATTATAGAAAATTCCGGATTACAAAAGTTGTGTAGCTAAGATGCATGAAGATTAATGATAATACTAATATCTGTTATTAATATGGAAATACAAAATAGCAAGGAACGAAAAATCAATTCAAAATGCTCAAAAATGAATGTTTTTTTTTTTTAAATTATGCATATTTTATGCAGTGTCGCCGTCTATTATAAATTTTAAAAATAACAAACGTACGACTTTTGCTTGATGCACAATAATAATAGACTCATCATGAAAAATATTAAAAAACTAAATTCTAAAACCAAAAAAAAAAAAAAATTACAGTAAGAAATTAGACAAGACTTACAATTATAATTTAAAAATCAATCTTATAATTACAGTACCATATTTAAAAATGTGATATATAATATAAAAAATTAAATGTATAGCAACTATAAATATCAAAGTAAGTCATAAGTTAAATATTTAAAAGAAATAACAATAAAAAAATCTGATTTTGTGATATTTTAGTGACATTTTATCTTTCGAAAAAGAAAAAAAAACTGAAATCATGATTCATTAGCACACCTATGATTCAATTCATGGACAATCATGAATTTTTATAACTTTGTAACTACAGTCAAGGATCTATAATCCGCGGACCCATAATCCGCGTTACTTTACGAATGTAAACAATGAAATAAACAATTACGAAATTTACAAATCCATTATCCAAAAATGACTTTTTTAAACAAATACAATAAAAAAATTTATAAAAATCATAATAAAACATGTATTTTTAAAAAATTTACTCTTTTATTTTATTAACAGTAAAAAACTAAACTGTATTATGGAACGCACCTAAGCTTAGTGAACGTTCGAAATGCCGATTTTTCATTCATAGCTATTTCAGTTTGTTTAAGTTCAGAAGAGCAAATAACCGATGAAAACACTCTATTTCGTGTGCGTCGCGTGTCCTAGCAGTAACACAGCACCAACTGAGAACTAGATATTATGGGTTGGGAAGGTCGAATCAATGTACCTTAAAATACCGTTAATCCGCCCCCCCCCCCCCAAACGAACGAAAAATCGTACAATAGTTACAGGAGGGCGCTTACACGGGATTTCTTCACGATCGTTCAACAAAATTTACAGGAATGAATCATGATGAAATGAATGAATCCTTCAATGAATCATAAATTTTGATACTTAAATTTTTTTTTTTTTTTTTTAAACGTAAATTCTGTCGAAAAAACGCAGGAAAGGGGAGAAATTAGTAAAAAAAAAGCCAAAACAAGTATGAATCAATTAAAAAATCTTGAAAAAAATGCACATTTCATCAAAGATCCATGATTCATTCATTTCAAAATGCTTCATCCCACACTCAATCGCCTTTGAGAATCAGAAGGGAGGGCGCTTTCTCGGGATTTTTTGAAATTTTCAAATTCTTTATAAAGTGGGGAGGGGGCGTTTGATCAGGAAGGGCGGATTAACGGGATTTTACAGTAATCAATCATAGTGATAGATTGCCGAGGTTTCGCGAACGTCACGAAAGACAAACGGGAATCTTCAACTCCAGGCAAACTCTGATTGATTTCTCAAGATCCGATCTTTCTGGAAACTAAACTTTAGCCGGGGAGCTCTTTTTTTCATTCTATTGACGTTCTTAATTTGGCAACAAGCACAGTTAATGAGTTGAAGTTTATGTATTACGACTCATGTGTCGTCTAGTATTGATTTTACTATTTACTCTAATGTATATGCAAGGTGCAAAATGAATAACGGAGAGCTTCATGTTCTTCAGCAGCTAAAAGATCCCAGGTATCGCTCATCTACTTCTTTAATATAACTATTTTATTTATTAACAGTAACAAAAAACTGTATTACGGAACATATGTAATTATTTTTATTTAAGTGCACATGTATATCATTTTATAACAGTAAAATGACTTTAAAATCCATTTTTTCAGATTACTTATTAAAACCATTACTAGATTTCATATTTATCTTTCCATATTATACTGAATATATAATTAAAATGCTGTCTAAGAATAATAAAATGATGCATAATCCTATTTACTCTATAATCTGCAAAATTCCATAATCCGCACAACCTTTGGCCCCAGCTTGTGCCGATTATAGATCTTTGACTGTATATAGACACCTATTTTTACTACAAATATAATTTATAGAGTTCTTACAGTTTTAATATTGAAAAAAAAGTTGTGTTACTATGTAATTTTTCATTTTCTTAACCATTTTCTGAAATTCCTTTACATAAGACCTATAGCGCCTTCTATTATCTCTAACTCTAAATAAAAATGAATAAATATACCAAAGTGTCCAGATTACAGAACTTTCTGGATTATAGATGTCCGAACTAAAGATGTTATACTGTATCCACTTAAACTACTTGTGCAATTGAGATTTGTGAAGAAACTTGCCTGTCAGCTGATTAGGCATAGAGGGAGTTAGAGCTATCTGCACATGCAATCGTGCAAAAAACTAAAAAAATAACCTGAAGGAAAAGTTTGTATAATTACGATATAAGATACTCAGTAAGTATACTGATGAAAATTAGTGATGAAAAATGAACATGACGAAAGACATTTATTAAACTAATTACTTTTCCTTCAAAATGTAATAAGTGAAACCTTTTAAAAGTGGTCTCAATTTTTTACACCTGAGTATTAAAACTAATAATTAAATTGTCATGCAATATTACATGCACACAAAACATACTTGCAGTTCAGAAACAAAGCACTACGATATAGATTATATTTTAAACTATACATCTTTTAACATTTAACTAGGATTTTTTGTGACATTTCTGAGCATAAAAATACAAATTATTCAGATACTTAATTTTGTATGAAATAAGATTAAGATTTACAACAAAATACATAATTAATATGCATTAGTAATAAAATATTAATATAAAAGAGCAGTTGAAAACAAGTATTTTGGATTTCGAAATGGAATTAAATATTATTTGGCTTTAAATCTTATCATTATTTTATGAACACAATATATGTTAGTTTCAAAATAACTTCAAAATTTAATCTGCTGATTTTTAATGCTGTTATTTTAAACAAGATGTGTGATGTCAGATTTGTCTTTTATCCTCTGCCACCTTTGTCACAATTTTACAAAGCTCACTTCTCCCTCCTGTGAGCTGATTCTGGCCTAAGAGAAATATAACTACACGGAATCAGTCGCTCCCGTAATCCATACCGATTTTTAATCCGTCGTGATTCTGGCCTGAGAGCGGAATTTCAAGCAACCTTCAACCCCTCCCTTTCAAGGTGAACCAGTTTCAACAAAGGACACACGTAGTTTGTTTATTTACAGGGGATCTAAACACGTGTGTTTGCAAGTAGCAAGCCCTTTAAAAAAAGACCGCAGTATTATTAAATACCTGCAAGGGAATGATATAATACCGCTATAAACAGTATAAAAAGTTTTAACAGGTGGGATGAGTTATAAGTAATTTTCGAAGTTTTAAGATACAATTATAAAATTTAATTGTTATTTAGAGAAAAAATTAAAAGATATTAAAAATAAAACATCTTGCAATAACAATTTTAGATTAGCTCAATTTTTAATATTCTAAAAAATATTTTTTAATATGATTATTTTTTTCTCTTTTTCCAATATAAGCTTCAACATACAAAATATATGTCAGCGAAAAAATTGAAAACTTATTTCACTCATTTGCAATTATAAATTTTTTATTAATATTAAAATTAAAATCAAGGAATTATTTAATTAAAAACTACTTGTAATTATTCTTTTGAACTAATACAGTGGATTTTAATCTTCTCAAATATACATTTAAAATAATAATAATAATAATGTGAGTATACTTTATTAAAATAACAATTTTAATTCGAACTTTTTTTTTCAAGTTTTATAATACAAGCTATAATAGTCCAATAATTGAAAAAGCATGCATCATCATATGTTGTACTTATAATTACAAAATTCTTATTGTTATTTAACCCTTTATCTACCGATATTATTTAAACAAAAACTATTTGTAACTATGCTTTTCGATTTCAATAAATTTTAATTTTCTCAATAATATATTTCAGCATTTTTTTTTCTTTTTTTAAATCCAAGTTGTGCCAGTCAAATAATAATGGTTTTTCTATATTTAGAGTAAAATCAAGATATTATTTAAAGAAAAACTATTTATAAGCACTCTTTTGATTTAGTGCAATCAGTTATAATCTTCTCAAAAATATATTTTACCTGATTTTTTTTTTTTTTTTTTTTTTTTTTTTTTTAAGTACAAGCTTTAAAATATAATTTATAAAATACGAGCTATATCAGTGAAATATAATTGGAAAATTAGACTTGTTATAATTATTTTACATTTACAATTATATATTTTTTTACTGTTTCGATCAAAATAAAGGAATTTTTTAAGCACAAACCCTTTGTAACTACGCTTTTGTTTTACCCCACAGTGGCCGAGAGGTTCTGAGCACGAAACTTGTCGACGGGAGGTGCTAGGTTCGAACCCAATCGCGCCCGTCGGCCTAATCGCTCGGGATTTTTCGTGATTTTTCATGCGTAAATAGGGTTAGATCCCCTAAGAAAGACCTCCCCAGAGAAGGCACTCCTCCACCTAGGGCATATATTCCTCGTGAAAAATCTCCGCCCCACCTAATTGATTTAATTTATTTATTTATTTTTTAAATTATTTAATCGCTGAAATGATATTTGTTTTTATTAATGTTCTCAAAATATTTTTCTTTGAAAAATAGTAAGGATACAAAATTAGACTTACAAGAGCGCTGAAAAAATGTATAGTTAAATTTCTCGCGAAAAAGAATTTCGTTCATATTTTGCAATCTGCCTTAATGTCTTGAATTGATAAAGCACCTTTACTAAAGTGTATGCTTTTCTTAAAATTGTTTTATGCACTTTAAATAATTAGCAATTCCAATGTTATTTATAGTAAATACAACAAAAACACAGAAGAATATAATTTAATAAAATTATTTGTAAAATATAATTCAAATAATTTGAAAATTTTGCTTAGAAAAACATAATTTAATTTTGAATTATCTTTAATCATTTGCTCCCCCCCCCCTCTTATTCTTCCCACATGTATACACACTAAGAAAAGACAATTATATGCGTTATTTTACTAAAAAAATTTTGAGCCCACTCAATATTTTTGAAAAGTTGGCGCTGTTCTTTTGATACCTCATTTTTACCTTACTACAAATATATCGCGAGATATTGTTAATTCTGTAAATAGATCTAGCGCAATTACCCATACTTAACAAAAACTTTAAACTGATTTTATTCCCCTGTTCATATTTTTATAACTTGCTTGTTTGATAAACACTAATGCTTTTTTTTTTCTTATGTAGACAGCGTTTTTATTTTATTTTATTTTATTTTATTTATTTTTATTTTTATTTATTTTTTACTTCATGAGGTATTTAATATTTTTGTATAAGCACTCTTTTTGATTTAGTGCAATAAGTTATATTCTTCTCAAAAATATATTTTAGCTAATTTTTTTTAATACAAGCTTTAAATTATAATTTTTAAAATACGAGCTATATCAGACAAACATAATTTGAAAATTATGTTTGACTTTTTATTATTTTACATTCACAATTATATATATTTTATTGTTTAGATCAAAATAAAGGAGTTTTTTAAGCACACACCATTTGTAATTACACTTATGTATTCCTTGATCAGTGGCCGAGAGGTTCTAAAAACGAAACTGGTAGACGAGAGGTGCTAGGCTCGAACCCAATCGCGCCCGTTGGCCTATCGTTCGGAAATTTTAGAAAATTGGTTTACCATGCGTAAATACGGCTTAGGCTCCCAAAGAAAGACTCCCACAGAGAGCACTCCTCCACTTAATGTCTATATTCTTTGTGAAAAAACACCGCAAACACAGGCAAAAATGAATAAATAAAATAATGCACTTTGTAAAAATCATCATAAATAAAAAATAAAGGAGTTGCTTTATTTTTATTTATGGTGATTTTTACAAATTGTATTATTTTATCTATATTCCCCGTGTTGATAAATGGCCGTCATAAATACAATCAACTAACCTACACTTATGTATTACTCTAAGTTTTAATCTCAAAATATATATTATTATATTTTAGCATAAAGGAATAAATATTATATTTAAATACACGTTTTAAAATACAAACAGCTTCAACTCAAATAATTTTAAAAATATGCTACAATCACAATTAGTTTATATTAAATTGAAACTAAAATTACTTCTACTGATGAACATAACAAAACTGAAAACAAAAATACTAATAATAGAATGCGAATATGCATTTAATAAAAAATAAGTCTCTATCTTCACATAGAAGATTTGCTAATATAAACGCCGCCATCTTAAACCGACATAGATAGTGGGTTTCCGGCTGCCTATAGCAGTCGGAGGAATAACGAGAAAACAAGCCCGTCAAACCGGAGAGGATTCCGAGACGATAGGGGCAGAATTAGAAATTATCACTTCCTCGGAGGATTTCGAGAAAGTCGTCCGATCCGACAGGGGCAGAATTCGTCCACAAGTGTGACATCATTTATGGATTGCCTCTAAGTAAAATTATCTTTGTAAATTTAATTTGCATAAAAAGTGAGGGGAATAGATGCCAAAATCTATGTTTCCCTTGCTGCAAAAAAGCAAATTTTGGCACTGCTTGGTTTCTTAAATTGTTTAAATATTTTATGTCAATTTTGATAAAATTCATAAGAACTTTCGTATGTTATCAATTATATAAAAAATATTTGCATTCAACAGAACAGAATACAACCAAATTCAGTCTATGATCAATACAATGATTTAAATTTAGAAGTAAAAATACAAAGCAAAACAATTTGATGTTTTGAAATTTAAATTCTAATAATATTCGCCGAACTAATTACAAATAAATAAACAAATAAAATTATCTGCTCTAAGTAAAACATTTTAGTGCTTTGAATAATTATCAGCAGAGTGAAAATAGCGACAGATGGAATTTCGAGTAGTCACGTTATTAAACCGCAAATTGTATAATTTTAATTGATTAATCAAAGAAACTATGTGAGCATTAACTTATTTCAGTTAGAGTGAGATTAGAGATTAAAGAGAGTGAGATTAATAAACTGATGCTTTAAAGTTACATGATATTACAAACGGGGCTATACACAAGACGCCAATGAATGAGAGAAGCCACATGAATGAATCGATGATTTTACATCAAATCTCCTTGATAATGATTCAATCACTCATTCTGAAAGGACTTGTATCGATAATGATTCCATCTTGTGTAGTTGACAAATTATTTATATTATTTTATTAATAAAACCGCTGCAATGGCAATATAACTAATACTTTTTATAAATTCCTGGTTGTAATACTAATTACCAGGCAGTCGCTAAACAAAACAAGCTTTACCAAAAATCGAAGACTAATTTTCGTGAATAATTCAAAATCAAATAGTGTTAAATTTTATTCCGGAGAAAATATTTAATTATTAGATTCGCGAATTTTCATTAATGATTTCTGCTTCCTTTTTATAAATAAAAATTTTATTTTGTTAACTGAAATTATTTATAGTTTGAATCGTTATTCATGAAAGAATTTGCTGTCGTGATTCATTCACTGTGCTGGCGTCTGTACTTTTGTAAAAGTTATACTTTGAAACAATTGCTGATGTTTAAAATCACTTTACTTTTCGATCTTCTTTACTACAATAAATTAATCGAAGGTATGTTTTATAATTATATTTCTATTGGAAACTTTACAACTTGTGATTTGATAGCATGATGGCACAAAATTTTATGTCACCCAACTTCCTTTTTTGCTGACATTTATAGTTATTTAAAATATTCGGCACACAGATATAAGAAATATCTGCTTAGTCGAATAGTAACTATGAAGTAATTAACATGCAGTATAAGTAAATTGCTCTATAAAAACTATGTTTTGAGTTATTATTTAAAAAAAATTTAATTAATAATTTTTAAACTTCATACTTGTGAACATATTTTACTTATATTTTTAAATCAAAAAGAAATTTTATAGAATTGGATTTCAAGAAAAAATTTACAGGCATTTACTGCATTTTTGCCAAAAAAATACTAAAATAATAAATAATACAATTAATTTAAATGGTTTTAACTTGCCGAGGATAACAGAGATCTTAATCTAGGCCAGATCAAGTGGAATTTTGCTAAGTATGAACCCCATTTATACTAATTATATTAACACATAATTTATGAAAATTATATAGCATAGCAGAGCTAATAAGAAGTGTAGTGTAATGATAATAATATGCGATACATTTTATTTTTCATGGTTTATGGGGGTTTTCTTAATAGTTCATTTGGTACTTTCTTTTCCATTGCATGGACTCTATGCCAAAATGTATGTTGGTACATCAATTCCTTTAACCCTGACCTATAAAGAATTTTTATTGTAAACCACACAAAGCATTGTGATTTTCTATTTATGAAATATGAATGATGATTATTTAACCTTAATCTCAGAAAGTTTTTAATTTCTTATTACAGTAGACTCCCTGAAATCCGCAACTCTCTAAAATCTGCACATACTTTACAGGTGTAAACAATGAAACATTCTGTTCAGATGTAGGGGCAAAATTTGACTTTTTTCTTTTAATATAAATTACATACATTTTTTAATTTGTAATTTTTGTTAAGGTTACTGAATTCATGTGTTTTTTTGAAGGGAGGATAGATTTGTTTTATAAAAAATTAAGTTATTGCTGATATCAGTGGTAATCACAATCTTTTTACCAAATATATTTATGTATTAACTAAATTTTTTTGGTTATTAAGTCTGGCTAAACCTGAAATAAAACTAGTTATTTTATGATTTTGGTGTGAATTAATAATGGATCTTTATGAAGCAAATTTAATATGAAAAATACATTTTATCTTTATGAAAAGTAATTAATCATACAGTCCACCCGTAACGAGAAAGACCGTGAAAAATATTTTTCTCCCCGTGGTCACTATAGAAACGGACTCGTCCACTTTATTTTAGGGTGACCACAGTACTGTTAGCTTCTTTTGTATGTACTAGGAGCGAAAAAAAAAGGGGAGATTATTGCAGTCTTCGGATTTCAAACCACCTCTGTCAATTGGTATCTTCCGAAGAAGCCACCCCTCTCGGAGTTTTTCTCCTGACGGTAGGTCTGTATATTATTGATTAACAACTTTACCTTTACTTTTAATATTTTAATCATGTTAAAAATTATCTAAATTTTTATTAATTTAGTTTATTACTTATTTTAATCTTTTATTATATTGTAAATATTCATTATAGTTTCGAATGCATTATTAATTACATTCAAATTACTGTTTAAAAAATGTAAACAAAGCAATGACAAGAAATCTGCAAAATTCTACAATCTGCAAAACCTCTGGTTCCAAGCTGTGTGGATTTGAGGAAGTCTACTGTATTCAAATTAAAAATACTTTTTTTTAAATGTATAAATTAATTTATAATTTACTTTTTCTGCTAACACTGAGATGGATTTTACCGCTTGGCAATAACCAGAAAATGGGAAAGTCGCAATAAAACTGTTTTTAGGAATTTGGAATTCTGCATAATAAAAGGTTGTGTTCAAAAATCCATGAAAATAAATTATAGATGAATTCTGGAAATCAGAAAAAGAGGTGTAGCTTGTTTAAATAGCCATACTTACTTTTTAATATTTACTTTGCAATAATTTTTCAAAAAATGTATAAATTGCAATCTATAATTCTTGTAACTGAAATGATTTTTTAGAAGTAACAAACTGGCGAATTAAAAATTACTGCTCATTTCACAAAGTAGCTTTTTCTTAATGTTTAAGTATATATAGTATAACTTCTTTAATCTGGAATCATCGCGATTACAGCATTCCCGGATTATAGAAAATTCTGGATTACAGAAGTTTTGGAACTAAAATGTATGTAGATTAATGATAATACTAATATCTCTCATTACTATGGCAATACAAAAATATAAGGATCTGGATAATTGAAAACATTGAGAAAAATTAATTCAAAATGCTCAAAATTTTTTAAAAAATTATGTAAATTTTATGCAGTGTCGCCATCTGTCGTAATCTTTAAAAACAACAAATGTACATTTTTTTTAAAATTGTGATTTCTGATTTATAAATACTTAATAAATAATGCATGTCACAAGAACAATAGACTTGTCATGAAAAAGATTAAAACACTAAATTCTAAAAACAAAAATATTACAGTGGAAAGTTAAGACTTACAATTATAATTTAAAAATCAACCTTATAATTACAGTAACATATTTAAAATTGTGATTTTTAAAGCTAATCTTATAAAAAATTAAATATATTGCAAGTATAAGTATCAAAGGCAGTCACAAGTTAAATACTTACAAGAAATAACAATAATGAAAATCCGATTTTGCGATATTTTCATGAAACCTTATTATCTTTGGAAAAATAAATATTGAAATTACCATTAATCATTAATTTTTAAAATTTAATACAGTCAAGGATCAATAATTTGCGTACCCATAATCCGTTATTTTCGTTACTTTATAAATGTATACAGTGCAATAAACAGTTCAGAAAGTTTTCAAGTTAGTGATCCAAAAATGATTTTTTATCACAAGTAGTAAGAAAAAAATCCAAAGATATAATTTTTGTAATGTAACTTTTTTATTTTATTAACAGTAAAAAATAAACTGTATTACAGATTGTATGTACTTATTTTTATTTAAATGCACATATATATAAATTGTTTAATAAAATAACTTTAAAAATGCATTTTTAGATATAGTATATTATATTAGTTATTAGATTTCATATTTATTGGCCCCAACTTGTGTGGATTATAGATCTCTGACTGTATGTAAAAAGACATCTATGATTATTACCCATGTAATTTAAAAAGTTCTTACAGTTTAAAAATTGAAAAAAAAAAGGAAAAATTGTGTTATTATTTAATCTTTTCGATTTCTTTGCCATTTTCTCAATTTCGTTTATTTATGAGCTATGCTACCATCTATTATGTTTAATTCAAAACAAAAAATGAATAAAGGTATTGAAATGTCTGGATTACAGAAGTTTCTGGATTATAGATGTCTGGATTAAAGATGTTCTACTGTATGTGTAATACAGTAGACACCCTCAAATCTACCGAGCTTTAGACCAGCGGTTGTGTAGATTTCTCGTCATTGCTTTGTTTACATTTTTTAAACATTAATTTGAATGTAATTAATAATGCTATGAAAACTGTAATGAATTCTTACAATGTAACAAAATGTTCATATAAGTAATGAATTAAAATAATAAAAATTTAGATAATTTCTTAAATTATTAAAATAAAATAAAGGTTATGTTAATAATGTATGTTTAAATTTACATTAAACATATAAAATGTATTTTTCCTAAATTCTTCAATGAAATTGTCCTCATAAAGGTACATTACTAATTCACTTCAAAATCATAAAATAAGGAAGTTTTATTTCATGTTGAGCCAGACTTAATAACCAAAAAAGCTTGATTAATACACAAATATATTTCTAAAGAATATTGTGATTACCAGTGATATCAACAAAATCTTGAATTAACTTTTTCAGAAATAAATTTATTCTTCCTTCATGTAGAAATGTGATTTCAGTAACATTAAATAAAAATTACAGGTTAAAATGTATATGGAATTGATATAAGGCTAAAAAAGTCAAATTGTGTGCCTATATCTAAACTGATTTGTTCTTTACATCCATAAATTATGTGCAGATTTGAGTGAGTCTACTGTGTATACATAATTTTCAAATGTTTATATTTTAAATGCTTACTTTTCTATCAGCATTGTTTTTCTTTTATTTGTCAAATGTTTCAATTCACATTTTTTTCATTTTGCAACAATTACTGTGCTTGGTAACAATGGAGTTTGTATAACGAAAAACTACCATTCATTTTAATTTTTTATGGTTTTTTATATTTATTTTGTTATATTCATTTATTATACTATATATATGAAAATGATATGTGAACTGAAAAAGTCAAATTTTGTCCCTACATCTGTATTGAATGTTCATTGTTTACATCCATAAATTATGTGTGGATTTCAGGATTATGGATTTGAAGGAGTAAACTGTACTACAAATGTAATTAATAATGCAGTAACAGTTATCGACTTCAAGTATACCATATGTTTAAAAAGAAAAAATAATGAAAGTGATATAAGAAATCCAAATAATCTTCCCATAAGTATAACATTAGCATGAGTGTTTCTTTCCATGACTTGTGTAGGCTCTTAAGAGGTTACTTCAGTCATGCAAAATAACGAGAATTTTAATGTTAATTCTAAAAAAAATATTCATATTTTTAAATGTCACAATATTTCTTCATAAAATATGGTAGCTCTTGCAGGGCTTATGTGTTTTGTGAAAATTAAATGCAACTTATGTTAAAGTAATTAAAAAAAAATTAATCACATTTTAAATTTGCAAAAGAATTTTTAAAAAGTGGAAAAGAGCAAGGGGTAGTAGTTGAGTAGCTGATATACAGCTTTAAAATAGATAAATACTGTTTATTATTTAAATTCAATGCTAAAAATCCAATTTTAAACTAAGTTTAAATAACTGTTAAGACTTATTAAAAGAAAAAAAAAAACTTACCAAATATTTAATTTTTCTAGCTTTAAACAAACAAAAATTTTGAATAGCTACCAGAACTTTTACAATAACAGGATTAAATTATAATAATAAATTTTTTTAGTGATTTTTCTTTTTTGAACATGAGTTTGGCGACCATCCTTACTCATCATTGGATTAAAAACAGCTAAGAGTCATAAATCATTGTTGTATATTGACATCAAACTTCTGTCCTTTCCAGAATTTCAGTCTAGTGGGTCCACACTCAAAAGCAGAGGACAAATCACACCTCATAATACTTTCAATAGTGGCACCAGCTAAACATTTTAACTCATAATCCTTCTCACTGGATCTCATACTTTTGTACATAGTTCACACTGGACAAAAAACTAAAAAAGAAAGTAAGGAATAAATAATTACAATTGTAGGATTTCATCATGTAAGAAATATTTTTGTGTTTCTTAAAAAATACTAAATTCCATTAGACATTTAAATACGTAAAATCATAAAAAAAACTGAATTAGTAAAGTTGAAAGGGAAAAAGGGTGCTTTTTCATTAGTCAGATGCCAGTGTTATATAAACATATATATTAACACTAACTCACCGGCTAACTCCTTCTCCCCCGCCCCCCAAAAAGCTTCAAAGCAATACAACGTTATTAAAACCTATACTCAACTGTCACTGTATAAAAAGACTTGCAAAATAAAAGAGGATGGCATTCTTTCATCATAAAATGAGAAAAAATTACTTAAAATTATTGAGCATATAATAAGTTTAGCATAAGTTGCTAACAAGAAACTATAGATAAAACTAAACCACAAATGTTGAAGTAAGAAAAGATTTTAGTAACCTAAACACAATATTAATTAAACAACAAATAGTAATACATGTATTCTTGATTGATATTTTACAAATAATTTAATGTAGGTATAATGATGATGATTATAAAAATCCTTTGTCTGCAACCGTCAATGTCCAACATGAACATAAAAATTTAAAAATATAAAACAAATAACCAACAGACCCATTATATTGATGGAATTCAGAATGTTTGTTATCCAAAAAGCAACCATTTTTCAGTCTATTTTCAGATTGTTTTATGGTAAATAGTTTTAAAAAAAAATCAAAATTTTGAATTTATTATCAAAATAGCATTAATTATATTATAACTTTGAATTGTTCATCTGATGATTTATTGCATGTTATAAATGTTAAGTAAAGACTTAAAGTTCAACATATTATAAAATACATGTTAAATATTTAGACAGCACAAGTAAGTCTTAACGTAACTTCATTCTGAAAAAAAAAATGTAGGAAAATATTCTTTCTGCAAGTAAAAGCCTTTAATAAAGTGCTGTTGTTTTATTTACAATAGGTTGTGCATATAAAAGTAAATTAGCGAAAAAAAAGTTTTAGAAACCTTTCTACTTTTTTAAGGTAGGATGAGCATTAAGAACAAGAACAGAAGGATAGCTCTTAAAATAATTAAAGTAATAACAAAAAAAATTTAAACTTTAGTTATCACATAAAGAAATACAGTGGACTCCCTCAAATCTGCAAAGCTTGGGACCAGATGTGTGGATTTTAGAATTTGGCAAATTTCTGGTCATTGCTTTACTTACATTTTTGAAAAGTAATTTGAATGTAATTAATAATGCAAATCGAAACTATAATGTACAATAATAAACTATAATAATTAATGATTACAAAAATATATTAAAATAGGTGGTAAACTAAAATAATAAAAAATTGCATAATTTTTAATATGATTAAAATATTAAAAGCAAAGGTCAAGTTAGCAATCAATAATGTATGATTACATATTCATTATAAAGATCAAATCTATTTTTCCTAAATTATTCAATGAAACTTGCCTCATAAAGGTACATTACTAATTCACATCAGAATCATAAAAATTAATTCAGTTTTATTTCAGGTTAAGCCAAAATTAATAACCAAAAAAGCTTGATTTGATTACTACATAAATATATTTGATAAAAAGATTGTGATCACCAATATCAGCAATACCTTGAATTTTTTCAAAAAAAATTATTTTTCTTTCTTGAAAAAACACGAGTTCAATAATATTAACAAAAATTACAAATTAAAATATATATGGAATTTACATAAAATTAAAAAAGTTATATTTTGTCCTTATATTTACACTGAATGTTTCATTGTTTACATCCATAAATTATGTGTGGATTTTAGAGAGTTGCGGATTTGAAGGAGTCATTTATTTAAAAATAATCATATAAGATGTGTATATTGGCAAAATATTTGGATATTACAAATATAGTAGACCCTCTCAAATATGCACAGCTTGGGACCAGAGGTTTTGCAGATTTTAAAAGTATGCAGATCTCTGGTCTTTGCTTTGTTTACATTTTTTAAACAGTAATTTGAATGTAATTAATAATGCTATCAAAATTATAATGAATGCTTACAATGTAATAAAATATTAAAATAAGTAATAAACTAAAATATTAAAAATTTAGATATTTTTTAATATGATTGAAATATTAAAATCAAAGGTCAAATTGATAATCAATAATGTATGATGAAATATTCATTATAATGATTAAATGTATTTTTCCTTAAATATTCAATGAAACTTGTTTCATAAAAGTACTTTACTAATTCACATAAAAATTATAAAATAAGGAAGTTTTATTTCAAGTTTAGCCAGTCTTAATATCTAAAAAAGCTTGATTAATACATAAATATGTTTTGTAAGAAGATGCATTATCAGTGATATCAGCAATAACTTGATATTTTTTTCAGAAAAAAGAAAATATTCTTCCTTCAAGAGAAAACATAAATCTAGTAATATTTAAAATATATATATATATATTTTACAAATTAAAATACATATGGAATTGATATAAATCTAAAATGTCAAATTTTGTCCCTGTATCTGAACTGAATGTTTCATTGTTTACATCTGTAAATTATGTGTAGATTTTAGGGAGTTTACTATAATGCAAAAAATTCTTCTAGGAAAGCTGTATTTTTTTCATTTCAAATTTACAAAGCTCTAGATCATGTGAGCATTTCTATTCACTAGCGCGAAATCAAATTTTCAACCCTCTTTTATACTTATAATTCTAGATTATAAATAAATACTTTAGATACACTGCTATTGTAGCTAATATAAAATTTAAATTCAATTGCAAAATATCACATGAAAGTTTGATTGTAAAACTGTAGAGCACAATCCTTTTTAATTATTTAAATTTAAAAAGATGAAGCCATTGTTATTTATTAGAATACATTTGAATAATAATTTAAAATAAATAAAACTAAGCATACAAAATATTACACAAATATATAAACATACTTAGAGCATAGGTTTTTAAGTTATATATAACTAAAAGGGCCATTTATAAATATTAACTTCAGTTTAATAAAACAAATTTTTTAAAACATATAAGAAACTTGGATAATGTTAACTAAATATTATCAAATATTACCAAGTCATTTAAACAATTCTAATGGCACATCAATATTTGGATAGCATTAAATATATACATTTACTACATAAAATCTGAATACATAAAAAATATAGGGTGTAAAAAAGCAGAATCTAAAATAAAATATATTTTTTTTAACCATATTACAAAATAAAACTAACTTTTACCTTCCTTTCGGGAGATAATAGTAAATATTATAAACCAATCTGCGGGAAAACATTCCCATTTTGATTCTAAAACAGGTATTAATGAAGAAATAGTCACAAATAAGGTAATTTACTTCGTAAAACAAAATAAATATTTAACATACAATGTCTGTTTACGTCCGCCAATGCTTATTCCGCATTCCAAAGGCATCTCCATCTGCATCTGAGCAGCCGGAAAAAAGTAACAAACATTCCGCATATTCGAAATGCCTGAGTTCCTTATTTTGAGGGGAGAATCGCCCATCTTCGAAATAATAATCGGAATCACTGAATTGAGTACGATTTTCCTATTCCACATGAGGGGATTATACAAGCAAAATACCCTACGAAAACCACATAACTCCCTGACAGCTTTATGATTTCGTAAGTAAGGATATTCCTGGCATAAATTTCATATATTCTACAAATAAAGAGTGCAATCAAAAGGATACATAACACTGGTCAAAATGGATAGAACTTGACGTTTAAAGAATTATTTATACCCAATATTTTGCATACATGCAAAATATTGGAAAAAATTTTGAATTTTAAAAGAACTTGTTCAACAGTTTAGTAGTTGTTACTTCAAAAAAAAGTTCTGAAAGTTCCACTCTCAAATCCACAACTTGTGTGTAATATCACAAAATTGATTATGCAAAATGACATTGATATTAAAAGAACTCCAACCTCCTCTTAGAGATAACTCTTAATGCCATACTCCTCTCTTCACCCCCTAAAGTGTAGTATATACAATGCCCCCTATCTCATAAATTCCAGAAAATAATGTAGGTGGAACAGAGTCAACATTTCTACTTATAGACACAAATCTGTATCTACAATCGAGTCCAGTCTATATGACTAAGACTACAGAATGTGATACTTTAACGAATGAATTTTGAGCCGTTTAAGGAAATGAAATTTGTAAAATCGGCTATTTAATTAAGAGTTAAAATGTCTTGTTTATTTTATTTTTCTTTCTGTTTTCAGATTTTCAAAGACAGATAAAACTTTTCTGCTGAAGTTTAATAAGTGTTTCTCTTGGACGAAAATGGCAACAATCTGATGACTACTGATTCTTTGAAGTAGTTTCTGTCATAATCTGAAACAAAACTTTTACACTTAAAAAAATGTCATCGATTGCAGAAGAAAATTCTTGCTCCAGTAAACAGCACATTGTTCCTCAAAATGAGGATAAAGAAAAACATTCCTTTAATAATACAGGAGAAAAAGTTTTTATTTGTGAAATATGTTCCAAAAGGTATTCTAAGAATAATTATCTGAAGAGGCATTTAATAGATATTCACATAAGAGAAAAACCTTTTATTTGTGAAATATGTTTCAAACGATTTTTTCGGAATAGCCTTCTTAGAAAACATTATTTGACTCACACAGGAGAAAGACCTTTTGTTTGTGAATTATGTTCCAAAGGTTTTTCACGAAATGATCATCTAAGAACTCATCTCATGACACACACAGGAAAAAAACCTTTTGTTTGTGGAATATGTTCCAAAGGATTTTCGCAGAATAGTGATCTTAAAAGGCATCTCTTGACGCATACAGGAGAAAAACGTTTTGCTTGTGAAATATGTTCTAAGAGATTTTTTAAGAACTCTAATCTAAGAAGGCATCTCTTGATTCATACAGGTGAAAAACCTTTTGTTTGTGAAATATGTTCCAAAGGATTTTCTCGGAATTGTGATCTAAAGAGGCATCTCTTGAAGCATACAGGAGAAAAACCTTTTGTTTGTGAAGTATGTTCCAAAGGATTTTCTCAGAATAGAGATCTAAGAATGCACCTCTTAATTCATACAGGTGAAAAACCTTTTGTTTGCGAAATATGTTCCAAAGGATTTTCTCAGAAGAGTACTCTAAGAACTCATCTCTTGACTCATACAGGAGAAAAACCCTTTACATGTGAAGTATGTTCCAAAAAATTTTTTAAGAACTCTGATCTAAGAAGGCATCTCTTGATTCATACAGGTGAAAAACCTTTTGTTTGTGAAATATGTTCCAAAGGATTTTCTCAGAATAGAGATCTAAGGAGGCATCTCTTAACGCATACAGGAGAAAAACCTTTTGTTTGTGAAAAATGCTTTAAAGGATTTTCTGATAAAAGTACTTTGAAAATCCATCTTGTGAGTCATACAGGAAAAAAGCCTTTTGCTTGTGAAGTATGTTCCAAGGAATTTTCTAAGAGTAGTAATTTAAAAAATCATCTCTTGACACATACAGGAGAAAAAAACTTTGGTTTGTGAATTATGTTCCAAAGGATTTTCTCAAAATCGTAACCTAAGAAGACATCTCTTGACGCATACAGGTGAAAAACCTTTTGTTTGTGAAATATGTTCCAAGGCATTTTCTGATCGGAGCAATCTAAGAAAACATCTTTTGTCTCATACGAATTAGAGTCCTCCTGAAAATCTCCTATGTTTTTATTTTCAAAATTGACTATGAGCCGTTCATATGTCATTGCATTTACTATTGTTACATCTTTTATGTTATAGCATGTAGTAATAAAATAAAAATGAGCATGTAGTAATAAAATAAAAATGTACCATTTTTTTATGGATCCTCAAAAAGTCTTCCATGATATTTTATGTTTTTGATAATAATCAAAGAACTCCTCACTTATACATAATTTTACAATAACTCCTCACTTATACATAATTTTACAATAAACTTTTATGGTAAATATTTACTATAGTTACTTCTGATCTTTTTAGGTAGATTTTGTAAGAAATGCTAGCTATCGCAGTCGTTATTGTGCTAGGACTTTTGAAAAATGTCTTCATAACTTTTCATTACATGACCTCAGGAAATTAAAACCACAGTTATCTAAAAAGAGCATATATACATATATGTTTGTACTAAATTTTGTCCCCGTGGTAAAAGTCGCAATTATAAACAAATCGTACCCAAACTCCCCAAATACATTGAGAAAGTTAATATCTCGGCGGGTATAGCAAATGGGCAAAATCAGTCCAATAGGATGTAAGTGGAGAGTGTTCAAAAATTTATACATCTCCTTAACATGGCAATTGCAAAATCAGCTCTTACAGAACAATGACAGGAAAAAGTAAACCTTTTCCCTTATAACAGTTGCCAACAATAAAAAAAACGCACAACAATTACTTTACTATTGCAAGATTTGCACGGGAAAAATGAAAAAATATAGTTTGACGAATTTAAGAAAAATTGAATATTACGTCATAACTTTTCTATTGCAAGATTTCCCTATGAAAACGGATAATGATATAAATAGTCTGACAGATTTTTTCAAAAAAGCAAATATTACGTTATATAGGAAATGTAATGGAACAAAAGCAGATGAATTTGCATGTTTGTTTGTAAAAACATATTGAAACATGATAAAAATAAGACTATTTAATTATTAGCATATTTTAACATCTTAACATATTTTAACATCATTCTAGTTCTCTGATTTTTTTCACCATTTTTAAATCTATTCCATGTACGTATGTGTATATTAAAATTTTCACTAAATGTTTATATCCCTAGAGCTCATTATTAGTGACGAAATCGGGTTTATCTCTAATCTTTATTTAGTTGGTGAAATTCTTACCTAACTTTGAAATCTACTTTCGCCTATTGGCCGAGCAGGCAGAATTTTTTTATTTTATTTCTCTATAACTCTTTAAGATCTGGTAAGTTTTATGTAGAAATCAAAATCTTGATTGTTAAACCTAATTAGTTTTAAGTGTGCTTCAACTGTATTAAAATTTTACATAAATTAGGACATGTATATAAAGATAATAGATAAAATACAGGGCTGTACAAAAGTATTCAAGTATGCTTCCGTATATTGGTATAAATTCTCTAAAGTTAAATTTTAACCTATTATGCGTTTTTAGATCTACTGTGCCTACTTTGTTATTAAGAATAAAGTATATAGTGTTCATAGTTTCTTAACAGAGACATTTAAAAAGTCCATTTCATTATTGTCTATGAGGAAATTTCGTTATTAGTTCATAGCACATATAGTCATCGTCTGGTCTATGCATTCGTCCATACACAACAATGCAGATATTATACTAACAAATGGCTTGAAACCTTATATACATAATCGTAGCATATTTTTTTATTCATTTTAAATTTATGAAGATATAACAAAATTTAAAATGATGTTCATAAAAGATTTCTTAATTCGATTTAATCCTGCCATACATCATTAATTCAATGATATCCCATGATGGGTCATGATTCTTAGTTGCCATGGTGATTGCATCACATTTAAGATGGAGTCATTTTGTATTAATGAATTTAACATTCATACTAGTATTAAATTTTGTATTCATGCATTGTTACATGGAGTGCAACAGCTTTTCCACCAATTTTTGAATATTTATAAATTAGTTATGCAGCAGAAGACCACTAATCCACAAAAATTTGTTTCAAGAGTTGTGCAAATGAGATATTTTTTTCTGCCGATTACAGATCATGTCTATTTAATCTTTGTTTGCATTAAAAAAAATTCATATATTGAATAAATTTAGATTGTTAATTTTTTCAAACAAATAAATCACAGATTTTAATGTATAAATAAAATAAAAACTATTTTTAAAATGATAAAAATTTATTAATTTTTAAACAAAGCATCAGTAGTTGTTTGTTTTAAGAGTTTCTGTTTATATTGTTGGATTCTTGGAACTCTATAAATAGTCAAAAGTTACTATTGAGTTATAAATCTTTGTGGCTCTTAAAATTCTGGTTTGAGGAAATAAGCAATGACTTCCACAGGACATTTTTAAATTCAGTTTCCTTTCTAAAATAATATATATAACTATTGCAGTGCATTATTAAGGAATCATTTTAAGTAATCTATTTATGAATAATGTTTGAAAAAGGAAAAAGTACAAGATGGACATTTTTTTATTGTCAGTTCTTTCTACAATGAAATTCGGTGATACTTGACTATCCCGTCGATCCATTTTGCCAAATTGTACAAATTGAAATAATTTTTATTTTAACTAATAAAAGAGCAAATAAATTAAAAAAACATAAAAAAATATAAATTAAAAGTTGAATTAAAAATAACTTGATGATGTCACACACACGTGTAACGTGTTCAAAGTCAAAAATCTGAGCCTTACCATTATTCAGAGTTAATCTTATAGTTTGGCAATAGTTTTTGACGTGACAACGTCTTGTAAATTGGTTTGCCAGGAGACACTTCAAGAAACTGCGTTACGTTACGTTACGCTCCGCTCACGATACGCGCTCACTTTTCTCTTAACTTTTTCCGGTCACTTGTGGGACCATTTTCTGAACGTGAATGTGAATTCGCTGCAAGGAAGGGGCGGTACTTAATAGGAATTTTAGATAGTATCAAACTAAGACGAAATACGTTATGTATTAGTTATTAGTATAAAGTACAAAGAAAATAAGTGTAGTTTATTTCGTAATTCGGTGGTATATTATGGAAAACTAATGATATGTGATTAGTGAAAGCCATTTTACTTTAGTTATATTCTGCTCATTGAAAAATTCTTTAATATGCTGTTTACAAAATTCAACATTTGACATCAATAAACATGAAGTAAAATGTGTTTAACAAACACAGTGTATTGCAAGTTATTGTATGTATATTTGTATATAAATACGTATGTATGTGTAAAGGTAAAAATAAAATTTTGTTAATATGAAATTCAGTGCGAGATTCTTTGTATAAATTAATGTTTTAAATATAATTCTTTGTATAAATAAATGTTTTAAATTGTTACTATTATTTCATCCTTCTTCCTACTATAAGAATGAATATTCACATTAAAATTATTTTACAACTCAAAGTCGTTGTCACGTAAAACTTTCGCCCGTATACCGACTTTACAGGCAACCAATTTTTTGGTTGATGGGATAATCTGGTTTTATCTAGAGCTTATGTAGAAAATGCATTGTCATTAATGTCAGTTAATACCGTAGTGTACCATTGAAGGTTCCAATTGATACAGCTAAATCACTTGCATACATTTATTCACACATAACCTATTGTAGTTAGGTTACACATGAAGACACAACACATCCAGGTCCGGTGGGAGAGAGGGGGAAAGAGAAACTGTCCATGGGCTTGGTTTAAGAAAGAACAAGTACAAGAAATTTTATACTATTCCAAATCCGAATTTGCTCAGTCTTTTTTCCTTTATAATCAAAAAACATTTCGTAGAAACATTGCTAGATTTTCAACAAAATCACAGGGGACTCTCCCCCCCCCCTCCCACTGAGAAGGCTGAAAGATATGAAATACTGTAATACTGCATCTATTTTCGTGAGAATAAAAATATCGGTGATTTAACGAGCTGAAAATTTCTCGAATATCAAATGAACAGAACCGACAGTCGAAAAATCTCAAAAACACATTTAGCGATGTTGAAGCCAAACATGAGATAATTCTGAATGACTTCACAGAAGCTGGTATAAATAATGTAAATAAATGAGCTGCATTCCATTAGTTTTATCAATAAATACTTGTATAGTATTTACCAAATTTTTGTACTTATTTCTTATATAACACGGTGACCGACACTGATCTTTTTATCTAAGCTACATTCGGCACCCGTGCTGACAGTATAAAATATAATATAAAACTAAAAAAATACAGTCAAAGATCTATAATCCGCAATTTTCTATAATTCGCGTTACTTTACGAATATAAACAATGAAACAAACAGTTAAGAAAATTTACAAATTTGTGATCCAAAAGTGATTTTTAAAACAAATAATAAAAAATTGAAAAACAAATCATAATAAAACATTTATTTTTGTTAATATAATTCTTTTATTTCATTAACAGTAAAAAAACTGATTACTGCATTACGAAACATATGTAATAATTACTTGTATTTAAATGCACTTGTACATAATTTTTTTAATAAAATAACTTTTAATAACTTTAAAAAGGCCTTTAATCATATTGTAATGATTAAAGGATTAAAATGTCTAGGAATAATAAAATGGTGTATAATATACATAATACTCTATAATCCACAATATTTCATAATCCGCACGACCTTTGCCGCAGCGTGTGCGCATTATAGAACTTCGACTGTATATTGTTTTAAATAATTATTAAGGAAGTATAAAGAAATGTAACAAAGAAAATCCTGTAATAAGGAAAACTTAAGTAAATTTCAAATAATTTTTCAGTAATTACTTAAAACAATGCATGTATTTTTAGCTTTATATAATATTTTAGTCTGTCAGTCGCCGGTGACTGACGCAGTCTGAACGGAATGTTCAGTGTCAGTCAATGGCGATCAACGTATTACAACGCAGCTTTTTATGTAGTATTCAGGACGGGATAAGGAAAGTTTTCCGAATTGGAATTTTTATCCTACGGTGGCCGTATAAAAAGTTAATTTTTGTACTTTTCCAAATAGACCCCCCATGGAGTTGCAACTTATCTTATCAAAAATTTCACCTTTTTTTTATAAATTTTTGCAATTGGCAGTATGGGTCTAGGGGCAATATTTAAGGAGATAGCCTATTGTTTCGATATTTATGACTCACCCTGTATAATACCACACATTTTCATCTTAATATTGCCGAAGAATGATCCCGGTCACAAAAAGTTCATTCCCTGCGGCGATGACAGCATTAGTTACTTTTTTTTAGAATAGAAAGAAAAAATTGACAGTACTTTTACTTAACGTGTGTTTATTGTATTATTTACAGGGTGTTTCTAAATTCATGGTACAAACTTTAAGAGGTGATAGTACATCAAGACAAACAATATTAAATAGGAAACTAAGGGTCCCAAACGTCTTACGAAGGAGATAGGCGCCATTAAAGTTTAGGGTCCAAAAATTCAAATGCTAATAAAAAACAGAAAAATTGGTCGATTCGTTTACGGTTTTCACTAAAACTATTCTTTATGTCATTATTGTCTTGAAAATAAATTATAAAGATAAATTTCAAAAAATGCCGATAGAGGGCGCTTTAGACTTTGGAGTAACGAACAACTATTTTTTACCGTTATTTTTTGCATCTCATTAATTTTTTTTAGAAGCTTAGACATAAACTTAAATTTTGAGCTCAAAATTTAAATCGTTGGGAGTGGTTAAGTAGAGCAAACTGAACTGTGGCGGGGGGGGGGGGGGTTGAAATTTCAAATGATTATAAAAAACGGAAAAATTGGTCAATTGATTTGCGATTTTCTCTAAAATTATTCTTTATGTCAGCATTATCGTGAAAATAAATTATAAAGGTAAAATTAAAAAAATGTTGATAGAGGGCGTTTTAGACTTTGGAGTAACGTACAACTATTTTTTACCGTTATTTTTTGTATCTCATAAATTTTTTTTAGAAGCTTAGACATAAACTTAAATTTTGAGATGAAAATCTGAATCGTTGGAAGTGGTTAAGTAGCGCAAACTGAACTGTGTTCGATGGAGGTGGGAAGGTTCAAATTTCAAATGATTATAAAAAACGGAAAAATTGGTCGATTCGTTTGCCATTTTAGCTAAAACTATTCTTTATATCAATATTTCCTTGAAAATAAATTTTAAAGATTAATTTCAAAAAATACCGTTAGAGGGCGTCTTAAAATTTAGAGTAACCAACAACTATCTTTAATCGTTATTTTTTGTATCTAAGTGAATGCTTGCAAATGCTTAGATTTAAAGTTTGAGCTCAAATTCTAAATAGATGGGAGGGGTTAAGAAGCGCAAATTGAAATGTGTTCAGGGGTTGAAATGTTACCCTCACCACCCTTCGAACACATTTCAATTTTCCGCTACTTAATTATTCACAACGATGCATATTTTGAGCTCAAAATTTAAATTTGAACATTCACAAGCATTTAATTAGATACAAAAAATAACGGTTAAAAATAGTTATTGGTTACTCTAAAGTTTAAGGCGCCCTCTAACGGTATTTTTTAAATTAATCTTTAAAATTTATTTACAAGGAAATATTGACATAAAGAATAGTTTTATCGAAAACGGCAAACGAATCGACCAATTTTTCCGTTTTTTATAATCATTTGAAATTTGAACCTCCCCATCCCCATTGAACACAGTTCAGTTTGCGCTACTTAACCACTCCCAACGATTCAGATCTTGATCTCAAAATTTAAGTTTATGTCTAAGCTCTTAAAAAAATTTTATGAGATGCAAAAAATAGCGGTAAAAAATAGTTTTACGTTACTCCAAAGTCTAAAGCGCCCTTTATCGGCATTTTTTGAATTTTATCTTTATAATTTATTTTCAAGATAATGATGATTTAAAGAATAATTTTAGTAAAAATCACAAATCAATTGGCCAATTTTTCCGTTTTTTATAATCATTTGGAATTTGAACCTCCCTCCACAGTTCAGTTTGCGCTGCTTAACCACTCCCAACGATTTAGATCTTGAGCTCAAAATTTACGTTTATGTCTAACCTTCTAAAAAAATCTAATGAGATGCAAACAATAACGGTAAAAAATAGTTGTTCGTTACTCCAAAGTCTAAAGCGCCCTCTATCGGCATTTTTTGAAATTTATCTTTATAATTTATTTTCAAGACAATACTGACATAAAGAAAAATTTTAGTGAAAACCGCAAACGAATCGAACAATTTTTCTTTTTTTTATAATCATTTGAATTTTTGGATCGTAGACTTTAATGGCGCCTATCTCCTTCGGAAGACGTTTGGGACCCTTAGTTTCCTATTTAATATTGTTTATCTTGATGTGTACTATCATCCCTTAAAGTTTGTACCATGAATTTAGAAACACCCTGTATATAACAGTACACTACTGTCATCACTATGAACATAGCAAGCATTTTAGATTATTAACGCTTCGCAACAAGTGTCATCCAAAAAAATTTTAATTTTTTATCACCGATAATTTACAACAGAATTTTTTGTCTAAATTAATTGCGGAAATTCTGCAATTAACTGAAAAAAAAGAGATTTTTTTAAATTCAAATTTACTGGAATTAGTTATCAAGGATTCTGAGAACCATTTACATCACAAATACATGAAACGGTTAAATTGCCATTCATGACAATATCATAGGAATTTACATTGAATCTCACGTCCGCCCGCCCCCCCCCCTTATACTGCGAACTATGCCTATGAAATTTTTATTTCTCTACTATTACACCCGCCCGACGTTAAAAAGGTCCGACAGGGACAGATTTATAAATTTGGGGGCCCTGGGCACAGACGCTTACGGAGGGCCCCCTTGTACTGATATTTAGAGGGGGATTGACTAAAAAATGAAAAAAAAGATAATTACTAAAATAACCAATTTTGACTTTAAAATATTCATTAAAAATTAAGTATGATAAAATGAGTAATTTTTTTATAATATACTGTGTGGTGCTAATTATCTTTTCCCATGCAAGTATATGTATCTGAAACGATAGAGTACACAACAACTAATAAGTTTTTGACAAAACTAAGCTGCAATTATTTAAAGTATTAGGGGGCTCTACAACAGCCAGCAAGCTACGCTCACCGACACTCAAATTATCTGATGGTAACAGGAAAAGTGTTAAACAAGAATTCAAAACACAATATATATATATTTAAAGGATAAAGTTGAAAGAAAATATTCTCTATAATAAAGTAATAAATGTATATTTCATACAAAATATACAACGTTATAAAATACAGTATGAACATAATAGAATGTAGAATGAAATGTAAAATTTCATTGGATTTTAAAAGTACATCAGATTTTGGACAGTAACTGAGAAATCTTCAACTGCATTTGGAGGCCCCAGAAAATAGGGGCCCTGGGTCCATGCCCCGAATGCCATGTCCTACATCTGGCCCTGGTCCGCAATTAGCTTAAATACATCGTAAATTTGTAGATTTATGTAACCCTATTTTGTATAAATTTATACTTTAAAATAAAATTATTTCCCAAGCGGACCACCAATCTAGTCCTCCACAAAATAAAACTGCAAACTACATCGCCGTTCTTAGGCTTTCTAACGGAGTAATTCGTAATAAAATTCTTCAAAAAATATAAATAAATAAATAAATAAACAAGCAATGTCGAATTTGTGTTTTTATATCCCATGTGTCAAAGCGCATACTTATTTCACTAACCAAAATACAGAAAATTGGCTACATCAATTTAAAATCATACTTTTCCTTTAAAACTTTGCAGTTCTGTTAAAAAAATCAATGTTAACCCTTAAAAAAAGAAAAAAAAGTTTCCCAAGAATTCTTTCTGTATTTATCGCGACTTCTGCAATCTTTAAAAATCGACAAATCAAATTTACGTTCGATTTATCCTTTTGAATTCCGCAATCCATTTCGAAAATATTGAAAAAAAAAATCCATTGCAAAATTCATTTTTCTAAAGGGCGTTTTGTTTGCTGTGCTTAACATTTGTCATCGGCTTCGTGAGTCTGAGTACGAAAAAAAGGCTGAGGATAACAAACGAATCCTGCGTTCATTTTTTCCTTGAATACTACTGCAATCTTATTCAAAATGTATTAATATTAAATCTAAACCTTTCGTTTCCGTAAGTCAGTTTTATGAGCTCTATTTTCATGTGATTATTATAATTTGGCATTGGCTTCAGAAATCAAATTAAGAAAAAAAGATCTGCATTTATTTTCAAATTCCACAATCCGTTTCTAAAAATATTAGTATTAACCTTTAGAAAAAAAAAAGATTACGAATTTTTTCTACTGTGTTTAAAAATTGGCATCAGCTTCACAAATTGAAAATATAAAACAAAGGTACCAAATCATAGCTTTGTTCCTTTCATCTTTGAAAGCCACAATCCACTGAAAAAATATTAGTATTAACCATTAAAAAAACTATTTTCTGAAATTCACTTAAAATTTTTTTCTTTCTTTTTCGTTTTTTCCGAAATATTAAACATATTTTAAAAATTTTATCTAAACAAATCATAGCCGTTTAACGAACTTTTTCATTCGGCTTTAAAAAGAATTTCGTTTTAAACATTTTTAATATTTAACCTCTTAAATAAATTCATTTCAGGAAGTGACCAGGAATTTTTTTTTTTTCTGACTGCTTACTTATGACTCCTGTCTTTTTTTTTTTTTTTTTACTTTTTAGATTTTGAGTGCAGATATTTTTAGAATGATTTTCATTTTTAAAATCGTTTTCGGAAGTGATAGTAATTTAAAGAATATATATCTGCTTCCAAATTCGAAAAAGTAAAAAAAGAAGTCATGTAGAGATGGACCTCAGCTATCCAGTTAAAAAAATAAATTAGAAAATAACACATGTAAATTTTCCAAGTGGGTGAAAAAAGTCCGGGCAACGATTCGAACCAGCGATGTATTGGCTGAAACCGCCATTGCTCTTCCAACTGAGCCATCCCGGACACGAACACTGGAGGACTGTTTCACCTAATTAACCTTATCGATCACAATCTGGTCAGATACTATGGATCAGCTCAATAGAATAAATCGTAGGTCAATATATGGAACTGCAGAGAATAGCTGCATACGAAATTACGTTAGATTAATTTAAAACGCGATTATTCAATAGGTAAATCAATTATAATTGATTTACCGATTGAATAATCGTGTTATAAATTAATCTAATATTAGAAAATATTCTCGCCATATATTTAACATTAGATCTTGAGTGTCTTCGCCTGCAGGGACAGGAGCCTTAAATCGTAAATATGCATGTAACTTTTGTTGTCGATCTGCTGCAGCCCTTTTCCAACATTAACGAAAAATAACGGGTTTTGGAATCTTTATAACTATAAAAATTTCGTCGATAAAAAGAAAAATGGAAGGACACACGTTAGTAAAACTTGATTTTTGTCTAAAAATACAAAATCCTTCAAATTATTGAACGATTTCATTTTAGGAATATTTTAGGTTTATTATTATGGTTTCGGGCAACGCCTCCAGTTACTTGCTACTATTTTGTGTTGTATGTTGCACTGAGCGTATTTGGACAATTAGTTTTTTTTTAAAAGCAGAACTTTATTTGCATATATTTTTTTCGGGGAAAATGAAAATACCTATTCAGGGGAAAAATAGTTCTTCCTTAAAATTTCATAAAAAAGTAAGATTAAGGGGGCTGTATCTATAATGAAATATTGAAAGGATCTTAAATTCACATTACTAAAACAAGATATTACTTCTTATTTTGATACGAGAGCAAATTTCAACATTGGATATCAAACTAGAAACCATTCGGTTAAGAATTTTTGAAGTTCATTTTATTAAAAAGTCAGAAATAAAAATACTTAGCGAATATTTCAGGCATACACTAAGCGACTGTGTAAATGTTGACATTCATCGGTGAAAGTTGACATTCTCCAGATTTCGGTCTTTCTTGGTAACATATATACAAGGTGGATCTAAATTCTTTGGAAAAACTCTAAAGTGTGATAGTATGCATCAATACAAACAATATGAAATAGGAAACTAAATTTTCCAAACTTCTGAAGGAGATAGGCACCATTAAAGTTTGGAGTGCAAACTTTCAAATGATTAAGAAAAACGGAAAAATTGGCAGATTTTTTTGGGGTTTTCCGTAAAACAAGTCTTTATGTTAGTATTCTCTGGCAAATATATTTTAAAGATAATGTTCAAAAAATACTTATAGGGGGCTATTTATGCTTTGGAGAAACAAAAAACTTTGCTTTTTGGCCGTTATTTTTTGTACCTAATTAAAGGCTTTCAAAATCTAAGATTCAAAGTTGGAAGTGTTTAAGTAGTGCGAACTGAACTGTATTCCGGAAAGAAAAGGGGGGTGTTTAGAGCATTGAATTGCAGGTTGTTTTGAAAGCCCTTTAATGTAGTACAGAAAATAATGGTAAAAAATAGTTTTTCCTTGCTGCTCCAAAGTCTAAAATGTATCTATAGGCATTTTTTGGACTTTATTTTAAAAATTTATTTTCAAGAAAATACCGGCATAAAAAACAAGAAGAGAGAAAACCGCAAACGAATCGACTTAATTTTTCTGTTTTTTTTTTTTTTTTTTAAATAATAATTTGAAATTTTGGAACCTAAACTTTAATGGCACCTATCCTCTTCGGAAGATATTTTGGACCCTTAGTTTCTTATTTAGTAGCGTTTGTCTTGATGTGTACTTTCATTCCTTAAAGTTTTTCCCAAGAGCTTATACTCACCTTGTATAACATTGGTGCCTGACTAACCGAAATATATCACAATTAGTTACAAACACTTTAAACTCTGTAGCGTAGGTAACCATGGAAGCGGAAATTTTGGAGGGCAGGAGATTTGTAGGGTTATTAGTTTATGATTACAATAAAGTTAAACAAGAGTGATCGAGGATCTACAGAGGGTTTCGTTTAATATTCCTTTCAAAATACTTTTCCTGTTAGTTTACCCTTTACAACTCTGCATTTTGAAAAAAAAAGGTGCTTCACCTCATTTACATTAATGTCCAAGATATTCAGAACAATATAGATAACAATGATTTCATTTTTTAATATTTTCTTTTTAATGAAATAGCTCATTACTGATCTAAAAAATACGTAGTGAGAGCTATTTTTGCAAAATACGTACAAAAATAATGAGATTCATTAACAAAAAGTACTGTTTTGCGAATCTCGCCACTCTTATCGGAAAAGTGTTAATGAATGTAATTTGATCCCACCCGTAAGCTTTTTCAGAAAGAATCACGTTTTGAGCACCAGCCTTGGCGAGTTGGCGAAAAGGGGACGTTCAGCTAACTGCATCGCCAAACGCGAATCGTCGGCGTCGTTTTGTTTTGATTTTCATCTGAAATGGCGGTAGACGATCTATAATGTTTTAGAATCAAAATGTTACCTAAATTCAAAGAATATTTTGAATTTTGTGTTTTAGATGAGAATAAATCGTCTTCGAAACAAATTGAAACACTGAATCAATTTAAGCAAATTAACAAATAGAAAAATTAAAAGCTTGGATAATTTAACATTTGGTGGGATTTATTTAACATTTGGTGGGAATGAAACAAAAACAAGCTTTCTTATTGAATTCATCTCCTCGCCAACTGTTGCTCTGGCGATAAGAGGCTCAAAACGTGATTCTTTCTGAAAAAGCCACCCGTAACAGAGAAGTGTTTTGTAGTTGCACATATATATATATATATATTGTATAACACATTTTAAAAGGTGAAAAGCAACACCTGGGTGAAGGGTAGAGAAACAAAAAACACACTGAAAAATATTGAAGCTTCGACTTTTTACCTTTACTTTCAAAAATAGGATTCTGCAAATTAAGTTGTATGAAAAGTGTAATCTGCTTTTACGAGGATAGAAGAGTAAAAGAAACTTTACTTTGAATTTTCTTTAATGGTAAGTAAAAGTACCACCAGACTACGAAGGAATCATTGATATATCCAAAAAGTTAATTTATAAATTTTAAATCCTTCATCTTTTTAATAAGAACATATACGGCAGCAACATAAATTTAATTTAAAGATTATTACAACTGGAAAGTATTTTTTTAATCAGCTTACAATATTTAGCGAAAATGATGAGTTTTTTTAAAATAAAATTTGCATACACACACAAACATTCCTTTGCAATATAACATAACAGCAGGAAAGACTTTGCCTAACTCAATCAAAAATTAACATTTACTTGATAAAACAATACATTTTTTGCAGTTTAACAATTATACATCGGTGCCAAATTTGGTAATGTTGTTTCATTTGATGCCAAGTATTGCTGGAATTGGTAATCTTGAAAATCAATTTTCCTGCCATATCTGGCCAACTTTTGCTATCTTTCCAATTTCGATTGCTGACAACTTGTCATCAACTTAGTAGCTGCTTCAATCTTCATTTCTTTTAAAATACACTGACCCACAGTTACACCAAAATCAACCACTAATCGAATTTTCCAAATCATGCGCAGTGAATAATAGAGGGGGGAGAGTTTATATTTTCTTTCGCTCAGTGACGCAAAAAGATAAATGAGTGCGTATTCCAATTGTAGGTACTATTGTTGATTATTAATTGTTGATTATTTCGTTGATATACCCCTTCCGGGTATATCTACGAAACCACTTAAATTTAATTCCCAAACGCCACATTGGCATCGGAATTTTTATTTAAAAATTTACGGTTTATTGAATGCGCGATATAGCTTCTTCTTATTTATGAATAAAGTTGTTTTCAAATTCCGGTGTCAGTCATTAATTTCAACACTTAAGCAATGAATTTGCTCTGCGCCGCAAAGGGTTAAACTGTTGTAATAACTTCATTTTATGCTAAGAAAAGAATAGGATGATGAAACATTCAAGTGTATAGTGAGTGCAGTGTTAAACATCATGTTAGCTTCATCTGTGCAAACAGGATGAGCGAGTGTTGAAACACTTATTTTAGTGACAATTTAGTAATTCTGCAAAACTGTGAAAGGGCCTCCCAACTTCATTGGATTTCTGAACAGAATTTCATTTGGATTTTCAGAACATGAATTCATTTAATGTTCGTGAAATCTTTTCTAGGAGTAGCTCAAAATGTTTTAAAAGGGGGCCAGGCCCCCTTAGCTATGCCTTGACCATGTGACCTATCCCAATGCTCTTCTCGTACCTCGAAATGGTGGGAAACAAAATTAAGTCAGAGATGTTTTTGAGGTAAAATTTGCAAACTAACAAGATTTGGTCGTATTATGACTAGCCTCTCTTGGCGACTAGTTTGATCTCCCTTAAATATATGTTAAGCACTATATCATGCTACTTTTATTCCCAAATTAATTTACATTTTACTTATTCAATCCTTTGCCAAATCAGAAGATTCTGACAGGGAAATCAAGAATTCGGTATTCGGTACTACTTGATTACACAGTCGACCAAAAATTTATCGAAAAACTATAAGAATAAATTCCTATAATGGCTGATCGTAAATTCCATATTCACTTCACCTTAAGGTGCCCCAAAATTAATTTTTTTTTAGTCTTACTCTCTAAAAAGTTTCTTCTACTCCTATCATTAAACTATATGACGTTAGAACTCATCTGGTAAAAAATTATGGGTCTCTCAAAGTCAAAAAAATTCACTAATTTTGATAAAAATATGGAATTTTAATCATGAATGAGGATGAATTTTGCATAATTTATTTCCATTAAATTTTTTTAGTATCTATTATTGACAAAAATATAATAAAAATAATAATTAAATATAAAAACACAATTAAAATCTGCACCTAGTAAGAAGCTACATCATCAGTGATAATGCTGTTCCTGCATAGAACGTTATATTTATGTATGTAATGAAGAGAAAAATCAAGCTCGCCATTAAGCATCATATCTTAAAAAAGATTAAAGTTATACATGACAAATAAGTAGTACCATGTATTTCCATGCATAAGTCGAGTATACGACATGTCAGTGAAAATTCGTCCAAAATTGGAAACCCCTATACAAGTTGACGTTAAAAAATTATGATGAAAAAATTCAGCAAACAAAGATTTTTTTGGTACATAGGTACGATCTTTGATGTGATTAATCTTTCCTATTTGTACATTCTGCAAAATCTTTTCAATTGGATCTCGATCATTCTGTTATGACTTGCTTTTTCATAAAAATCAAATATCCCATTTTTGGATGGAATTACCAAAAGAATGATCGTTGGATCTTTCAAAAAAATATTGCATCAATAATGCTATGAAGTTATAGATGCTGCTCTTTTTGAAACAAGTTGGAAATTACACGTAAAATTTAGCAAATGAGGTGCGGTCGACTATAACCGCGTTTTAAAAATATTCAGAATTTGCTGTTACAGTAAACAGCACTTCGGATATAGTACAGTGTTTGAAATATTTGTGTGTTCCTGTACATATTTCCTACTTTCTATTATATAGGAAATAACTTGTTGTAATCCTCAGAAACCTATATCAATTTTATAAAATGTTAGTTTCCTAGGACTGTAATGGAATACTTTTGTGCGGCCCCGTAATTCAATAACAATTATTCTTTGCACCACAGATTGTATAGAATGTATGTTATAGTATAAACCTCATAAATACATATCAATTTTATTACGTTCGAAAAAGTGTAACCACATTAAAGTGCACTTGAAATTTTTTCCCCATTGACCGTAATGTATCGGAATACTGTTGATTCTCCCAGTCATTGAACTATGCATCCAATTTTCATAAAATTTGAAAAGATTTGACAAAATTATGCAATAATAATATTTTTTAAATTTCACACGATTCGCTTGGGCAGTTTTTGCATTGTTATATACAGACAGATGGACAATCCTGACTGACAATAGTTCATTGGAATGGGAAATCATTACCTGATTTATAACCAAGTGAAACAAGAAAAGTCGACCATTTATGGGTTTTAGCTTCTTTTTTTAAAGATAGTGATACAAAACTTTTTGCACAATGCAGTTGTCAATTTTGAATGAATTTCGCTTTCAGTCATTTTATCATATTTTCTACTCCAAATATTACTTATAGGGTACATTTTTTTAGAAAAGACATACAGTCGCAGATCGATAATCCGCGCACCCATAATCCGCAATTTTCTATAATTCGCTTCAACTTTACAAATGTAAACAGTGAAATAAACAGTTAAGAAAATGTAAAAATTTGTGATCCAAAAAGGATTTTTTAAACAAATAATAAAATAACTGAAAAAAATCATAATAAAACATCTACTTTTTTTTAATATAACTTTTTAGCTCACAGGCTATCATAGCCTGAGAACTTATGTGCCCGTCCGTTCTGTATGTTCGTTCGTGCGTAACGCGATAACTCGTGATAAAATATCCGATCCACTTGAAATTTTGTATGTACGTATATCCTGACAAGACGCTTCCCTGATTAGTTTTTGGAGTTCATTCGATATGTATAAGAGGGGGAACGGAGGGCTGATGCCGCTCCCCTTAGTTGATATAAATGGGATTTTCATGCAGAACTAAGTTTTTGTTCAAAATTTAAATTAGGAACATTCTGATGAGGCGATTCCGTGACTGTTATTAGGTGTTCACTGAATAAGTATAAATAGGGGGAACAGGGGTTCTAATGCCCCCCCCCTTAATTTATATAAATGGGTTTTTCAAGCAGAATTTTCAGATTTCGTTCAAATCTCTGAATAATTTTGGAAGTTTAATGATTAAGTATAAAAGAAAGGGATAACTCCTTTAAAATTATATAAATGCTAAATGGGTTTTTATTAAGAATTATCTCATTTGCTCTGAATTTTGGATATAGTTTTTTATATGATAAAGCATGTCTTTGAAAGTATAGTAGGTTCAATGATTAAGTATAAAAAAAGAGGAAAGAGGAGAGCTATTTCCCCTTCTTAATTTTTTTTCGTATGGAATTAACCCTTGAAAATATAAGGCTTTAATGTACAATTAGTGTTTGTAGCCTGTGAGCTCAATGCCGTCAATTTAACTGGGCAGTATTCTTTATTTATTATATTAACAGTAAGATACAAACTGTATTATGGATTATGTATGTGATTATTTTTATTTATTACTTAAATGCAATCAATTTTGATAATAAAATAACTTTAAAAAATCATTGTTTGAGATAGCATATTAAATTAATTATTAGATTTCTTATTTATATTTTCATATTATACTGATTTAAATTAAAATGCTGTCTAGAAATAATAAATGACGCATAATTCATAATATTCCATAAACCACAATATTTCATGATCCGCACATCATTTGGTCCCAGCTTGTGCGGATTAAGGAACTTTGACTGTATATACATTTGAAAAATCACAATTTTACAAGTAAAAGTAAAATATTATGGAATTAATGAAATTTCTAAAACTTTTTAACGACCTTCAGAGGACATGCAAATTTTTTTTTCGAGTTGAAAATGTACAGAAGATCTTAAATTCGCCATATTAAACTTTTTAGGGGGTAAGAGTCAAAATATTTAAAAATTTACATTTTTCAGACACACTACTTCACATTAAACACGTCACACGTGTTTGTTACGTCATCGAAGGAGTTCAAAATTGATGTTTCATTCCTGTTTTTATCAATATTTTGCTAATTTATTTATTTTCTGTTATTTAAGATAAAAATTACGTCAATTTGTATAATCCGGTGAGCAGTCTGGCAATTTATATAATTTGGCGAAATTGGTCGATAGGATTACTTTGTTAGATGGGAGAAAGTGATAAATTAAAGAAATATTCCTGTCACATTTTTTTTTCTATTTCATTATTTTTTTCATGTAACCGATTCACTCACTTTTTATTTAAAATACCACACTTATATTTAAAATTGAAACGTCCATGGCTTAAATTCATGGCTTTTGCTTATCCCTAAAAAAGGGAAAGAAAAAAGTAATAATACAGAAAACCATGACACTTAGTTTGGTACTACTTAGTTAACCCGTCGGCAAAAACTATCACCAAAACTTACGATTAAAATACCAATAATACCTTACTGTACATATCACATTCACTCGATATTAAACAAATAAAGAATACTGGCCAGTTAAACTGATGGCATTGAGCTCAAGGCTACAAATACTAATTGCACATTAAAGCCTTATATTTTCAAGGGTTAATTCCGTTCGAAAAAAAAATTAAGAAGGGGAAACAGCTCTCCCCTTTCCTCTTTTTTTATACTTAATCATTGAACCTCCTATACTATCAAAGACATGCTTTATCATATAAAAAAATCTATATCCAAAATTCAGAGCAAATTAGATAATTCTTAATAAAAACCCATTTAGCATTTATATAATTTAAAAAGAGTTATCCCCTTCTTTTATACTTAACCATTAAACTTCCAAAACTATTCAGAGATTTGAACGAAATCTGAAAATTCTGCTTGAAAAACCCATTTATATAAATTAAGGGGGGGGGCATTAGAACCCCTGTTCCCCCTATTTATACTTATTCAATGAACACCTAATAACAGTCACGCAATCGCCTCATCAGAATAATCCTAATCTAAATTTTGAACGAAAACTTAATTCTGCATGAAAATCCCATTTATATCAACTAACGGGGGGGGGCATTAGAAAACCCCTGTTCCCCCTATTTATACTTATTCAATGAACACCTAATAACAGTCACAAAATCACTTCATCAGAATGATCCTAATCTAAATTTTGAACGAAAACTTAATTCTGCATGAAAATCCCATTTATATCAAATAACGGGGGGGGGGGGGCATTAGAACCCCTGTTCCCCCTATTTATACTTATTCAATGAACACCTAATAACTGTCACGGAATCGCCTCATCAGAATGATCCTAATCTAAATTTTGAACGAAAACTTAATTCTGCATGAAAATCCCATTTATATCAACTAACGGGGGGGGGGGGCAATAGGACCCCTGTTCCCCCTATTTATACTTATTCAATGAACACCTAATAACTGTCACGGAATCGCCTCATCAGAATGATCCTAATCTAAATTTTGAACGAAAACTTAATTCTGCATGAAAATCCCATTTATATCAACTAACGGGGGGGGGGCATTAGAACCCCTGTTCCCCCTACTTATATTTATTCAATGAACACCTAATAACTGTCACGGAATCGCCTCATCAGAATGATCCTAATCTAAATTTTGAACGAAAACTTAATTCTGCATGAAAATCCCATTTATATCAACTAACGGGGGGGGCATTAGAACCCCTGTTCCCCCTATTTATACTTATTCAATGAAAACCTAATAACAGTCACGGAATCGCCTCATCAGAATTATCCTAATCTAAATTTTGAACGAAAACTTAATTCTGCATGAAAATCCCATTTATGTCAAGTAACGGGGGGGGGCATTAGAACCCCTGTTCCCCCTATTTATACTTATTCAATGAACACCTAATAAAAGTCACGAAATTGCCTCATCAAAATGATCCTATATCTAAATTTTGAGCGAAAACTGTTAATTCTGCATGAAAAACCCATTAAATCAATTAAGGGGAGGGGCATGATCCCCCGTTCCCCCTTTTATACATATCGAATGAACTCCAAAAACTAATCAGGGAAGCGCCTTCTCAGGATATACCTATATACAAAATTTCAAGTGGATCCGATATTTTTATCATGAGTTATCGCGTTACGCACATACGAACAAACATACAGAACGGACGGGCACATAAGCTCTCAGGCTATGTAGCCTGTGAGCTAAAAACCCGTGTTTGCTATGCCAACAAGTGATTTTAAATTTGACCTGTGATTTGTATTTTTTTAATGTTTTGCTATTTAATTTGTTATTTTATTATTTAAAATAAAATTCACATTAATTTATATAACTTTGCTAATAACTTGGCGATTTCTATAATTTCGTGAAATTGGTCGACGGGATAACCAAATAGTACCCTTAATTTCAACATCAAAACATTGTTTTAATTTACCACACTGAAAATAAAAAGTGTTAAATGGTGAGTTAAAAAATGGTATTGATGAGATTTGCATCTGGCTAACATAAAAGTACCAAGAATCCTTTACGATTATGGGAACTTTTATGTAGTTTTATTCGGAAAAATAATTTTGTTTTTTTTTTAAGAAAAGGATTCTTTGCATAGAAAAAGCGAAGACATATATGACATTCACGTGATTTGCACAGTTATAATAAAAATGAAATGATGGCGATGGAACAGTATTTGGCGATTTATTCCTTGCACTTGGCTAAAATACCAAAATGGCTGCTTGATGTATAAAAAACAAAGTGATGAGCTCAGAACGATTGATGGCAGTCACATGATTAGGCTATCATTATAGAGATGATAGGAGGCAATAATGGCGTGTCATAAAAAGTTATTGTATTTGATGATGTAGAACACAAATAAGAAGCAAAAGAAACAAGACCTTAGAAACAAAGTGCATGCTTGATTAGCTCATAAAACTATTATTTATGAATTGAGTAAAGATGACGAATCAATATTCTATTAATTATTTATATAATTTTAGAAAAATACTCAGCTCATGCTGGGTTCAAAGAATACATGATAACTAGCGGACCCGACAGACGTTGTCCTGTCACCGACAGACGTTGTCCTGTCACCGACAGACGTTGTCCTTCTTGGCACCGACTCCAGAAAATCAAATAAATGTACGTAAATATGGTAATACGCACGATAAACACTACGCTCTTAATTTAATTTCTTATTACAATTATGTAAGGAAATTATTTTTACTCTTCATTAGTTTTTGAAGTCGGTTCAATTTTTGATAGAAAAGTTTTTTTTTCTCTTTTTAGTTAAAAGTTAACAATTGTCTGAAGTCGGTTAATCAAAATTACAATACAGGAAATATTATTGTAAAGCATACACGTTTGTCAGCAGTGGGATTCGAACACGCGATTTCTTTTTGCTTAAATCTGGCACCTTACACCGCTCCGACATTCCGTCAGCACGCCATTCATCGAAATTATTCAACACTTTTAATTAGCGAAAAATCACTAACTATTAGTTTTTGCCTAATTACAAAAAAAGTACTGAATCAAATTCGATGAAATGTGAATCTAAACCATTCAAAAATCCACTGGAACGCACACACAAAATTTCATCAAAATCGGTCCAGTCGTTTAGGAGGAGTTCAATTATATACACACGCACAGAAGATTTCTATATATAAAGATAAGCATTGGAAATTTAAGGTTTTTGCGCCGAAGACATCGCCAAATTAGGAAAACGTAAAGTATCTCACGAACTACTGGATTTAAACGAATTTGCTTAGTACCATTCGATTCAGAATGAAAAAATGCACTAAAATATGCTATCAGTTGAAAAATAACTACAAAAGCCGATTTTTAAGGAATTTTTTTAAAAGTTCGTTCTTTTTTCTACACATCGTAGGGGTGGAATTTTCGAAAATCCATTTTTAGCGGCACTCGATGTTGTAAGAAGTATTTTTACCCCAATTTTGAAGATTTTTGGTATGGTAGATTTTTTTTGTGCTATGATTAATACGAAATCCTGATTTTCTTTAATATATATAGCACTTTTAATTAGCGAAAAATCACTAACTATTAGTTTTTGCCTAATTACTAAAAAAGTACTGAATCAATTTCGACGAAATGTGAATCTAAACCATTCTCGAATCTACTGGAACGCACACAAAAAATTTCATCAAAATCGGTCCAGTCGTTTAGGAGGAGTTCAATTACATACACACGCACAGAAGATTTTTATATATAAAGATGAGACATGCTTTATCTGAATCCTTTGAGTTTTTTAAGAAGAAAATTTAACAAATAAGTTTTTTTGCACAAAAATATTTTTAGTATATTTCTTTTCCGATTTTAAAAGTGTTACTTCAATAAAACCTTGCCTATTGCGTAAAAAAAGAGATACATTTTATCTTTTTCAGGTGACATTAAATTTGAATTTCAGGGGAAAGTTACTTTTCTGTAAAATAACAAAAACTAAAACTATCAAAAATTTTATTGAAAACTAATGAACATGTCTAGAGTTACTGCTTTTTATCAAAATGACAACTGTGACAATTATGGAAGAATTTTACAATACAGGTGACATTAAATTTGAATTTCAGGGGAAAGTTACTTTTCTGTAAAATAACAAAAACTAAAACTATCAAAAATTTTATTGAAAACTAATGAACATGTCTAGAGTTACTGCTTTTTATCAAAATGACAACTGTGACAATTATGGAAGAATTTTACAATAAACAAAGAACAAATTAACTAAATGCTAAACCAAAAAAGATGTGATAACAGTAAATGCAACGACATATACAGGGTTCATGCTCAGATTTAACATAACAAAAATAGAAGAGATTTTCAAGATGTATCTATTTAGTGTGTAAAAAATGTTTTTTTTTCTAGTTGACAATGTCAAGAAAATTCTTTGTAACGCATTTCAGAAACACAAGGATTTTATTCTGTATGTGTCAAGAGATGCTTTCTTAGATAACTATTCCGAGAAAATTTCTTGGAACATATTTCACAAGCAAAAGGTTTTTCTCCTGTGTGAGTCAAGATATGTTTTCTCAAAGTACTTTTATCAGAAAATCCTTTAAAGCATACATCACAACCAAAAGGTTTTTCTCCTGTATGTATCAAGCGATGGGTTCTTAAGTCACCTTTCTGAGAAAATCCTTTGGAACATATTTCACAAATAAAAGGTTTTTCTCCTGTGTGCGTCAAGAGATGGCTTCTTAGATGACTACTCCGAGAAAATCTCTTGGAACATAATTCGCAAGCAAAGGGTTTCTCTCCTGTATGCGTCAAGAGATGACTTCTTAGATTATTATTCTGGGAAAATCGTTTGGAACATATTTCACAAATAAAAGGTTTTTCTCCTGTATGCTTCAAGAGATGGGATCTTAGAATACTTTTCCGAGAAAATCGTTTGGAACATACTTCACAAATGAAAGGTTTTTCCCCTGTATGAGTCAAGAGATGCCTTCTTAAATTACTATTATCAGAAAATCCTTTAGAACATGCTTCACAAACAAAAGGTTTCTTTCCTGTATCAGTGGAGGAATGTTTTTCTTTATCCCCATTTTGAGGAACAAAGTGTTGTTCACTGGCAGAATTTTCCTCTGTCTTAATCGATGACATTTTCTTAAATGAGTAATTTAAAACAGCAACTGCTTCGTTGTAGCAGTATGATGAGATTGTTCCTTTTTCATCTATAGAAATGACTTACTGAACTTCAGCAAAAAAAAAAAAACAGTTTTATCTACCTAAGAAAAATCATAAATAAGAAATTTTAAAATAAACTGTACTAAATTTAAATGTTAATTAAAACAAGTTTCATTTTTTAAAACAGTACAAAATTCACGAATTAAATTCACACATTATATACTCTTAGGTACTAGTATTTAATTTGATAATTTTTTCATAGGCTAGGGGCTCTGCTCTTATGCACTACGCTCTTCCACCCCTGTCTTGTCTCTAAAAATCAGTTAATTTATTCAGCTTTAAAATTATTTATAGAAGCCTTTTAATAACAGTGTCAATTGCCCAATAAATGGATAATTATCCTTTTGCACTTTACAGAGGGGGTTTAAGACTGAATGAGCTGCTGTTAAGGGCTGTTTTTGCCTTTGATTAAATATGATTATTTAAACATTTCAAAATGCTTAATCAACAGAGTCTTAGCTTCTGGGTATTTTTAAGTTGTTTTTATGTAATGGCTTTAAGTAAGTGATTCTTAAATGTAATATTTTAATTCTGACGTAATTTCCATTAAATTTTCTTTTCCTTTTGTAACATTCATGGAAAATATTTTTATGGAGAAAGGAAATATTTTTGTACTGTCTTATTTTGTTTTTAAAAATTTGACGCAGTTCTTTCTCTAATTATGATTTTAAATGCATATTAATGCATTTATTATTTTAGAATTTTCTTTCTCTTTTTAAATTCACATGCAAATTGAGTTTTTATGCTACATTTTTTGATATATGTTTTTTTTTATAACATAATGTTCATTTACTTTTAATTTGAAAGTTTTTCTTTTTTATAATATTCACATGTAGAGATGTAAATTTTCCAGAAAAAATGGAAAAGCAAAAATAAAACGATTTTTTTTCTGGATTTTTTTGGAAAAAATTAGAAAAATTGATTTTTTACACGTTTTATGCTTTTTCTAAATAAATTATATTTTCTTAGAGAATATTTAATATTTTTTTGCACTTATGTGTACAAAAATAATTTTAAATTTATATGACTATATTACAGAAAAAAGCAAAGTCTATTTTGAAAAATTTCATTTCTTTTTTTTTCAGTCTCAGAATTTTTATAGTAACATTCACATTTTACTTAATACTATTGCTTGTTATATCTCTGTTGAAATTATTTTTCGGTTACATGTATAATTACCAATTGACCTGATGTAAAAAACCTCTGCCAATATCTCTGCAGTTTGGAATCAAATCTATTATAAATCAAATTTTCATAGCATTGTTTTTCAGTATATAAATGATACTAGTTTTAAGAAACTAACTGTTGTAGTTTTGTCATTGTTATGAATAGTAGTATTCAAATATTCCATTGTCTAGAAAATGTGTATTTTTACAATATTACATTTTTCTTTCTTGCAGTGATAATTTTCATTTCCTTTAAAATCTATATATTTAGTTTTGATATAAGTTTCCAATCTAAACTCAAAAAAGTTTTTAGTTTCGTGATTTAAACTCTAACAAAACTAAGTTTTAGTTTGGGCTAACTCAGTTCTGCAACCATAAACCTTCATAGGATTTATTAACTGTTAGATTTTTACTCACTGAAACTGAGAAAATATTAAAAAAATAATTTTCCATCACACGAGGTTTTCCTTAAAAAGTGATGTTTTTAATTTAACTAAGCATAAAATTTCTCTTTTTACTTTGAAATCTGATATCCCATTCTTAATCAAAAAAACCATAAGCAATAATGTTTCCATATGGTAATTTCATACTTTTAAGAATGGAACTCAAGAGACATGAATTATAAAACACAACATTTACAAATAGAAAAAACAAGGAATTTAAAGGGAAAAAAAATGTAATTACACCCAGACATGAGTTTTTACTATGCTTCATACAATTCAAAAATTCAAAGTTCAGTCAAAAGGAAAAGTATAATTTGGAACATAAGTTACTTGTAATAAAATATTGACTTTTTTCATGGCAATTGTATTTTTTTAATGTAAACTCTCTGTGTTTTGCAACAATACTGAATAGGATTGAGGGAAGTGGAGGTCATTTTTAGATTCAGCACATTAAAAACAGACACAATGAATCAAAAATATCGCATGCAGCTAAAAAAATTAATATTTCTGCAAACTTGCATTTTAAAACTAAACCAAAACTTCTTATATACATAGTTTTCCCCATATTTAGTTCAGACTTCAGACAAACACCGTTAGCAATGCAGAATCATCTAATTCAGATTCTAACTTTAATATTAAGATCCCACACAACTGACTGGAAAAGACCAGGATGATAATGTAAAGTCTATGGGAGCAATCTTTTCAAATATCTCGCTCACATTTTAATATTTTCACATGATTTTTTTTCAGATGATAACAAAAACTTCTTGAAAGAAGCAGTATTTATCAAATTGATGCCATTTTCATCAAAGGAAATGACTTATTGAACTTACTTCAACAAAAAGTTTTATCTGCTTTTGAATCTGAAAACAGAAACAGAAATATAATAAACAAGACATCTTAATACAAACTCACTAAATGCAAAGAATCGAAATTGAATGTTTACAATATAATAAAATATTAAAAAATATTAAACTAAAATAAAAAAAATTAATTTTTTAAAGTGACTCAATTATTAAAAGCAAAGGCTAAGTTAAAAAACAATAATGTATGAATATTCATTATAAAGAAGAGGTAAATTTTTCCTAAATTATTCAATGAAACTCGCTTCATAAAGATACATTACTAATTCAAATGAAAATCACATAGTAAAGAAGTTATATTTCAGGTTTAGCCAGACTTAATAACAAAAAAGCTGGATTAATACATAAATCAGAAAATATCGATTACTAGTGATATCAGCAATATCTTGAATTTTTTGAGAAATAAATTTATTCTTCCTTCATGAAAAAAAAACAAACAACAAATTCTGTAATATATATATATATATATACAAACACTGTAGACTCCCTCAAATCCACAACTCTCTAAAATCCACACATAATTTACGGATGTGAACAATGAAACATCTAGTTCAGATACATGGTACAAAAATTTGACTATTTTAGTTTTATATCAATTCCATGCATATATTTTGTTTCTAATTTTTGTTCATATTACAGAATTTATGGAAGAAGAAGATGAAAGAAGTTATAGAATTTATGAAGGAAGAATAAATTTATTTCTGAAAGAATTCAAGATACTGCTGATATCATTGGTTATCAAAATCTTCTTATGAAATATATTGATTTATTAATCAAGCTTTTTTGGTTGTTTAATCTGTCTAAATCTGAAATAAAACTTCTTTATTTTATGTGTGTTTCTTCTTTTTTTTATAATAAATATTTAAACATTCAGATTACATGGTTAACTAAAGCTTTGATTTCAATATTTTAATCCTTTTAAAAATGATCTAAATTTTTATTATTTTAGACAATTTCTTATTTTAGTATTTTATTATATTGTTAGCATTCATTACAGTTCTGATTGCATTTTTAATTGCCTTTAAATTACGTTTTTTTAAAAAATGTAAACAAAGCAATGACCAGAAATCTGCAAAACATCTGGTCAAAAGCTGTGCAGATTTGAGGGACTGTACACTGTAAAAATATATATACTGAGTTGATATAAAACCAAAAAAGTCAGATTTTGTCCCTATATCTGAACTGAATGTTTCATTGTTTACATTTGTGAATTATGAGTACAGTTTAGAGAGTTGCAGATTTTTGGGAGTTAATGGTATTCCTGAACTCACTTTACTATATTTTGAGAATGAAGGGAAAAATAAAGTAAATAACATATACAGTATAACATCTTTAATCTGGACATCTATAATCAGAAAACTTCTGTAATCCGGACATTTCATTACTTTGATTTGTTTTTATTTTGAATTAGAGATAATAGATTTTGCCATAGTTTATATATAAACGAATTTCAGAAAATGGCTAAAGAAAATGAAAAGATTTCATAATAACACAACATTTTTTTCAGTTTTAAAACTATAAAAACTTTCTAAATTACATGCGTAATAATTAGAGGTGTCTTCTTAGATATTAAGTTTTAAAAATTCATGATTAATGGTAATTCACTTTAAAAAAAATAATAATAAGGTGTCGTGAAAAAATCACAAAATCGCATTTTATTTTTGTTATTTCTCTTAAGTATTTAACTTGTGACTTACTTTGATACTTATAAATGCTATATATTTCATTTTATCTAACATTAGCTTTAAATATCACAATTTCAAATATGTTACTGTAATTATAAGGTTGATTTTTAAATTCTAATTGTAAGTCTTAAATTTCTCACTGTATTTTTCTGGGTTTAGAATTTAGTTTTTCAATATTTGTCATGACAAGTCTACTATTCTTGTGATGTACGTTATTTATTAAGTATTCATAAATGAGAAATCACAATTTTTTTAAAAATCGTAAGTTTGTTGTTTTTAAAATTTATGACAGATGGCGACACTCCATAAAATTTACATAATTATTTTAAAAACGTTCGTTTTTGAGCATTTTGAATTGATTTTTCTCAATGTTTTCAATTGTCCATCTCTTTATATCTTTGTATTGCCATAGTAATAAGTGATATTAGTATTATCATTTATCGGCATGCTTTTCAGTTACAAAATGTCTGTAATCCGGAATTTTCTACAATTTGGACTCGCTCTAATCGCGACAATTCTGGATTTAAGAATTAAAGGATTAAAGAAGTTATACTGTATTTAAATTTACTAATGAGAACTTAAAATCCCTAAATAAAAATTCAGCCAGAGAAGGAATGCTACAGTGTTGTTATTTTATTTGTAGCTGTTATTTTATTGGGGTATTCCAAATTCTCATATGTAAGTTTAAGTAGTAATTAATCATAAGTTCATTGTTTTAAATGATGATAGATATTCTACAAATCAAATAAAAGATAATTGGTATTCAACATTTTCCAGTGTAAATTCTAACACTAATAAGAAGTCTCAATTAGATTGAGCATTTTGATGGCAGCGGTTTAGCAGTTTTATCAATTGATTTCTAATTTCTGAAAGTACCAATCCAAAAGCAGAAAACATTTTGTTTTACTCAAGCAAATAAATCTATTCCAGTAAAAAGCTAGTTGATCATTAATTCTCTAAGTTTTTTAGTATTGGTCTTTCAATAACTTTAACAAAAAAAAGAACCTTCCACCGTTCTATATGGCTGAGATCAATTATATTAAATTAAAAAATGAATAAATAAATAAATGACTGGTTCAGATTTTGCTCAGATCTTAATTAACAGGCCTCATCAAAGTACAGCATATAAAATCATACAATTTTACCACAATTTGCAGAAGTTTTTCTAAATATTAATGAGTTGAATATTCAAATATTTATAATATTTCTGCTTAGATTTCTTTACTGTTGCAAAATTATTTTATAAATTGATTCAAATGAAATTTGAATAAAATTATTTTATAATTTGATTCAAATGATATTTGAAACCATTTTTTTTTCTAAACTTTACATTTATTTTACTTTTTGACAAAGCTTAAGCTTCATCTTTCTGAAAGTTGTTTGATTATATATATTATATAAAACTAAAATATATTAAATCACATTATTATGTTTGTTTACATCTTAATTTATTTATTTATTATTTGAATAACATGCATCCGACTTGTGTGCTCAACACGAAAGTCTGTTCATAAGTCATCGTCAATATACAAGAACGAGTTAGCACAAGAGAAATACAACCAGGAGCTCCACACAAAGTGTGTGTGCAATAGAGCCAGCGGGAATCGAACCCACAACCTCCTTGTTAGCAGAGCCGTGTCTTAACCACTCGGCCAAGGAGGCCCTACATCTTAAATTTATTTAAAAATAAGTTAAAAGAAAAACTGATTTAAATCAATGACTTTTAAAAAATCAATTGATTTAAATCGTGATTAAAATCAAGCTGATTTAAATCAACGAATCTTGAAGATAAACAAATAATCCATTTACCAAAAAACTAGGTCTTTGACAGAGTTTTGGAGATTCTGATAATGAAACTAAAGCAAAAATACATATTTCAAAACAGAATCTTAAAATATTGCAAAAATTATGATTTAAAAAGCATACAAGCTATGAAAAATAGTTATCTCAATAATTTAAAAACAATTTTCTCATTTACCTAGAAAATTATTGCTTAAAATTTATGATAAGAAATTCAGATGACTATAAGAAAAAAATTTAATTTACAAACTTTTTAGAAAGAAAAAAATTTCTTGGTCAGACGGGCTCCAATCAAATGACCCCCCCCCCCCCCCGGTAATAATTTTTATTAAAACACACATATCTAAACATGCAAAACAATTATGTTCAAAAAACAAAGAAATTGTACACATAATTGCTTTTAAAAACAAAACAAACCTTTTTTTAAAATAAAAAAAAGATATTAATAAATGATTTTCTAAAGAAATATATTAAGCTTTGAAAGCAAGTAATCATTTTATATATACAGGGTGATTCCAAATTTTTTTTACAATATAAGAGGGGTGATAGTGCACATCAAGACAAACAATATTAAATAGGAGACCAAGGGTCCAAAACGTTTTCTTAAGGAGATAGCCGCCATTAAAGTTTAGGGACCAAAATTTCAAATAAACATAAAAAACGGAAAAATCGGTCGATTGATTTGCGGTTTTCACTAAAATTATTCTTTATGTCGGCATTTTCTGGAAATTAAATTATAAAGATAAATTTCAAAAAATGCCGATAGAGGGCGCTTTAGACTTTGGAGTAACAAACAACTATTTTTTGCCGGTATGTTTCGCATCTCATTAAATGTTTTCGTAAGTTTACACTCAAACTTAAATTTTGAGCTCAAAATCTGTAGTTGGGAGTGGTTAAGTAACACAAACTGAGCTGTGTTCAGAGGGTTCAAGTTTCAAATGATTAAAAAAACCGGAAAAATTGGTCGATTGATTTGCGGTTTTCACTAAAACTATTCTTTATTTAGTTATTTTCGTGAAAATAAATTATAAAGATAAATTTCAAAAAATGCCGATAGAGGGGGCTTTAGACTTTGGAGTAACGAACAACTATTTTTTGCCGATTTGTTTGCATCTTTTTATATGATTTCGGAATCTTAGACTTAAACTTAAATTTTGAGCTCAAAATCTGAATAGTAGGGAGTGGTTAAGTGGCACAAACTGAACTGTGTTCAAGGGGGAGGGGGAGGTTCAAATTTAAAGTAATTATAGAAAATGGAAAAAATGGTCGATTCGTTTGCGGTTTAAAATAAAACTATTCTTTAAGTCAGTATCTTCTTGAAAATAATTTTTAAAGATAAATCTCAAAAAATTCCGTCAGAGGGCGCCTTAAACTTCAGAGTAATCAACAATTCATTTTAACCATTATTTTTTGGTTCTAATTAAATGCTTGCAAAAGCATTTTAAATGTTCTTGGAAACTTAGATTTAAACTTAAATTTTGAGCTCAAATCCTGAATCGTTATGAGGAGTTAAGAAGCGCAAACTGAAGTGTGTTCAGGAATTGAAATTTAACCCTCTTTCCTCCTCGAACACAATTCAATTTTTCGCTACTTGAACACTCCCAACGATTCAGAATTTCAGCCCAAAATTTAAGTCTATGCATTTGAAAGCATTTAATGAGATTAAAAAAACAACAGTTAAAAATAGTTGTACGCTACTCCAAAGTCTAAGGCGCCCTCTATCGGCATTTTTTGAAATTTATCTTTAAAAATTATTTTCAAGAAAACACTGATTGATCAAGAAAACTGCTGATTTAAAAATTAGTTTTAGCAAAAACCGCAAACAAATCGACCAATTTTTTCCGTTTTTTACAATTATTTGAAATTTGAACCCTCTGAACACAGCTAAGTTTGTCTACCTAACGACTCCCAGCTATTCAGATTTTGAGCTCAAAATTTAAGTTCAAGTCTAAGCTTACGAAAGCATTTAATAAGATGCAAAAAATAACCCCCAAAAAGAGTGTTTCGTTACTCCAAAGTCTAAAGCGCCCTCTATCAGCATTTTTTGAAATTTATCTTTATAATTTATTTTCACGAAAATACCTAAATAAAGAATAGTTTTAGTGAAAACTGCAAATCAATCGACCTATTTTTCCGTTTTTTATAATCAATTGAAATTTGAACCCTCTGAACACAGCTCAGTTTGTGTTACTTAACCACTCCCAACTACAGATTTTGAGCTCAAAATTTAAGTTTGTGTCTAAGCTTACGAAAACATTTAATGAGATGCAAAAAATACCGGCAAAAAATAGTTGTTCGTTACTCCAAAGTCTAAAGCGCCCTCTATCGGCATTTTTTGAAATTTATCTTTATAATTTAATTTCAAGAAAATGCTGACATAAAGAATAATTTTAGTGAAAACCGCAAATAAATCGACCTATTTTTCCGTTTTTTATGTTTATTTGAAATTTTGGTCCCTAAACTTTAATGGCGGCTATTTCCTTAGGAAAACGTTTTGGACCCTTGGTCTCCTATTTAATATTGTTTGTCTTGATGTGTACTATCACCCCTCTTTTATTGTAAAAAAAATTTGGAATCACCCTGTATATATATCGCAACAGACTAGAGAAATGCCTAAAATACTTACATTTAAATGCAAAACAACTCTACGGTCAAATGACAACAGAAATATCGAAAGTATTTCCATTTAAATACAAAATAAACTATTTTTAATTTTAAAAGAATTAAAGAAAATTGTACTGCTTTTAAATTAAAACGGTTAATCTCCTAAGTCCTGATATAGCCTGGAGTGAACACTAAAAAACACTCTTTAAATTATTTTAAATACTTTTAGAATTGTTAAAATTAAATCTAGACCTTTTTTAATAGATGTATACATGTTAGATGCAGCAATATAAAGACAGATGCATTTTTAGATATGTTTTATAATAATTTTAAACAGATTTTTGTAGTGCCACAAAAAATTTGTCTCAGAACTGAGGCAGGGCCGTAGCTAGAAGTGAACAATAGGGGGGGGGGGGGGGCTCATAATTTTTTTTTCTCTCTCACTGATGCAGAAAGATAAATTAGTGCATATCCACATTGTAGGTACTATGTTTCTTATTAAGCTGTTATAATAACTTCATTTTTTGTTAAGAAAAGTGTATGATGATGAAATTTTTACGTGTATAACTTGTTTAAAATTAGATTTTTGTTAGCTTTATGTGTACAAATAGGATGAGGGAGTGTTGAAACACTTATTTTAGATACAATTTAGTAATTCTGTAAAACTGTGAAAGAGTTACAAAACTAAATTAGATATTTGAACATAATTCCATTCGAATTTTTGGAATAAAAATTCCTTTAGTGACCTTGTAATCTTTTCCAGTGGGGGGGGGGGGGGGTGGCTCAAAATGTTTTAGGGGGGGCCGAGCCGCCCATAGCGCCCCTTTAACTACGGCCCTGGACCGAAAAGGTTAAACGGTCAACACAAAATCATAATTACAATAGCTGCAGCCAGGGTTGGGTTTCTTCCGGAAGAAACCTATTTCTTCTAGGACAGTGGAAGAAACTGGAAAAAACCAGAAGAAACTGGAAGAAATGAAAGAAACCCCCAGAAACTAAAACAAATGCTTCAAGTTAAAGTATATTAGCTATGTAAATCAATTAAAGTATAATTACATGAAAATGAAATCTAAATTGAAAAATTTAATTATTATTAAAAATATTATTTTTGCAAAGATAAGTTATTTTTTAATAACAAACTTCAGGTTCAGCAGACATTTTCAGGTGATGGATTTTTACTACTGTAGTGGTTGGGATTTTTTTAAATTATGGAATGGGTTTTTTTATTAATTGCTCCATTTATAAAAAAAAAAGAAAAAAGAAACTACCTACAATTATTTTTTCATATAAAAATATATTTTCATATAAATGTACATTATTTTAAACTATGCAACACAGTAAATAAATAAATTTGTAATTTTTTTATATTTTTCATCTAGCATGAATATTTCAATGCTGATTTTCAAAGATTAGTGTTTTAAAAACATCTATAGGTTTCTCAAAATGCTTTTTAGATATGCTGAAGTGTAAGACTTAAAAAAAAAAAAAAAAAAATTAAGTTGAGAAATTAATTGCAACATTCTACTGCTAAAAAACTTTTTTGCTATGCTATGTTGCATCATACTAAGAAAAATAAAGATTTTAATGACTTTTTTTTAATACTGAGGATAGACCGAAACAGGTTTTTAAGGCCAAAACCGAATTTAGGTGACCTTCCTACTTTTCAATTGAAAATAATAACATAAAAAAAAATTAAGTAATTAAATTGTATGTTTTAAACTAATGAATACATACATAAATACATAGTTGAAATTAATTACATGTATAGTATTTATTAATTATGTAAATCTGTTAATAATCAAAAATTTTTATTTTCATATGCAATAATACATAATTTATTCATGACACAGAAAGGTTTTCTAATTATACGAATTTCATTTAATTAAAAAATATTTTAGTTTTAAGTATATACATCTTGATTTTTCTTCTATAATGATTTTTGTAAATGATCATTTGTTATTCTAGAACTTTCTCAAAGAATATTTGAAGTCTAATGCAGTTTAAACTAAGATTTTTGTATGAGATGATTGATAAATCCTGACTTGTAATTATAAACAATGAAGTTCATTGCAATACATTCATTTGAGCCGATACAGTTCAAATCAATAACTAATATTGAAAATTTCAGAAGGAAGAAACAAGATTTTTGGAATACTAAGTGTTTTGATCTAGCCTAATTTTTGCCCACGTTTTTGGCAAAACTCAGATTTTGGGTCGAAAATGAAACTGTATTTTTGAATGATCTCTATTTAAAATAATAATTATTATACTTTATTTACATTAATAAAATTGATGTAAATATAAAGCTCTTATTTAAATAGGTTTCATTCTACCATTAGTAAAGAATCTCTACTATTTCTATTTACTACTAGTTTCAGAAATTTAAATAATAAAAAATTATGTTGGTTAAAATTGAAATTGACAATGTTTAACAGATTTTGTGTATTTTGGTAAAATTTCTTTTCATTTAGCCAATGGTTGAAGATCTCTAGATAAGTATTGTGTGCGATCTTGGCTAAAAAACTGAATAATTTTAGCATATATACTTAATTAAATTTGTTTTGGTCCAGTGAAATTAATTTAGATTAGATTATAGCAAGAAGATATTATATTATATCTTACCAAATTGAAATTCTTAAAGAAAAACAGTTTCTTCCATTTCTTCCACTTGGAAGAAACCTATTTCTTCCGGCCGGTTTTTCCCACTGTGGAAGAAACTTGCCAACCCTGGCTGCAGCTAGACAATGAGAAAATTAAAAATGATGCTAATTTGTTTTCTAGCGAATTCTTTTTTTATTTACCAATCACGAAACACCTAATAGAGAGGAATTAACAGCAGATGTGCAGGAAGGCTGCAAGCAAACAGAAAAGATTTCCTTTGAGGTTGCCATAAAGAACAGCTCTCACATTAAGAGAGTAAGGGTCTCCAGACTTGGCATACCAATCATACAACTAAAAAAACAGTTCCAAGAGGGGGATTCAAACGCAATTTACCCATCTGGGCTGTTTTCATAATTACTCTTCATTTTGGACATTCTTTTTTGTGAGATTTTTTTTTCTTGTTAAATTTCCTCAGCGTTTTTTATATTTGTTATTATCACTTATAATCCATTTATTATTATTATTATTATTATTACTGTTGTTAATCATTTTTCTCTTTCTAAACTACATTTAGAAAATAAATTGTTTTGCAGTGTTAAAGTTACACTTCCTATGTTATAAATATTTTTTTATCACTTTAATAAAATATAAAGCATTAGACATGTACTAAAATTAATACAGAAATAGAAAATGCGCCTATCATACAATACTTAGGCTAAGCCTAACCATATTCCAAATTACCACTTCTTAGAAAACAAATTATAATAAACAGAATTCAAAAATTTATTTTTTCCTTTTTCAGTGCCTTAGATGTCCCTGTACAAGTTTGAAATAAAATTAAAAGTTTTCACCAGTTAATAATCATTAACAATTTAGAATATTTGTATTACAAAATACAGAATCTTTAGTAGAAGAGTAAGTAAAAGAAACATATCTTACCATTAAGTTATTTTATTAAAAAGGATAGGTCACTAAATTCTAAAAACATTGTTTCACTATATTGCTACAAGTCATTATATTTTAAAAATTAGCCGTTTATTAACAGAGAGATTTCAAGTTCACGTAGAAGCAAAGAGACGCCAACTCAATGAATGAATCACAATGATTGAATTTGAATAACGAATGAATAAAATAAAATCTGCCGCAACAGTTTTTACTTTCTCACATCTTCCCAGTGTTACCATTTGTTTCAAGAATTTTGATAATCCCTTTGAATTTAAGAAAAAAATAATAACAAAAGGGTATTAATGAAAAATGAATTGATTCATTACTCAAAATTTTTGAATCAATTTTTTGAATTCGCCCTCTGGTGAAATATTTCACAAAATATCATCGTACATCACAATAACAGCAGCATCCTCATCAGAAGAATGGCATGTAAAGTAAAAATAATTAATAAATAATAGTTGAGAAGATATATCAGGAGTTTCTCTGTTGTATTGTTTCTTGTAAGTTGTCTATTAAACAATTTCAACTATTGATTATTCATAATCTGAGATTAACTTGATTATCAAGAAACTTTCATGAATCGTTTACTTTAGATTTGAAAAATTGTTTTGGTGCCATCTTTTGGTAAATAATTATAAATGAACACATTTTGCGTTTAAGGCAAGTCTTACAGATATATTTTTAAAATAAGAAAATTCATGATGGTTAGATTTAATTTGAGATTGCTTTTACGGGCTTCCGCTTTACAATTTAAAATCTTCTTCAATACATATAAAAGAAAAATTATTATTACTCTTTTCATGAAATTTCATCAGTTTTTTAAGAGCTCAGCTTATATCTTTAAATCGAGATTGTACTTGCATTGCAAATAAAAATAATTTTTTTCATACCAAATATAATCGTTAGAATATGTTGGAAAGTGTTATTTTCAATATTTTGATCGCTTTTGACCGATTGGTTTTAGCTAATTTTTTACTTCAGTAGTAAAACTTTTTTTTTCTTTTTTTAATAACTTTGTTAACTTATTTTTTTTTGTAACTTTTTTTATTTTAATGAAATTTTAACATTTTATAGGGATGGCCAGATGTAATTTTATTGAAAATAACTTTTATGAGTCCTTTTAGTTTGTTTGTAGGGTTTAGTTTGTTCATTTGATTTTGTTAAAAGAATTTTTTTTTTTTCTAAATCAAGTGATTTGCTCCAAAATAGACCAAATGTAGTAATGCATTATTTTATTGAAACAGAGGTAGCTGGTGCTGATTGTAAAGAAAAGAAGGTACTAGCTTATCTTGTCGATCAAAAATCTATCACCAAATTATAAGATTAAATGCCAATAATGGATGATTGTGAATGTCACATCCAATAACATTAAATATGATAAACATGTTTAAAAGTCATTAAATGATTTTTATTTCGACTTTTTATTTTGTTTTTATTAATATTCTACCAATTATTTGTTTATTAAAATAAAAACTGCATCAATATATGTAATTTGGCGAAATTTGTCGATGGGATAACCAAGTAATACCGAAAAGAAATATTGCAAAATATAAGAGAAAACTTAATCTTTTACACTCTTTTTTTTTTTTTTTTGCCATAATCTGCTGTTATTTGTTTTGAAAACTCATGTGCAACATTTTCATTGAACATTGAAGCAGGATAATTAATGAAATGATTAATCTTAAAAGCTATAACAATGAAAACAATCTTACTCATGAAGTAATCTGGCATAATTCCAAAATTCAGGATGGTGTTCAAGTGCCATCTTTAGGCAAGAATTAAGATTTAATAAAGCATTTGGATGCATTTTAGATTACAAGCACTAAATCTTTCTTCTTTACAGCTAATTTCTATTTTCGTCATTTTATCTCTGATTAGAAATTCTGTTAAATCTGATTCTTTTGAAATATATTTGAATTGGCATTTAACTTTTTATTCTTATACACTAAATTAAATAGTAATACAGTTGTTGCATGTGAAAATTTAAAAAAAATAAAGAAAGAAAAAAAAACAATGGGTTTTTTGAAGTAGGACGGCTGATTCTATATCTAAAAGATGTACTTTTTTGCAACTGAAAATATGTTTCTATCATGATGTATGCAAGATATAATCAGGCAGATATAATTACTGAATCAATCCATACAATGTAATAATACAACTATTCTTAATATTTTGGATGTGTAAATACAGTCAAAGTTCTATAATCCACACACGCTGCGGCCGATGGTTGTGCAGATTATGCAATATTGTGGATTATAGAGTATTACATACTATAAGTCATTTTATTATTCCTAGACAGCATTTTAATTCTTTAATCAGTATATATGAAAATATAAATATGAAATCTAATAATTAATTTAATATGCTATCTGAAAAAAATGCCTTTTTAAAGTTATTTTATTAAAAAATTTATATATAAGTGCAATTAAATAAAAATAATTACATATGTTTCGTACTGCAGTAATCCGTTTTTTACTGTTAATAAAATAAAATAGTTACATTAACAAAAAATGAATGTTTTAGTATGATTTTTTTTCAACTTTTTTATTACTTGTTTTAAAAACCATTTTTGGATCAAAAATTTGTAAATTTTCTTAACTGTTTATTTCATTGTTTACATTAATAAAGTAATGTGAATTATAGAAAATTGCAGATTATCGATCTTTGACTATAAAAATTTTCCAGAATGAGTTTACAGTAAGAAAAACTTTTAAAATCAAACATTTATGTAGCTTTTTTCAATAGAAAAATAGCTTAACAATGAGTTTTACTCAAGTGTCTCATATTTATATTAAAGCTCTTCTCAAATTCAAAGGATCTATTTTCTGATACATGTATGAATTCACCTGTTTTCGGACATTTGTAATATGATCAGATGTTCTTATTCAGAAACTATGTTATTGAATGGGGTTTTCCATACTTTGGTAAGCAGAAGATCTTTAAGAGAGTACTGTCAAAGTTAACGTTTTAAAACCAAAATTTCTGGTGTGACACAGTGGAAAAGGAATAAAAATGGCCATTAGGTAACAAAAATTGTTTATTACTAAATAAGTTTTTTTTTTTTTCAAATAGAAAATAGCTTTGGATCTCGCATTGCTTCAATAGTGAAGCTCACTAATTTTACATCTTATGTTTAAAAGTGATTCAGAAAATGTGTGTGAAAGTTTTGCCTTGTTGAGTAGGAGATTTGAGAACAGCCTTAAATGCAAATTTGCTTTAATATTGAAGATTAAATGTGCATAATTACTATAATATTTTTTTCTGTCTCTTATTATTTTGTGTAAGAATGTCCTGCTACATTTTATGACTGAAGAGAAAATTTGCTTTGTGCTAAAACATAAAAGATACACATAAACCACAACCCCATGCATCTTGGGTATATTTCAGAGAGTGGGATATTTTTTTCAGAAAGTGGATCATCGAAGGTTTCAATGTATATTTTGATTACAACTTTTAACTTTCTCTACATTCATATAAAAAAATGGGCTTCACATGTATAGAAACTGCATACATATTTGCATTCTATTAAGCAATTGTTTATTTATAAAGAAGTTATGTAAAATCTGCATATAAATTTAAAAAAATTGTTAGAAAGTGTGAATTTGTTTTTCCTGGTATTTTCATTATACAGTAAAACTTCTTTAAACTGGAATCGTCGTGATTACAACAAGTCCGAATTTTAGAAAATTCCGGATTACAGAAGTTGTGTAGCTAAAATGCATAAGATTAATGATAATAATAATATCTCTTATTAATATGGCAATAAAAAATAGCAAGGAACTGGATAATTGAAAAGATTGAGAAAAATCAATTCAAAATGCTCAAAAAAGAATTTTTTTTAAAAATTATGTATATTTATGCAGTGTTACGTTAATTCTATGCAGTGTCGCTGTTTATCATAAATTTAAAAAATAACAAATGTATGATTTTTTTTATTGCGATTTTTGCTTAAGGAATACTTAATAAATAATGCATATCACAAGGATAATACACTCATCATAAAAAATATTGAAAAATTAAATTCTAAAAAAAAAAAAATAATAATAATAGAATGAAAAATTTAAGACTTACGATTATAATTTAAAAATCAATCTTATAATTACAGTACCATATTTAAAAATGTGATATATAATGTAAAAAATTAAATATATAGCAACTATAAATATCAAAGTAAGTCATAAGTTAAATACTTAAAAGAAATAACAATTTAAAAAAATCCGATTTTGTGATATTTTAGCAACATCTTATCTTTGAACAAAGAAAAATTACTGAAATCATGATTCAATTCATGATCAATCATGAATTTTTACAATTTTGTAACTATAAAAACACCTATATTAATTACAAATGTAATTTAGAGAGATCTTACAGTTTTAATATAGAAAAAAAAATGTTGTGTTACTATGTAATTTTTCTTTTTCTTAATCATTTTCTGAAATTCCTTAATATAAGACCTATGGTGCCATCTTTTATCTCTAATCCTAAATATAAATGAATAAACATACCGAAGTGTCCAGATTACGGAAGTTTCCGGATTATAGATGTCCAAACTAAAGATGTTATAATGTACAGTAAAACCTCTAAATAACAGACACCTCAGAGTGTAGAAACTGCCCGCTATTACGAGGTGTCCACTATTGAGAAAACCTCAATAATTCAAAAATAATTATGAAATACTTAATGTTTAATTAATTGGCTGTTATATGTCGTAAAACCTTTATTACAGTCAAAGTTCTATAATGTGCACAAGTTGGGGCCAAAGGTTGTGTAGATTATGGAATATTGCAGATTATAGAGCATTATGGATTATGTATCATTTTATTATTCCTAGACGTTCTTTTAATTCTATAATCAGTATATGATAAAATAAAAATGAAATCTAAAAGTTAATTTAACAGGCTTTCTCAAAAAATGCCTTTTTTAAGTTATTTTATTAAAAAATTTATGTACATTTAAATATAAATAGTTACATAGGTTCTGCAATACAGTTTGTTTTTTACTGTTAATAAAATAAAAGAGTTAAAAAAATGTTTTATTATGTTTTTTTTTTCATTTTTTTTATTATGTTTTATAAAAAATTATTTTTGGATCACTATTTTGTAAATTTTCTTAACTGTTTATTTCATTGTTTACATTTGTAAAGTAACCTGAATTATAGAAAATTGCGGATTATAGAACTTTGACAGTATTATATAATTAATCAGAAATTAAAGCTATTTTTTCTAGCAATAAAACTGAAATAATTGTACAATTCTTTATCCACTATTTATTACATTCTTACAAAAAATATCTGTTACAAAAGCTTGCTTTTTCTTGCGTATACAGTAGACTCCCTCAAATCCGCAAACCAGAAATCCGCAACTCTCTAAAATCCGCACATATTTTATGGATGTAAACAATGAAACTTTCAGTTCAGATATTGGGACAAAATTTGATTTCTTTTAGTTTTGTATCAATTCTGTATATTTTTTAATTTGTTATTTTCTTAATAATACTCTATTCATGTTTTTTTCATGAAGGAAGAATAATTTTTTTTTTGGAAAAAATTCAAGATATTGCTGATATTACTGGTAATCACAATCTTCCTACCAAATACATTTATGCATTAATCAGGATTTTTTGGTTTTTAAACCTGGCTAAACTTGAAAAAAAATCCTTATTTTATGATTCTGATCTAAATTAGTAATGTACTTTTATGAGGCAAGTTTTGTTGAATAATTTTGGAAAAATACATTTAATCTTTATAGTGAATATTTTATCATACACTATTGATTATTAATTTAACCTTTGCTATTAATACTTTAATCATTTTAAAAATATTCTAAATTTTTATTTTAGTTTATTACTTTTTTTATTATTTTAGCATATTGTAAGCATTCATTATACTTTTGATTTCATTATTAATTACATTCAAATTATTTTTTTAAATGTAAACAAAGCAATGACCAGAAATTCGCAAAATTCTAAAATCTGCACAACCTCTGGTCCCAAGGTGTGCAGATTTGAGGGAGTCTACAGTACATGTAATTTGTTTTTCGATGTGTTCCATGCTTTCATTTTTAATTCCGTAAAAGGTTTTAACACTTTTAAATCATCTTTTTTTTTCAAAAAAAAAGTGTAATTATTTACTGTATTTTGCCACTTTTTAAAAGTATAAGATCGCAAACTTTCCTGGGTGGTATAGTGGAAGTGATCTCATAAATGTAGGGGACTGGAGGACTTTCCCCATCTCACTCCCTACATATATGATTACAAAGTTTCTTACAATAATGAGTGTGATAAATTTAGAGGCTTTTTACTTTTTTTCTTTCTTATTAAAAAATTTCTCACCCTTTTTTACCAAAATTACTCTCCGCTATTCGAGATGTAAAAGGTTAACAAACAAAAATTTAAGTTTTGGTAGTGGGAGATTGAAAAACTTTCCGTTAAATAGAGGTGTCCATTTTGGAAGTTTAACTGAAATATATTATTTTACTGTTACAGTTTTATTGTATTGTAACCATTTTTTTCTTTATATGAGGCGGTGCTAATTTGTAAAATTTCTTCTATTTCAAAATCCTGAAACGAAATAGTTCTCTGGTGAGTATTGATATGAAGATCTAACAATTTTATCCCTGCATTTAAATTAAGTCACAAACTCTTAAATTTCATATCTATTTCAATAATATACTTTAAAATTGAATTTCAAATTATATAAATCATCAAGCACCTCAGGAATTCCATTTTACTTCAAAAACTTCTTCCTCCCCAGACATGAATTACTTTTTCTTCTGTATTAATCAGTAAAATACAATAACAGAATTGCAACACATTTCTGGTAAAAAAAAAAAAAAAAAAAGATCTTGTCTTTTCCAAGGTTTCTCTGATATTTTTAAAGTGACTTTTTTTATTATAAAATATTTTTACAATATTTTATATATAATATTTTCATAATAAAATTTCACTTATGTATTGTTGCAAAACTCTCCACAACAGTCGATTTTAATCTAGATAAGTGCAAAAAAATGTGCAGTATGAATTCTTGATTTTTAATTACTTTTCATATTATGCTACTGTTATATAGTTTATATAAAAAAAATATGTAACAATTTTAGATTGAATGAAGAATTAATTCAAAATTTTTTCACTTTAATTATTGAGATTCTGATAAAAAGTAGTAAGAAAAAATTCCCTGACTTTTCGCTTGAATTTTCAAATTCTCTGACTTTTTTGTGTGTTTTAGATTTAACCTGATCTGAAAAAATCCAAAACAAGCATCTGAAAAAACACAAATCATTGAACTGAGTTTATTAAATATAAAACTTCTTTGTATTTTGTGGGCATTAGCAGCATTCATAAAAGCACAAGAATAGAATTTATTCACAAAATAGTCAAATGATGTTTAGGGTATCCTTCCTAACTCTTATAAATGCAAGGATGATTTTATTCGATTAAATATCAATCATCATACTTAGTAAACCGGGTATAGATCCCAAATTTGTTTCGTAACTAGCAGGGATACAAAAATAGTAATAGAACTATTAAAATAATAATTTTATATAGTAAAAATTATCTTGCCACGCGAATTGCAAATACTGCCAAATGGCCATTGAATGTTATATTACGCTGCAACTATTATACGATAATGATTAATCCAATTAAAATATCAATCATCGTACATCTTAGAAACATACTACACACTGCAGAATTTAAATTGAAAAATATTTAAAAAAAGGAAAAAGTTGAAAAGGATTTAAAAATATATTTTTTTTAAGAATTATTTATATTGTGTTAGCCATTGACTTCAGCGCCATCTTTAATTTCAGTTTTTACATCTAAAAAAATGTGCAGATTTCTGGCACTCATGGATTTAAGGGAGTCTACTGTAATAAAAAAATTGAAAAAAAAAAATTCATAATAAAACATCTACTAAATATAACTCTTTTATTTCATGAACAGTAAAAAACAAATCATATTACTGAACATAAGTAATTATCTTTATTTAAATGCACATCTATATATATCAACTTTTTTTTTTAATAAAATAACTTTAAAAATGCATTTTTTTAGATAGCCTATTAAATTAATTATTAAATTTCATATTTACCTTTACATATTATACTTATTATAGAATTAAAATGCTGTCTGAGAATAATAAAATGATAGGTAATATATTATACTCTATCATCCGCAGTATTCCATAATCCACATAACCTGTCGAATAGAATGGACTGTATTCTTGATAGTCTTTTTAAAGTTTTTTAATGTCACTTGCACAAATACACACACATATAAAAACACAAAACGACAAATGATGAACTAATATGCAATGATAAAACTTAAATGAATTTCCATAGCTTAAAGGATGTATGGATGATGAACTAATTCGAGTCCCTGCTGATGCTTTGATGATCAACAGCTAAACTGTCTATTTTTTACAAGCGCTCGCCAGGTGGAGCCAAAAAACACTTCCGGAACGGAACATGCCGCCCGGGGATGAAATATGTAATATTTCATCAATCAATAAACATAATACAATAATTAATTAAGAATAAAAATGACACTAAATACAAACACTTAATACATAAACAATGAGTATAATTACTTTAAAATAATATAATAATAATACAAAGATACATCAATTCAGTCGCTAGTGGGCAATAGGCATATTTTAGAAATGCCTCGTGAAAAAATACCAGTAGCAGTTTTTACCTTCACTGCTCGAACCTTGTGGTCCTTGCCTGGAATTATTTCAATAATCCGGGCAAGAGCCCATTTACATGGTGGTAGATTTTCCTCCTTTAGTAATACTAGGGAGCCTAGCTTAATATTTTCCTTTTTAAATTGCCATTTACCTCGCTGCTGCAAGTGATTTAGGTAGTCAACAGACCAACGTTTCCAAATGCATTGAACATATTTGGAAATTAGCTGCCAATGGGTTAATCTGTTATCAGAAATATTCATGACATTAGGCTCTGGAATACTGCTGATAGGCCTGCCAATTAAAAAGTGGCCTGGTGTAAGTACCTCAAACTCATTTATGTCATCAGAAAGAGGAAATAAAGGCCGGGAGTTTAAGATCCCTTCGATTTGGACCACTAGAGTTTCAAAGTCCTCTAAAGTGATTTTATTATTACCTACTGCTCTGAGCAAATGATGTTTGAAGGACTTAACACCAGCTTCCCAAAGACCACCAAAATTAGGGGATCGAGGAGGGATAAATTTCCAGGTTATGAATTATTCAGCAAAGAAATTTGATAATTCCTCGTTAGGTTTTTCCAATAATTTTTTAAAATTATTTAATTCAGTTGACGCACCTTTAAAATTAGTGGCATTATCCGAAGTTAGTGTGTTTATTTTGCCTCGCCTGGCACAAAATCTTTTAAGCGCAGCAATGAATGCAGCAGCGGACAAATCGCTTACTATTTCTAAATGAACGGCTTTGGTAGCCATACATATAAATATAGCCACATAACTTTTGGAATAATTACCTTTCCTCTGATTTTTGTATTTGATTTGAAAGGGACTACAAAAATCTACGCCTGAATTGAAAAATGTGCAATTAGGTATTACGCGTTGCGAAGGGAGGTCTCCCATCAATTGATCTAACGTTTTGGGATTGTGCCTGAAACATGTGACACAATTGTGTACTGTTTTCCGGGCAATGCTTTTAGCCTTTATGGGCCAATATTTCATGCGTACTTGATGAACTAGTCCCTGAGCACCTATATGGAAGTACTTTTTATGAAAGTACTCAAAAATTAATTTGGTGATCTTGTGATCACTGGGTAAAATTACTTGGTGCTTTGCATCAAAGGGCAAGTGAGAATTGATTAATCTACCACCAACGCGAAGGACTCCACTTTCATCAATGAATGGGTCCAAACTTTTTAACTTACTGCAGGAAGGAACAGGTTGCCCTTTTCTTAATGCTGAAAATTCAGGAGAGAACTTACTTTCCTGGGCTTTCCTTATTAAAAAATGGTACTGCACTTCAGTTCTTCCGATGTTAGGAAGCCTTTGTTTTTCTCCTTTCTCTTACAATTGTTGATGAACCTGAAAATAAAACTACATATTTTAATTAGTTTTAAAAAATTGTTCAGTTTGAATAGTTCGTTTAAAATGTTCGGATCTTTTTCCACAGTTAGTAAGGATAGGGAAAAGTCTGCTTTCATTTCTTGTTCACATTCAAAGGCAGTGGGAGTGGGAAGTTGGCTGGGAACTGTAATTTCCCTTTGAAGAAATATTGGTCCAAACCACCACAAATCATTGTCAATGAGATCCTTTGCTGTTGCACCTCTGGAGATGATGTCTGCCGGATTAGATTTTGAGGCAACATGGTTCCACTGATGAGTTTCGGAAAGAGATTGGATCGCGGAAACCCTGTTTGCGACGAAGGTTTTCAGTTTTTGGGGTGATGTATTAATCCAGAATAGGACAATTGTAGAATCTGTCCAGAACCATACTCTTTCAAGATTTAATTTTAGAGTGGCAATCACTTTCTGAACTAGTCTTGTCAAAAGTAGAGCTGCAGACAGTTCAAGTCTTGGGATTGTCATTGGCTTTAGTGGGGCTACCCGGGACTTGCTGCATAGAAGATTAGATCTGAATTGCCCACTTGAGGAGAAAGATCTCAAGTAGATAGCTGCTCCATAGGACTTTCCAGAGGCGTCTGAGAATGCATGTAAATCTAGACTTGCAATGTTGTCTGACAAAACATACCGTGGAATTGTAAGATTATTTATTTCACTTAGCTTGTTAAGAAAATTCTTCCATTCTCGAAGTGAGCTAGAAGGCAATTGTTCATGCCAATTAATTTTTAGTTCCCATAAGTGTTGCATAAATATCTTAGCTTTGGTTATAATTGGGCCAATTAGGCCAAGGGGATCATATATTTTAGCTATTTGAGCCAAAACATCTCTCTTTGTATAAACATCTTTAGGCTCTATATTAATCTCAAAAATGAAATGGTCCATCTGAGGTTTCCAAAGCATTCCCAAAGTTTTTACCGAAATCTGCTGAGAGTGTTCATCAAATGCGTATTCTGATATGGCGGCATCTTGTAGTAATTCAGGATGGTTAGCGACCCATTTGTGAAGGTCCATCCCTCCCCTTTTCAAGATCTGAATTAACTCTGATTGTAGTTCCTTTGCAGATTGTAAGGAACTGGCACCAGATAAACAATCATCGACATACATGTCGTTAAGTATGACTTCGGAGGCTTTAGGGAAATCTGTCTTTTCCTCATCAGCAAGAGCCTTTAACGTTCGCGTGGCTAAAAAAGGGGCTGAAACTGTCCCATAGGTAATCGTGTTTAGCTCAAAGACTTTTATCGGAGCGTCCTTACTAACCTTCCAAAGAATTCTTTGTAAATTTCTCTGCAACGGTTCTATCATTATCTGTCTGTACATTTTCTTAATGTCTGCACAGAATGCATACTTGTGCGTACGAAATCTAGTTATAATAGAAAATAAATCTTGCTGAACCGTTCCCCCATTTAACAATATTGAATTAAGTGAATAACCGCTAGATGTATTTGAACTAGCGTTGAATACCACTCTCAGGGGAGTGGATAATTTTTCTGGTTTATAAATCGCATGGTGAGGAATATAGTAAGACACCCCCTTTTCGCTTTCAGATTCAATTTGAGTCATATGACCCAAAGTTTCATACTCGTTCATAAATTCTATATATAGATCAGACATCATTTTATTTCTATCTAATTTATTCCATAAATTAGTTAATCTTTTCGCTGCAATTTCTTTAGAAAATCCCAACAATGTTTCAGCATTTTCCTTTATGGGTAATTGTACGGTGAATCTACCCGTTTGATCTCGTTTATAAGTGCTTTTAAAATGTTCCTTACAAAACATTTCTTCATCGCTTCTAATGGAAATACTGTCATCACCCGGTAAGGATTCTATTTCAAAAAATCTTTGTAAAGTGTTATCTAGACTATTTTCAGTTAAAAGATAACAATGGGACTGAATTTTACTTTGTGGGAGCGACCCTGTCACTAAATATCCAAATTCAGTGTTTTGTAAAATACAGTTAGCATCTGCTAAACGAATTTGTTCACTCTTTAAAATTGAAAAAAACAATTGACTACCGATCAGTGCGTCGATTGGTCCAGGTGTATAAAAATTGTCATCTGCTAGAATAATTTGTTGTGGAATACATAAATTAGAAATATCTAATTTTGAAACTGGAATGTTGTTTGTAATTTTTGGCAAAACAGCGAATTCTATTTCTTTGGAAAATGTTCCTTGTTCATTTGATATTTCTGCATTGACTATTTTCCTTATTTCTTGATGTGTTTCATTAATACCCGAAATCATTCCCTTGAATGGTTTTGGTCGTAAATTTAATCTCTTGCATGCACTATTACTTAAAATGTTAATCGACGATCCGCTGTCAATCACCGCACGCAATCTAACTTTATTTCCAAACACATCACTTATTAAAATTATAGCCGTATTTAATAATGCACAATTTTTTCTGTTATCTGTAAACAAATTTGTACCGATTATTGCTGCTTCCCTTTTTTCGGAATCGAAATCACTTATTTGTTTATCTCTCAACATGTCATTATTTTTGTTTTTATTTATTTCCACCCCCTTTAACATCTCATGTTCTTCACATAATAAGCTATTATGTAATTGCGAGCAGAATTTGCAAGCGAATTTAGAATTACATTTTCCTTGGTGAAATCTTAAGCAATTCAAACATAATTTGTTCTTATTTACAATACTTTTTCTTTCTTGAACATTTTTGTTTAAAAAAACATTGCATTTATAAAGTGGGTGAAACGTAAATTTGCAACAAAAGCAGGTCTTTAAATTATTTCTATTTTTATTGTCATTGATGAGAAATGATTTTGATTTATTTATTGCGTAATTCGCCTTGGAGAATTTGGATTTCGAAGTCTGGTTGGCGCCAGATGCATTCGTTATCGCTTCTAAAGTAACACAACGTTTTTCCAAAAAAGAAATTAAATAATCAAAACTTGGAACATTTGTTGTTTCCAATGACAATTCGAATTGTTTTTGAGATTCGGTGTCTAATTTCTTCAAAATGATATTTATAAATACACTTTCTGACAATTTATTTTGTGTATATTCCAAGACCTTTAGAGCTCTGATGTTTTTATTAATAATATCAATAAAATTACGCAACTCTTTCGGAGATTCAGTTTGCATTTTTTCATAATTTAAAATTGCAGAAATATGCGAATCGATTAATAATCTCTTGTTTTCGTATCTATGTATTAAAGCTTGAAACAATGAATTAAAATCGTCATCAGGGGACTCTAATTGCTTAGCTTCATTTTTTAAAGAAGCCTTTAAATAAAATAATTTCTGATTGTCATCAAGTTGTTCATTATTAACAATTAAGTTAGTGAATTGCGTTTTAAAATTAGCAAAATCACAATAAGCACCTCCGAAAGAAGGTAAAGGTATTTCTGGGAGGCGAACTTTTGTTTTGGTTTCACATACATAATCATTGACAGTATGAGATTTATTTTCAAATGAGGCTAATAAAAGTTTTAAGCTTACCTCCACTTGTTCTAATCTCTCGAGAGCACTATTAATATCTTGATCAATTTCTTGGACTTGTTGCGATGTGATATCCTGTATTTCGAAGTATTGTTCTCGAAGCTCTTGGAGCTTATTTTGCAGACATTCCGTCTTTTTTAATTTCACTTCTAAAATACTTATATTAGTCGTTTTAATATCAGTAGTTTCTGATATAAACTGCTCTAGTCTTGTTATGGCAGCTTTTGACGTGCCTTTTAATCTATTTAGTTTTTCCATGGTTCACTCCGGGCGAGAGGGCCACAATGTCGAATAGAATGGACTGTATTCTTGATAGTCTTTTTAAAGTTTTTTAATGTCACTTGCACAAATACACACACATATAAAAACACAAAACGACAAATGATGAACTAATATGCAATGATAAAACTTAAATGAATTTCCATAGCTTAAAGGATGTATGGATGATGAACTAATTCGAGTCCGTGCTGATGCTTTGATGATCAACAGCTAAACTGTCTATTTTTTACAAGCGCTCGCCAGGTGGAGCCAAAAAACACTTCCGGAACGGAACATAACCTCTGGCCCCAACTTGTGCGGATTGTAGACCTTTGACTGTAACTTTTTTGCTTTTTTTATTTTAACTGCATTGTTATTGTTATGTAATAATAATAACTATAGATATAACAATTTTATATTCGTTGATAGAATATATTTATATATATTGCATTATACTTATAATCATTCTGAAGAACATAACAATCTGTATTTAAAAAAAAAACTCATTTGTATTTTTTATTGCTGTCTATGGTGTTGTATATTCATATTTAATAAATGTATGTTAAATAACTGGTTTTATTAGTTTAGTTTGCTTTTATATTGTTTGTCATTTTTAATGATATTTTGTATTTATTAAAGGTACGTGATTGGAAAGTATTAACAAAACTGGTAAAAGACACTCATTTTTGATAATTTATCTAGATTCATAGTGTAGGTAAGTACAACTAAAAATTCTTATTATATGAGGTTAGCAGCGCATTTTTCTACCCTCCGTTATATCATTGTAAAATTATTGTTGCAGTGATTTTTAATCTATTAAAAGTTGTATTAAAAAAATTAAAGCATTGTAAACTTTCTCAAATATGCAACCTTGAAATCCTTACATCATCACAAATACAGTAGACTCCTTTAAATCTGCACATAATTTACAAATGTAAACAAAGAAACATTGAACTCCGATATAAGGGAAAAAATTGACTTTTTTAGTTTTATATCAGTTCCATATATATTTTAATTTGCAATTTATGTTAATATGACTAAATTCATGTTTTTTCATGATGGGAGAATAAATATATTTCTGTAAAATATCAAGATACTCCTGATATCACTGGTCATCACAATCTCCTTACCAAATACATTTATGTATTAATCAAGCTTTTTTGGTTTCTTAGTCTGGCTAAACTTGAAATAAAACTTGCTTACTTTGTGATTTTGATGTGAATTGGTAGTAATGTACTTTTATGAGGCAAGTTTAACGGAATAATTTATGAAAAATATATTTATCTTTATAATGAATATTTAATCATACATTATTTATTATTAACTTGACTTTTGCTTTTAATATTTTAATCATGTTAAAAACGGTATTTCTCTATTATCCCATCGACCAATTTTGCCAAATTATACAAATCGCCAAACTAATAGCCAAATTTTAGATATTGACATAGTATTTATTTTAAATAACGAAAAAACAAATAATTAGTGGAATATCAATAAAAATTCAAATAAAAAAACAACATTAAAATCACTTAATGACATTTTAAACATGTGAATCTTATTTATTGCCATTGAATGTGACATTCATGATCATCCATTATTGGCATTTAATCTTATAGTTTGGCGATAATTTTTTGGTTGACGAGATAACCTAGAAGTATCTAAAAAACAACTAAATTTTTATTATTTAATTTATCATTTATTCTAATATTTTGTTTATACTGTAAGCAATGATTATAGTTTCATTTGCATTATTAATGACGTTCAGTTTAATATTTAATAAATGTAAACAAAGCAATGACCAGAAATCCACAAAATTCTAAAATCCACACAACCTCTTATCCCAAGCTGTGCAGATTTGAGGGAGTACACTGTATAAGCAATAAAACTTTCAGTTCACATGTAAGATGACAAAATAGTAGTTTTATATTATTCCTTATGTAATTCTCAATAGTATGACTGAACTCACAGTTTTTCAAAAAGGAAGTATAAATTTATTTCTGAGAAAAATCAACATATTGCTGTTATCACTGGCCATTATTATTTTTTTTATTTTTTTTTACCAAGTACATTTATGTACAAATTGAGCTTGTTTGGTTATTATGTCTTGCTAAACCTGAAATAAAACTTTTTTTGTCATTTTGATCTGAATTAATAGATTACCCTCATAGCCAATATTTAGTAATTCAAGAAAAATGTATCTAATTTTTATTATGCATATTTAATCATACATTGTTAATTATTCTTGTCTTTTACTTTTAATAATTTAATCACTTTTAAAATTATCTGATTTTTTATTGTTTTAGTTTATTACTTTACTGAATTATTTTAATACTTTACTATATTGCAAACATTCATTGTAGCAGTCCACAAAAACTCTGTTCCTGACCTGTGTAGATTTGAGGGAGTGTAGGGAAAAGTGTTGTACCTTGGGATGCTTGTACCTCGGGACATTGACAATTTCTAAAATACTATTGGCAATAATGAACCTTTGTTTATGTCTAATAGTGACCTACATGGAGATAGAATAGTCGAAGAAAAACAGAGAAGATAGGCTTTCCCCAACAGAACTTAGCCCCAAAGTATTGCCCGGTGCATGGTGTGGTGCTCGTGCAACTGCACTGACTTTCGATCACATAACCTGTTGTTGGTTAGTCTCTCACTTAGTCTGTTAGCAGGATACAGGTAAGCTAGGAAAGGGGATGTACAGGGTGCCGAATTTAATCTTCTCCCAAACCGCCTGAAATGCCAGCCAGACTCGGAAAGGCTTTAGAGGCAAAAGTGGAAGTGCTGTCTCCTTCTAATATTTCTATCTTCATGGTGACCTATAATCAACTTATCTCATCATAGTAATAGACAATATCACAAGCAATAAATAAACGACTTAGAGGAAAAAAGAAAATTTCACTAGTCCAATGTAAATATTTTCCTAAATTCAAATTTCCTTTTTTAACTAAGTAGTTTTACAAGAAGCCAATTGCAACTTATTTTTTTATAAAGGAGAAGATTTTTAAATGTTTTGGCTATGAGAAAATTATAATTGTGCTTCTAGATTTACCATGATTTTAATTTTATTTAAACCATATGATGATTGTATCTTGGGACAGTAAACTATGTTGTACCTTGGGATATTGTAACAAATTTGTGGTTTGTAATAATATACATAAATAAACATTTTTATTACTTTTTTTACAACAAATCTTATGGTAATGAATAGATGACATCCCATCCTGGGCAGTCAATCACAATAGTAAAAATTGTTGGAAATGCATTTCAAAATTTTTTTCAACTGAAATGTTGAATGAAATAGCTGAATTTATAGCAGCAAATATGTTTCAGATGTATGCAATTCAAGCTTATCTTCACACTCTCAAAATGTCAAACCCCCAGCAATGATATTGTCATTTTTCATAACAGCAGATTGTAAAAGCAATGTTTGTAGAAAAAAAGAAAAATTTCGCGTTTTAAGAGTTTTTTTAGTAAAAGTTGAAATTGCCAAGCAGAAGATGGCTGTAGCAAGAAAATGAAAAGACCACCTCCAAAACAAAATAGTATCTTTATATCTGTTATGATAAACTCGTTTTATCTAATACTAAAGATGATGACAATCAGAGTCATATGATATAGACACACATACACCGCATGCAGAAAATTTTATGAACTTCGTAGAAAATTTTAGGAAAGTATCAATTCTTTACTTTTGTAGCTTTTTTTAGTACCAAAAATTTAAAAATGTTCCACCAGTTTTATGTATGAATTATTTACTGTTAATGTACAATTAAAAGCAAGGCTGATTTTCGAATTTTCTGTAAATTTAAGGCATTTGATGCCAAAATCTTTAAATTCACCAGCCCGAAATTTCCGACACCAAAAATCGCAAATTTTGATTAACGGTTGTCGTAAAAAAGCAATTTTGTCAATCATTCGCAGAAAAGAAATCCAATTTCGTCAAATTATCACAGAAAAAACACAAATTTAGTCAAAGTTCCACGGAAAAAGCGTTAAATATCATCAAAGGGTCAGAAAAAAGCACAAACTTCGTCAAAAGATAGAAAAAAAAATTGTCAAAGGATCATGAGAAAAATCCTAATTTCGTCAAAAAACCTCGATAAAGTCACAAACTAAGAATTGCATAAAAAAACGTGCATTTCAACAAAGAATCCTGTAAAAAACGCATTTCAATAAAGGACAATGTAAAAAACTCTTATTTTGACAAAAAATCTCATGAAAAGTGTGAAATTCGGTAAAATAGCATGCGAAAAGTGCAAATTTTGACAAAGGACAAACATAATATGCGACTTTCTTCCAAAGACCACATAATAAACACAAATTCCTTCCGTGAAGTGTGCAAAAAATGGGAATTTTGTTTATGAATCATGTAAAAATAGGAATTTCGTCAATAAATCCCATCAAAACACGAATTTCGTTGACAGATTACTTAAAAAATACGAATTATACTCATGAATCACTTAAAAAAATACGTATTCCGTCCATGAATCATGTATAAAAAGTTAATTTTGCCCATAAATTGCATAAAAAACGCGAATTTCGTCCATGTCATAATAATATAACACGTAAAAACATTAAATTTGCAGAAAGTTTTTGACGAAAATTTGAAGAATTTGAAGTCTTTAGTTTTATACAAGTCTGGTGACAATATTGTTTATGATCATACAACAGATGTGTTAAAAATAAGAAATCAAGAAAGTAGATTACTTTCTTGCAATAGTATCTGGTAAATTTTTGTTCTCTTCTGCGGTTCTGTGTATCTAAAGTTAGTTGATGTCTTTGCCACTCATAAAACTTGAGTTTTATTTCCTAATTCCTTAAAAAACAAAGTTTCGTTGGTATAAAATCTACAAAATATTGTATCAGTTATTGCACAAAAATACTAATTAATTTTATATCTATTGCCTAAATTATGCAGTATATCCTAAGGTACAACACCATGTCGTATCTTGGGACAGTTTGCCTTCCTTACTTTAAATGAATGGCAATTTTTTATTTTCATACTGCCTGAATTTCTAAAAATATATTATAGAGATAAGTGTTGGTGTGTTGAAATGCTGCCTATATATGGGCTCATATATATGCACATATATGGGCAATAGATTATTTTGTGTGTTTCCTGTGGTAGGTTCCAAAAATCATTGATTTGTGGCACTGCACATCCTTAAGCTATGATATTGTTTAAAATAACCTTTTAATTTTAAAATGCAAATCATTTTCTTAGCATATCATAGCAAATGAAAAAAGGGTATGAATCTGCATGACTGTATATTTGTATGGGCTACACATAGTTTGAACATTCTAATACTGCACAAAGAAGTGCATTTGTGACATCACAAACTTAAAAGGAGCTGAAGAAAAGATTAAGATATTTATTGAAACTTATTACACATTTAAGTCTGATTATTATCTGTGTCAATATGTTAAAAAATGACAGAGTTTCCTGGAGTGCATGCTTATGTCAATAAATGATACAATATGGTTTTTTACTTTCAAAATATATATTTATATTTTAAAAAATATAATAAGTTTACTCATGTTTTAATCCATTTCAAATTCAGTAACTCCTTCTTAATGTGACTTGGATTAAAATGTGGAATATGCTATGCTGGCTTGTTTTAGAATCAGTGTATGAATTCTCTGGTATCGTAGTAAAAAGTAATTTAAAAATTATCATGCACTAGAAAAAGTAGGATATTTCAATAAATTATTTCTTGATATAGCATAAGGAAATTTATTATATGAAAACATCTAACTTTTGGCTAACTACGAAAATGAAATGTTATGTTTTTATTTGTGAAACAGGAAGATTCTGCAAATATCCTCTTTGCATCAAAATAAAATGATAGGTTTTTCTTTTTAGAAGAAAGTTCTTGTAAGTTGTCCTTTTGTTTTGCTGTCTTATCAGTTATCAGTATCTTATTACATTCCTGATGATGATGCATTTTTGCATCATTTTATTAATTTTAAACTAAAAAAGCAACATTTCTTTTTTTCTGCCTACTTTTTTCCTTGCATTGTCAATACTTTGAGTTTTGGATCTTAAAACTTAAGTATAAAGCAAGCAACTTAAGAAAAAGTAATCACTGAAGGGAATAGACTAACTTGATAAGCTCTTTTATTTCTGTGCAATGTCTAGTTATCAAGATTTCACTGCATTTTAAAGTACATATTTGTTAAAATGTTAATATTCTTGATACATAGTGTGATTTCCATTCAAATTGCCTGTCATAGCTGAATTCAAAACAAACAAAATAGTTGTTGTCGAAAGCAGACTAAGCCCGAAATAGTCGATTCGAATCATATCCAAGGTCTAAAAGGAAAGAAAATTAAAAATAGCCGTCAAATGTTACTTTTAATATCAGTATTGCTGCTTATAAAGTGAATTGATTCTATCTAAAAAATACCCCCAAAAAGTTGAAACATACTTTAATTTTTTCTTGTCACAGATTAGAGGCTATACATACATATGATTATCATTTTAGGGGGCAGTTCAGGCACATGGTATCATAAGATATCTCTAGGGGGAAGAAGGATTTGTCTTTTGATAATGTTATCCTTTTTGATCCAAGCAAAATTTTCCCCTTTTATCAGTAGCTTGATCTTTACATCAAAAGAATGGCTATTTCTTATAAATCAATTAAATATTTTTATGAAAATATAAAATTATTAAAACTATTAAAGGATTATAAAATTATTTAATTCATAGAATGTTGAATATCACCCAACATTTGGCATTCTTATTCTTCTGTAATAAGGGTATGTATATACACTGGTGTGCAAAATTTAAGGACAAGTCCCAAAAGGCAAATTTTCAAGGGATTTTCAAGCGATAATTTTCATGGAAATATTCAAAAGGAAGTATTATAATTCAAATAATTACTATCCCTGCATAGCAGCTAGTTCATATAACATCTCATTCAGGTCACACATGGTCACAAGAGTCACAGTCACTGCCGCAAAACAAAAAATAGGAAATTCCATATGTCTCTTTTATGAGTCTCAAATGACTACTATATATGACTCCACTGACAGGTCATTGTGACTGCTGCTTTGTGTCGAGTCACCAGGTGACTTTACAATGTCGTTTTATTGAGACTCTCCTGTGGCTGTCATTTGGAGATTCAATTTCAAAGTCATTGTGAATGTTGCATTATGATAAATCACCAAATCATCTCACATTAAAGTCACATGAGGACTTTTTGACACAAAACTTTGCCAAATGGTGATAGAGAACCTACTGTGAAATTACCACTGTTAAAAGTCATGAAAAGTCACCATGTGACTTTATTGGGACATTTATCATTGGTAATTTATCATAATGCAACATTCACAATGACTTTGAAACTGAGCCTCTAAATGAGAGGTCAAAATGAGAGTGTCAGTGAAACAACATTGTAAAATCTCCTGGTCTCGCCACAAAGCAGCAGTCACAATGACCTGTGAGTGGAGTCACATGTAGTAGTCATTTGAGACTCATAAAAGACATGTATGGAATTTCCTATTTTTTCTTTTGCCGTCGTGACTGTGACTCTTGTGACCATGTGTGACCTGAATGAGATGTTATATGGAATGGCTTTTATGCAGGGATAGTAATTATTTGAAATATTTTACTTCCTTTTGAATATTCGCATGAAATTTATCGCTCGAAAATCCCTTGAAAATTGGCATTTTGGGACTCGTCCTTAAATTTTGCACATCAGTGTATAATCCACTATCAGACAACCATATGCAAAATATCTATAAAATTACACTTGTACTATCCAGTAATTAAAAAAGAAAAAATTTTATGTACCTGTTTTGTGGATAAGAAGTTCTTTCTGTCCCGTCTCATGTGGGGGCTAGTACTGGAAGGCATTATTATTGTTGAATGCATTCTATAACAAAAAACTGTTATTAAATACTTTTAGTGTTATTTGATATCAAGCTATTCCATATATAAAGTGATTTTTTATTGGCTTTTCTTCATTTGAGTCTATACAAAATGCAAAATAAAAATGTAACCATATGTGTATATCACTCCAAACAAAAGAAAACAAAACAATTTTTAGACATTAGCACTGATAACGAGGGTGGAGGTTTCAAAAGTATCAAAAAGTTGACAATATTATGTATGTACAGATCCTAAGTAGATACTGTAATAAGCGGTAGGTTGTTAACAAGGAAAATTTAATCGTATGCAATCTGTATCATGCAAAATTCTGTAATAACACACAACCTTGATTTTTTTAAATTTGCATTAAACCATTTTTCTACTGCATGTAAATATTTTTTTCAATATATTTTTTTAATAAAATGAATTAATGAGTATCTATATTTATATTGTCTTTCTTTCAAATGCAATGTAAAGAATATTTTTATGACTTATAAATGGATAAAAACATCGTTTATAGCACCAAAACACTTTATTTCTTGTTGTAAAGTAGTTTTGGTAGTGCAAAATAAGATGGCTCAAAAAAGAAACTTATGAAATACATGTAAGAGAAGCAGATTCAATTAAAGTTTATTAAGGCCAGGAAAAATATAAACAATGTTTCTCTGCATGATTTTCTTACGTTTTTTACATAAATTGAACCTATAAAGACACTATTATAATTCAGAATATTTAGGACTTTTGCCTGTATTTGAACAATTAGGAGTATCAGTTGAACAAAATATGATCACAAAATATCTTAAAATTGATGATGAGGGAATAAAAAATTCTAAACGTCACTCGCTATTCTCTGCAAAACTTATCAGGGAAAAAAAAGAGCTACAAAGAAGTTAAAAAATGTTAAATATGAAGTTAAGAATAGGTTAGAGTATAAATATGGTGCATTTTAAGTGTATAAATTAAAAACTTTAGTATTTTACAAGAAAATAAATGTATGCGATTTCTGGAAAATGAATTTTTTCGTTATTTCTATGTTTGATAAGTTTCATTATAAAAAAGTTCTAAAGATATTTCAGTGAAATTTGATAAGTAAGATTTCAATATCACCCACTATGCTCTAAAGTAGGATCTAAGCTGTATGTGATAATGTAATTATTTTATAGGCACTCAAATATGAAAAATGGTAATTTTTACTAAAAAAATGTACTTTTTTACATATCTTGAAAAATGTCGGTTATTTTTTAAGATATTGTAAAACTTCTAGTTCAGCGCACAGATAAGTGTTATAGAAATGTGCAGCATAAAGGAAATTGAAATATGTTTATTTAAATTGAGTGTACGCTGTCTGACGTAAACATGAAATTTTACAAAAAAAACGGTAAAAATCCCCAATTTTTAAAAATATTAAAAAGATATTGCTAGGATTTTATGTTTTCTTACTATTCTGTAATACAATAGAACTAAAAATTGTAATATTTTTTTCAATTAAAAAAAAAAAGTACTTCGCACATAGGCACATACATTAAGGCTATATATATATATATATATATATTTTAAATTTACATGATTAAAAAAACTTATGCAATTTGAAGTATAATACTAAGTATAGTTTGGAAACACTTACAGATGTTTTATTCAATATTGTTAAATGTTATAGTAAAAAATCTTTTCAAATGTTTCGCTAAATTTATAAGACCACTGACGGTTAAAACCTGTTTTCCCCCTGAACCTGCTTCAATTCTTTATCGATCAATGGTGACATACTTACCACTTAATTTTTATTAAAAATGGATTCATTTGCACCGTAATTTTTAGTGCAATAATTTGTATTTATGTCAACCTGATGAAAATAGCACTTTTTATTTAAAGACAATTTTTTTTTATAGATTCTAGTGCCATTAAACCTTTTCAACATTTTAACCAAAACATTTACTTGTCCCATAAAGGGTTACAACCTTATTTCGGAGGAAATTGATTGACTGTGTTTGTTTGCAAAGCAACTTTTGTAAAAGGGAATTCAAAATGTATAAAATTTAGGGCCAAATTTAAAAACTTAAAAAAAAAAGTATAAATCAAATGCTTGACAACATGAATGAGTATAAGAAGTAGAGATGAAATTGAGTTGGGGCTAAATGTATGGACATCAAAGAGGTAAAAATCTTGTTTGGATATCTCTCGAGAACATGTCAAACAAGTAGGCGAAATTTAAAGAGATGAGAAAGTAAAATGACAAGCTGGCAATAAAATAAATTTTTAGTTTTTATTCGTCTCAGTATCAGCGATGGCAATGTCTACTGTATCGCATGCACACCTATGCATATGTAGCTGTATCTATGAAAAAATTCTCGAGTTAACCCCTTAACTAGATAATTCTTTTCCGTCCAAAAACTGAAAATAGCGGATTCGCACCATTATTATTTAAATAAAACATTCGTAAAATTTAGTCTAAACATTTCCGCCTTTCAGTAGTATGAAATTTTTTTTTTAAATAACAGTGATGTCAAAAAGCTTTAAATGATGCAATAAGCAAATTTGTCTGGCCCGAACGGTGTTCGGGCAAACCGTTAAGGGCTTAAATCACACCACAGAATATGTGTATTTTGATAATATAATGTATTAAATTTGTACTGTGTAAGGAAATGAAAATCGGTACATCGGCTTCTTATTCAGAGATAAAATTTAATGCAGTTTATTCAAAAATAAATTTATTATTTTTTCTTTCAGTTTTTAGGATTAAGTGGTAGATAAAACTGTTTTTCCTGAAACTCAGGAAGTCATTTGCTTGATGAAAATGGCAACAATCTCTTCTTGCTGACGCCTTGAAGAAGTTCCTGTTATCGTCTGTCTCATTTGAGAAAATGTCATCGTTTACAGAAGAAAATTCCTCCTCCGGTGAACAGCACTTTGTTCCTCCAAATGAGGATAAGGGAAAACATTCCTCCACTAATACAGGAAAAAAAGTTTATATCTGTGATGTATGTTCAAAAATATTTTCTAACAATAGAAATCTAAGAACACATCTGTTGACCCACACAGGTGAAAAACCTTTTGTTTGTGAGGTATGTTCCAAGAGATTTTCTCAAAATAGTAGTCTAAAAACCCATCTCTTGACACATACAGGTGAAAAACTTTTTGTTTGTGAAATATGTTCCAAAGGATTTTCTCGAAATAATGATTTAAGAAGGCATCTCGTGATTCATACAGGTGGAAAACCTTATGCTTGTGAAGTATGTTCCAAGGGATTTTCTGACATCAGTAGTCTAAGAATGCACAGCTTGACTCATACAAGTGAAAAACTCTTTGTTTGTGAAATATGTTCCAAAGGATTTTCTCGGAATAATGATTTAAGAAGGCATCTTTTGATTCATACAGGTGGAAAACCTTTTGTTTGTGAAGTATGCTCCAAGGGATTTTCTGACAATAATAGTCTAAGAAGGCATCGCTTGACACATACAGGTGAAAAACCTTTTGTTTGTGAAATATGTTCGAAAGGATTTTCTGTGAATTGTAACCTAAAGAGACATCTTTTGTCGCATGCAGAGAAAAAACCTTTTACTTGTGAAGTATGTTCCAAAGGATTTTCTCAGAATGGTAATCTAAGAAGGCATCTTTTGACACATACATGATAAAAATCTTGTGTTCTGAAATCCTTGTTTCTGAAATGTGTTCCAAAACATTTTCTAGACATGGTGAACTTGAAAGACATCTCGTGATTGATTTTGTTTTGTTTGTGCCATATATTTTCAAAAGAATTATATGATAACCATTATTTTAAAAAACTTTTGTCTCATACTAAATAGATACCTCTTAAAAGTCTTTTTTTTTTTTTTTTTTTTTTTTTTTAATTGAGTTTGAACCCTGCATGTTTTGTTGCATTTACTGTTATCACTTTTATTTTTTTTAACATTTAGTAATAAATTTAAAAAAAAATTCATAATTGTATCAGTTGTTGATTTGATAAAAAGTAAAGAACAACAGACTTGTTCATTAATTTTCAGTAATTTTTTGATAGTTTTAATTTTTATGTGCGTTCGTAATTATGCAAATACATAGCATCTGTTGTTGTCGTTAAGTCCGTCTGGCTGTCTGTCTGTCCGCATATAACAACGCAAAAACTACCCAACGGAATCGTTTGGAATTTAAAATACATAATTATTACATAATTTTGTCGAGTCATTTCAAGTTTTATGAAAATCAGATGCACAAATCAGTTACAGGGACAATCAAAAGTATTCCGTTAGGTTACGGTCTATGGGGGAAAAGTTTCAAATGCATTCTAATCGTTTCAAATTTAAAATACATAATTATTACCTAATTTTGTAGAGTTATTTCAAATTTGATCAAAATCGGAGGCATAGTTCAGTTACAGGGGAAATCTAAAGTATTCCGTTTTATTACGGTGAATGGGGGAAATGTTTCAAGTGCATTTTAATAATGTTACACTCATTCAAACATAATAAAATGCATATGTATCAATAAAGTACATATTATGTGTAGATGTTGCACATTCTGTGGTGCAAAGAATATTTGTTATTGATTTACAAGGCCACACAAAAGTATTCCATCACAAAATGGTATAGGTAAAATATTGTTTGTAGCACATTTTAATTGTAATTAACTATTTACAATTTTATGAGATTGATATATGAGAGTGATATTTTAAAACTTTGTTATCATACGAACGCACCTCATTAGCTACGCTTTACGCGCAATTTCCAACTTGTTGTTATTTTACGCTAAAGTAACTTTCCCCTAATTTTAAAACATAGTCTTACCTGATAAGGATAAATTGTACCTCAATATGTTACGCTATATCAAAGGCTTTATTGAAGTAACACTTTTAAAAATAGAAGAAAATGTGCCAAAAATATTTTTGTGAAAAAAAATATCTGTTAGATTTTCTTGTTGAAAAATTATTCAAGGTTTTAAATGACGCGTATCTCATTGTCATGTATTCTTTGCATCCATCATGAGCTGAGTAATTTTTTATCATACAGCAAGATAGTGCTCTATAGTAGAGCTCAACCGTCGTGGTGAGCGACCAATTTTCGTTGACGACCCTTACCTACGACCCAACAGACCTACTCTCTTGTGCGACAGCGCTGTCGCAGGCAGGTGACCACGGATAGCGCCAAAATACTTCACTTACGACCCGAATAGCCTTGCACTCTTAATAGAAAAGGGAAAAAATAAGACAAATTGAAACCGGACAAATTTAAAAGAAAAAGTAGACAAATTAAAGATATTGAGAGACGATTAGTGGGCGGGCGGGGTTCTGAGGCTATCGACTTTCCCTGCCTTCACCCCGAACACAAATGTCTCGGACGGTGGTTGGGGGTGGGCGGGCTGTTCAACCGTCGTGGTGAGCGACCAATTTTCGTTGACGACCCTTACCTACGACCCAACAGACCTACTCTCTTGTGCGATAGCGCTGTCGCAGGCAGGTGACCACGGATAGCGCCAAAATACTTCACTTACGACCCGAATAGCCTTGCACTCTTAATAGAAAAGGGAAAAAATAAGACAAATTGAAACCGGACAAATTTAAAAGAAAAGTAGACAAATTAAAGATATTGAGGGACGGTTAGTGGGCGGGCGGGGCTCTGAGGCTATCGACTTTCCCTGCCTTCACCCCGAACACATATGTCTCGGACGGTGGTTGGGGGTGGGCGGGTGGTTCAACCGTCGCGGTGAGCGACCAATTTTCGTTGACGACCCCTACCTACGACCCAAACAGACCTACTCTCTTGTGCGACAGCGCTGTCGCAGGCAAGTGACCACGGATAGCGCCAAAATACTTCACTTACGACCCGAATAGCCTTGCACTCTTAATAGAAAAGGGAAAAAATAAGACAAATTGAAACCGGACAAATTTAAAAGAAAAAGTAGACAAATTAAAGATATTGAGAGACGATTAGTGGGCGGGCGGGGTTCTGAGGCTATCGACTTTCCCTGCCTTCACCCCGAACACAAATGTCTCGGACGGTGGTTGGGGGTGGGCGGGCTGTTCAACCGTCGTGGTGAGCGACCAATTTTCGTTGACGACCCTTACCTACGACCCAACAGACCTACTCTCTTGTGCGACAGCGCTGTCGCAGGCAGGTGACCACGGATAGCGCCAAAATACTTCACTTACGACCCGAATAGCCTTGCACTCTTAATAGAAAAGGGAAAAAATAAGACAAATTGAAACCGGACAAATTTAAAAGAAAAAGTAGACAAATTAAAGATATTGAGAGACGATTAGTGGGCGGGCGGGGTTCTGAGGCTATCGACTTTCCCTGCCTTCACCCCGAACACAAATGTCTCGGACGGTGGTTGGGGGTGGGCGGGCTGTTCAACCGTCGTGGTGAGCGACCAATTTTCGTTGACGACCCTTACCTACGACCCAACAGACCTACTCTCTTGTGCGACAGCGCTGTCGCAGGCAGGTGACCACGGATAGCGCCAAAATACTTCACTTACGACCCGAATAGCCTTGCACTCTTAATAGAAAAGGGAAAAAATAAGACAAATTGAAACCGGACAAATTTAAAAGAAAAAATAGACAAATTAAAGATATTGAGAGACGATTAGTGGGCGGGCGGGGTTCTGAGGCTATCGACTTTCCCTGCCTCCACCCCGAACACAAATGTCTCGGACGGTGGTTGGGGGTGGGCGGGCTGTTCAACCGTCGTGGTGAGCGACCAATTTTCGTTGACGACCCTTACCTACGACCCAACAGACCTACTCTCTTGTGCGACAGCGCTGTCGCAGGCAAGTGACCACGGATAGCGCCAAAATACTTCACTTACGACCCGAATAGCCTTGCACTCTTAATAGAAAAGGGAAAAAATAAGACAAATTGAAACCGGACAAATTTAAAAGAAAAAGTAGACAAATTAAAGATATTGAGAGACGGTTAGTGGGCGGGCGGGGCTCTGAGGCTATCGACTTTCCCTGCCTTCATCCCGAACACATATGTCTCGGACGGTGGTTGGGGGTGGGCGGGTGGTTCAACCGTCGCGGTGAGCGACCAATTTTCGTCGACGACCCGTACCTATAACCCAAACAGACCTACTCTCTTGTGCGACAGCGCTGTCGCAGGCAGGCGACCACGGATACAGCCAAAATACTTCACTTACGACCCGAATAGTCTTGCACTCTTAATAGAAAAGGGAAAAAATAAGACAAATTGAAACCGGACAAATTTAAAAGAAAAAGTAGACAAATTAAAGATATTGAGAGACGGTTAGTGGGCGGGCGGGGCTCTGAGGCTATCGACTTTCCCTGCCTTCATTCCGAACACATATGTCTCTAATGTTAAAGTCCAAAGTTTGCCCCTTTATAGTTTAAGCAGGCATCTCTTGACTCATACAGGAGAAATCCCTTTCGCTTGTGAAGTATGTCCCAAGAAATTATCTATAAGTAGTAACCTAAGAAGGCATCTCTTGACTCATACAAGATAAATTTTTTGTGCTTCTGAAATGTGTTCCAAAGAATTTTCTTGACATTGTCAACTGGAAAGCCATCTCTCATGGTTCATACTGGAGAAAATATTTTTTGTTGGTGCAAGATGTTTTCCAACGGATTATCTGATAACCATTATTAAAAAAAATTGTCTTATACTATATAGATACCTCTTGAAAGTATCTTCTACTGTTCAAATATAACATTATCAACTTTTTGGTAATTTTGGATCCCCCTCCCTCCTCCTTAAATCATACGTAATAACCCCTCTCTTCCCTGATAAATATCAAAGTGCAAAAATTTTGTGATTTCTCGAATTTATTTCTTTTGTTCCATGTGATATACAAAACTGATTTCATTTATTTTTCGCATTTTTTCATGATTCAAATGAAAAGAAGTCAATAAAATATCACTTTGCATGTGAAATAATCTTATATTAAGTAACACATAAAAGAAGTAGTTAGTATTTAAAAGCATTTTATAATAGTTTTTTGTTGCATGATGCATTCAGCTGTAATAAAGTCCTGGTTCACTTGTCATGAATAGACGCTGAGTAGGTTGTAGATAGAAATTCTTATCAAAACAAAACAAGTGGACAATATTCCTTCTGTATCTCTCTTGTTTATTCATAAACACAAGCATCATTCCAAATATACTTCACAAAATATTTCTTGAACAACTTTTATGTATGCATACACATAAGAATAAGAATAGGAAATATTCCATAATTTAGAATTAAAAAATTTTATAATATTTTAGTGATCTTAATAATCTTGTATTTTCATAAAAATAGATAAGACTCGAAAAAAATAACATGCTATTTTAAATCAAAGACCATATTACAAATAAAAAGAGAAAAATGTGATTGGATCAAAAATGATATTGTATCAAAATACAAACGCTCCACCCCATAGATATATCTTACAATATCATATGCCAGACCCTTCCTCCCTCCCTCTTAAATGATAATCCCTATAATCTTATATTTGCAGAGCCCCATGTATGCATTTGTACAATAATGTTTGTTAAATGTCGACTACCTAAAGTATCCATTATGGCATATTAATACTGACATGGAAAAAAGGAATAATTCATTTTGCTTTTTATAAAACATTATTGGTACATTATTGTTTGTAGTTCTTCGACTTTTTATGAATCCTTCCATTAAAGGTTTTTCATATATATATTTAATTTCTTAAGTAAGTACTTTAATTTTTCAGGCATTTGAATATTATTTATAAAATAAAACAAAAAAAATCATCAAAGTATAATATTTATTGTAAAAAGACAATTTTCACAAATAAAAAAATTGTGAAATAAATTTGGCAAAATTTAAATTTATAGAAAAAAATCAGGGCCCTCACTAAATGGACATGGGGGGGGGACTTCCCCACAACCATTTGCGAATGCTTATTTTACCCTTGACAAATTTACTAACTTAATTGGCAAATTTGTTTAGCATTTTAATAAAAACTACAATAGACTTTTTTTATTTCTGTTAGACTTATTAATTTTATTAAATATTTTGCAAATAAATACTATATTACACCTTCTAATTGTGTAACTTGGTAATAAAATCAATAAAATTAGTTGGTAAATACTGTAAGTAGACTTGGCATTTTAAAGTCCTGTCCCCCCCCCCCACACACACACCGTAAAATTAAAAAAGCTTTAGCAATGGCCTTAGGTACAATGGCTGGTACAAACAGTGTTGCAGTCGTAACAAAACCTAAGTGTATACACTAAACACATGTCTGTCACACCTTATATGCTATAGATTTATTTAGAGAAACAAAAGATATACAGAGTTTCTTAAAAAAATCCAGAAGGTATACAGCATAAACCTGTGTATACCTCCACTACAGCCCTTGGTACAAATCTAACATGATGGATTCTAATTTTGTTAACACATGTTTAGATATATTCATATTTATTATTGTTATGGTTTTTTTCAATAAATGCAAAAAATCTATTATTTCATTTTGTAATTTCTTTTACAATTTACATTTTCTCCTTCTTTTTGTCAGGGATGCAGAGGAGGTCATATTAAGTTATACTCCGTGTACTCTCTAGATTTTTTTGAGAAGCTCTGTATACCCTCTGTATCTGAATTAAATCATTGACTTATACTGTATGCATGAATGTTCCTGATTCAGTCCATATATCCTCTGTCTATAATATGTATATCCTGATTTTTTTTCATGACTAAAACATTGGTATGTGTCATCACAACAGAAAGAGCTCCCTAAATATTTATACAGTAGACTCTCTCATATTCGCACAGCTTGGGACCAGGGGTTGTGAGGATTTTAGAATTTTGTGGATTTCTGGTCATTGCTTTGTTTACATTTGTTAAACATTAATTTGAATGCAATAAATAATGCATTCAAAATTGCAAGAAATGCTCACAATGTAATAAAATATTAAAATAAGTAATAATCTAAAATAATAAAAAATTGGTAATTTTTAAATGTATTAAAAGCAAAAGTCATGTTAATAATCTTATATGAATGTTTAAATATTCATTATAAAAATTAAATTTATTTTTCCAAAATTATAAAATGAAACTTACCTCATAAAGATATATGACTAATTCTCATCAAAATCATAAAATAAGAAGTTTTATTTCTGGTTTAGACAGGCTTAATAACCAAAAAAGCTTCATTAATATATAAATATATTTGGTAAGAAGATTGTGATGACCAGTGTAGCAATATCTGTTTTTTTTTCAAAAATAAACACATTCTTCCTTTATTAAAAACATGAATTCAGTAATACAGTAGACTCCCTCAAATCCTAGGGACCAGAGGTTGTGCAGATTTTAGAATTTTGCGGATTTCTGGTCATTGCTTTGTTTACATTGTTTAAACAGTAATTTGAGTGCACTTAATAATGCAGTCAGAACTATAATGAATACTTAAAATATAATAAAATATTAAAATAAGTAATAAACTAAAATAATAAAAATTTAGATAATTTTTTAAATGATTAAAGTACTAATAGCAAAGGTCAAGTTAATAATCAATAGTGTATGATTAAATATTCATTATAAAGATTAAATATATTTTTCCAAAATTATTCAACAAAACTTGCCTCAAAAAAAAATACATTAATAATTCACATCAAAATCATAAAATAAGGATATATTTTTTTTTCAAGTTTAGCCAGGCTTAATAACCAAAAAAATCTTGATTAATGCATAAATATATTTGGTCAGAAGATTGTGATTACCAGTGAAATCAGCAATATCTTGAATTTTTTTCAAAAAAAAATATTCTTCCTTCATGAAAAAAAAACATGAATAGAGTATTATTAACAAATTACAAATAAAAAAATATATGGAATTGATACAAAACTAAAAAAATCAAATTTTGTCCCAATATCCGAACTGAAAGTTTCATTGCTTACGTCCATAAAATATGTGCGGATTTTAGAGAGTTGCGGATTTGAGGGAGTCTACTGTATTAACAAAAATTACAAAATAAATAAAAATAGACTTCATATAAAATTAAAATAGTCAAATTTTGTCTTTATATCTGAACTAGGAGTTTCATTGTTTACATCTGTAAATTATGTATGGATTTTAAGTAGTCTACTGTACTATGCATTTTCTGTGATACACGATATAACTCATAACATGATTAAAATACCTCAAAAGCAATGTTTTGCCCTATAACATTATGTAAGAGTATTCTTTTGTGTGGTCTTGTAAATGAATAATAACCAGTTTTCTGCACACATATTGTAACAGAATATATATGCAAGTAACTGCAAATCAATTTCATTCTATTTAAAAGGATGTAACACTATTAAAATGAACTTGAAACATTTTTATAATCGGCTGTAATCTATACTAATAAAAGAACAAAACGCTCTGTCTGTGTGTCTGTGTGTGTGTCTGCGATGGCTAGCAAAATCTAAAGCATGTACGAAGCTCAAAATTTTTTTGAGAGTAGCCCTAAATCTCTCCTGATGCACCTGAGCTTCAGAATTTCGAAATTCTAATTATTAACTGAGTAATTAATTAAAATCGAAAGGTCACTCTCATAAAAAATCATCTTTTTCTAATTTTTTTTCTCTTTCGTTTATTTACGGTTGGTTGGTTGTGTAAAAATTTTCGCAGAAGAAATAAGAAAGGTGAGACAGAATTAAAGAAACCCATAGAGGAATGAGATAAGTGGAGGTGAAGTGAGCCTCTAAAAAGTTTTGCAACATGAAACCATTTATCGCTCAAATTTTAATGTGTCAAACAAAAGGACGTGGAAGGGATTTTGTATTATAAGACGAATTGAAAGAAATGAATTACAATTGAAGCATATTTTAAGAGGAAAGAGCAAATTTTTAAAATGGTCTTTGTTCTATTATTATTTATTAAAATAAATGTTCGCTTTTAAAATGAAGGAAATTGGAAAATTAGCAATAATTTAATATCGAATTAATTCTTTTAAAATCATGCATGAAAACTTAAGTAATAAATATTAATCTAAAATATAGATTTCTGACTGCAGACGATTTTAATGTATTAACAAAAGAATGTTATATTTTCAAGCAAAACGTTAAAATAGTTTTCTATATTGATATTTAAAACACATATGATAAAATAATTAATAAATTTTTACCGGTGAAGCGATAGATTAGTTCTTTTTAAGAAACAAGAGCAAAAAAAAAAAAAAAAAAAAAAATACGGGTTTAACTCTTTAACGATCATGGCATTTTCATTGCTCAGATGTCGAAATAAATGACTGACACCGGTAATTAAGAACAAATATATTTCTAAATAAGAAAACGTGATTTTTCACATACAAAATAAAAGGGATATTTTTAGATAAAAATACCGGTGTCAGTGTTGCGTATCGGAATTAAAATTTTGTGGTTTCGTGGCGAAACAAATGAACGTTAAAGGGTTAAACCTGTTTCAATTGATAGGCGTGTCAAAGCACGTACTTTTGTTGGTACTTAATTAGAATTAATGTAGGGTTACATTTTTAGCATCATCTCCAGAGATAACACTTACACTCTATTAATTTCTTTTTACTCTATGAAGAAAACAATTTGAGATTTTGACATTTCAAAAGTGACTGTTTTTTCCCCCCAAAGACCTTTAAAATTTAAAGACTGGCAAAATGTCAGTTTAACTTAGGATTTTTGAACACAGCTGTTACGTCAGATCGTTGGTACTTCGTACATTAGAATGTATGTGTGGTTAGCTATAATGCAGTAAATATATGTATATGTATATATGAGGCTTTTTTAGATTTTTTTTTAATCATTGATTAAATTTGAATGCATTTTATTTAAGTTAAAATTTTATTAAGACTTTAATTTGTTTTTAAAACAAAAATGAAATGGCTGTTTGACGTACAATTAATTGTTCGAATCGGCAGACGATTCATACACAGTAATAAATTATCAAATAGTAAAATAAATTATGTATCAAAAATAGTCACTAAAAGAATAGTAGAAAAACATGTTTAGGCGTATTAACACGTAACCCGATCCCAACCAGAAAAAAACAGACTATACTCCGATCCAAGCAAGACAAAAATTCCATGAGCATAAACATGACCCGAACCTAAAAATTCCATTTGAAAAATTTATGGATTTGATATTTGACCCGAATAAAATCTGAATCTCACAAAAATATTCAAATGAAGCACACCCCAATCCGATCAAGGAAAAATAATGTTCGTGTACATGCAACCCGACCCGAACCTAAAAATTTTCTTTGAAAAAACCCGAAAAATGACCAGAACGAAACCTGAAATCGATAAAAATATTCCAAAGAACTATAACCCGATAAGAGTAAGACAAAATAATTTCCGTGAACATAAACCTGATTCGAACCTAAAAAATTCCATTTGAAAAAAAACCTGAAATTTTATGCAAACTACATCTGAATCCGATAAAAATATTCGAAAGAAACATAACCGGATTCTAAAAAGAGAAAATAATTTCCTTGGACATGAACCCGATCCGAACCTAAAATTCCATTTGAAAAAAATACCTAAAATTAGAATTGAACCAGATATGAACCTCACAAAAATATTCCACAGAACAATACCCGGATCTGAACAAGACAAAAAATTTCCATGAACATGAACCCAATCCGAACCTAAAAAACTGAACTAAATTTGAATCTGACAAAAATATTCCAGAGAAGCATATCCTTATTCAAACAATGCAGAATGATTTCCGTTGATGCGCAACCCAACCTGAACCTAAAAATTCCATTTAAAAAACCGAAATCTGAATTGAATGACATCTGAACCCGAAAAAATATTCCAAAGACCCAAAACCGGACCCGAGCAAGACAAAATAATTTCTTTGGATATGAATCCGACCAGAACCTTAAAAGTCAATTTGAAAAAATACCTGAAATCTGAATCGAACCAAATCTAAATCCGACGAAAATATTCCAAATAACTATAACCAGATACGAACAAGACAATATAATTTCCATGGACATAAACCCAATCCGAACCAGAAAATTTGTACAAAAAATAAATCCCGAAATTTGAACCAAACCTAATCTGAATCTGAACCTAACAAAAATATTTCAGTGAAGTATAACCTCATTGGAACTAGGTAAAATAATTTCCATGGAAGTACAACCTGAACCGAACTTAAAAATCTCATTTGAAGGGAAAAAAAAACCCACGAAATCTGAATTGAACCGAATCTAAACTGAACAAAAATATTCCAAACAATCATAACCGTATCCGAAGAAGACAAAATAATTTCCACGAACATGAATCCAATCCGAACCTAAAATTCGGATGTTCTACAAAACATAATGCGCTCCGTAACGGTGGAAAGTGAAACTAAGTACTTAGCGCGAGATGGTTAAGATACTTCGTTTATAGTTAATGTTAAATTAGAACTTGGTTACGGTTAGGTAACAGTTAGGTTGCAATTCTGTTCCGGTGAGCTTTAATTTATATTTATTTTCCGGTTAGGTTTTAGTTAGGTCATGGTTAAGCTACAGTTAGGTTAAGGTTAAGTTGCGGTTAGGTTGTGGTTAGATTATGGGTAGGTTATGATAAGGTGACGGCCAGGTTACATTTATGGTATATTTAAGTTACAGTTAGGTTACTGTTAAGATACAGCTAGGTTACAGACAAGTTATGATTACAATACAATTAGTTTACGGTTAGGATTTTGTTCACAGAATGAACATTACGCATGTTTGATAAAAAATATGCACCTATTTTTGTAAAATGGCTCTGAAATTATAATACTATATACTAACCTTTTAGCTAATCATCGAGAATCGATTTCATTCACGGTATAGTCGGATTTAAGAGTGATATAATTAGTTTGAAATTCAAAATATTTCACTTGGGATATATATGTGAAAAAAGTATTTAGTTAAGTCGCTTAACAGTAATTTTAAGGATAAATATCAACACTTTAACACGAAAATCACGCAATCGTTGGACACATATTCCCTCCTGCGTTTCCCATTGCAGTCATTTTGGGTATTTTTGGAGCTAAATATTAGTTTTTTTAAGCCAATTTTTGACACAGTAAGGGGGCACGTATTTAATATAATGTACACTGTAAAAATTTTTACCCTTTTGCTGTATCATCACTCCCCAGCTTTTATAGAATATCTCTCTTTTGACCTATGAGAATGCTCCATAATAGGCTGAAGTAATCATTTTCTATAAAAGCAGTGGAGCGACGATGCAGCAAAAGGGTCAAATTTTTAATAGTGTATTTACACATATTTCGAGTTAAAGGTAAAATTATAAAAATTTCAAGTTCGTTTAAGATTATTATTACGGACCCGGGCAACGCCGGGCGGGTCAGCTAGTGTAATAGAAAAATTTTGACCGTCCCTGTCATTAAACTATGCATTCGATTTTTATAAAATGTTAAACTATTCGATAAAATTTTTCAGTAATTATATATTTTAAATTTCAAAGCATTTGGGTGGATAGTTTTTAGCTCACAGGCTATCATAGCCTGAGAGCTTATGTGCCCGTCCGTTCTGTATGTATGTGCGTTCGTGCGTAATGCGATAACTCATGATAAAAATATCCGATCCACTTGAAATTTTGTATGTAGGTATATCCTGACAAGGCGCTTCCCTGATTAGTTTTTGGCGTTCATTCGATATGTATAACAGGGGGAACGGGGGCTCATGCCCCTCCCCTTAATAGAAATAAGTGGGATTTTCATGCAGAATTAAGTTTTCGTTCAAAATTTAAATTAGGATCATTCAAATGAGGCAATTCCGTGACTGTTATTAAGTGTTCATTGAATAAGTATAAACAGGGGGAACGGGGGGCTCATGCCCCTCCCCTTAATTGATATAAACGGGATTTTCATACAGAATTAACAGTTTTCCTTCAAAATTTAGGTATGGGATCATTCTGATGAGGCGATATCGTGGCTGTTATTAGGTGTTCATTGAATAAGTATAAACAGGGGGAACGGGGGGCTCATGCCCCTCCCTTGAATTGATATAAACGGGATTTTCATACAGAATTAACAGTTTTCCTTCAAAATTTAGATATGGGATCATTCTGATGAGGCGATATCGTGGCTGTTATTAGGTGTTTATTGAATTCAGATATTCAGATTTCGTTCAAATCTCTGAATAGTTTTGGAAGTTTAATGGTTAAGTATAAAAGAGGGGAATAACTCCTCTTAAATTATATAAATGCTAAATGGGTTTTTATTAAGAATTATCAAATTTGCTCTGAATTTTGGATATAGATTTTTTATATGATAAATCATGTCATTGATAGTTTAGGAGGTTAAGTGATTAAGTATAAAAAAGGAGAAAGGGAAGGCTGTTTCCCCTTCTTAATTTTTTTTAGAACGGAATTAACGAAAATACAAGGCTGTAATGTACAATTAGTATGCGTAGCCTGTGAGCTCAATGCCATCAGTTTAACTGGGCAATATTCTTTTTATTGTTCTCTTATATGTAGATGGACAGACAGACGGACAGAATCACCACTTTAGATGCTAACTATTTATCCTCCTCTGTCCTGAGAAAAATTTTATGTGGCATTACATAAATCTATTTATATTTTATAAAATATCTTCAAAGATGCATCAGTCTTCTAATGTGTACACATTAATTTAAAGGATCGTCGCAAAAATTCCAACATGTACGCTAATGGTTCTGGTGCATGTAAAATCCGTCACGGGTGTAAAGTCTCCCAAGTTACATGTGAATTATACCTCTGGAGGTGCCTTGCCAGATAAAGGTCTCATCATCTATGGTTCAAATTACGAGACCAACTTGTGTAGCTTGTTGCAGTTCAAACAACAGGATGTAACGTTATGGAACCGGTAAAACAAAGTATGCTCAAACGGGAAGCAAGTACAAGTACTGCTGATATGATGACGTGCGAAGCAAAGATTATCAGGTTTATTGCCCTACGCGGCAATTAACCCCTTGCGGGGCGTTGGTTTCATAGATATACCACTTAATTTTAATCCCCAAACGCCACATTGGCTCCGGAATTCTTTTTAAAAAAATTACGGTTTATTGAATGCTTGAAATATAGCGTCTTCTTATTTATAAATAAAACTGTTTTCAAATTCCGGTGTCAGTCATTAATTTTAACACTTAAGCAATGAATTTGCCCTTCCCTGCAAAGGATTAAACGGCTACACACTCCCATACCAGGTATCTACTCCGTTAAACTGAAATAACTCGGCAGGTAGGGTCCTGGTCATCAGTTAGTAAGAAAGGGAAGATTCAATTTAAGCAATTCTAGAAGCATTTAAATTGATTTAATCAGCGTTTTTTAGTGTTGCCACCAGGCAACATCAGGACTGAACAGTTTCTATAATTACAAACGCACAAGCGAGAAAATAAAATTGCTTTCAACCCCATTATCAGTGATGTGCCTCATCAGAATTTTAAGGTGAATTTGCTTGCTTAGAAAAAGAAAAATGAAAGGGAAAAGGAACTACATAGCCTATTTTCGTAAAATTTTAGTTGACCGTGAAAGGGATCATCCGCAGTTCAAAAGAATGCAATGTGGCGCACTCAGGGGTGAACTGATGGGGCTGTAACCCCTTTCAAAATTTCTAGGAAACAAAATTAATTTCCGAAAGTTTATCAAAATGTTATGAAATATGCTAAAGGGGAATTTAAAAGGAACTAGAAAAATATTACGTTTTAGGCAGGTTTTTCTTTTAAAAAGTGGTTTTTCGCAGAGACCACAAAATAACAATTTCAGCCAAGATTTTTGACATATACAGGTTCAATTTACAGGCCGTAAAAATTATAAAAGTTGAGACGAAAATCTGTTTAAAACGAAAATCCAGGCCCATGCAATTCCATCTTAACAGGTTTGATTGTATAATGTATGCGTTACTTACTAATATAAAAACCTGTTTAAAGTGAAAATGTCAATGTTTTTGTGATTTCCTCTCAGAAATTTTTACTGTAATCTCAGCCCCTTTTTCTTCTCTTTTCCGAAATTATGAGATTAGATACGCTACTGAATATCATCACCGTTCTTCGGACCCAAGCTTGACCATATCCTCAGTTCAAATCAATGACACTGGGGTTGAAAACAGTCTTATTTTCTCGTTTTTTAGGTGCGTTCGTAACTATAAATACATAGCGCCTATTAGTCGTCATTCAGTCCGTCTGTCTTTTCTCAGATAACAGAGCAAAAAGGATCCCCCTAAATGCTCTGAAATTTTAAATATATAACTATAGCAAAATTTTGTCGAGTCGTTTCAGATTTTATGAAAATTAGATGTATAGTTTAATTACAGGGAAGTTTTATTTAAGTTTTCCAGTACGGACATGGGAAAAAAATGTTTCAAGTTCATTGTAATAGTGTTACAGCCTTTCAAATAGAATAAAATTGATATGCATTTACTCGATTATGCATTCTGTTACAATATCGTGCACAAAAATTGTTTATTAGGTACACTGACATCTGTCTTCTTTCGCACGCAAGCGAATTGGAAAGAAATGCGATAATTTTTTTAGAATAGTTTTGTTCTAAAAAATTGGCACTACTGCAATTTAAATGTCATTTTCGACAGTCTCATTTTCTTTGTTTAACGGAGCATATCTTCCCTTTTAATTCGAGGCTACAAAAATTCATCTGCTTGGGAATAATGGTCATAATCAAGCCATTGAAAAGCATTGTGATTAGAAAATTTATGCTGATATTTTATTTTTATATGAAGTTATACACTTTTTCAGGGACAGGTATGAGTAACAGATGAATTCTTTTTTCTGTTTTAAAGCAAGTGAATACACGTTTACTTTTATTTATAAAATAAAAATTTAAAATTTTAATTAATTAATATACATGGATTTTAATTAGTATGTATGTAAATAATTGTCGAAAATAATTCGTACAGAATAAATTTGCAGTATTTTATGCATGCATTTATCTGTATTTATTCTGCATCAAATGGCGCAAAAAACAAATGTGCAACAGTCACTTTTTTACCCTCATGAACTACAAATAAAAAATAGGACGAAGAGATGAAATAAAATAATAAAACGAAGATACTTGTATTGAAACTTATTTTATTGCATGCATTTTGTGCCATTTTTGATATACCTAGATAAAAATTTGGGAAAGGGGGTCAATCCCTGTTGATTCCCCTGCTGACTATGGCTTTTCGGTTTGACTTCAACTATGATTTTTGAGTTTGGGGCGCGGACAACTCAACGCATTCAGGGAAAATGAATTTTTTAACTCAGAATTGTAACTGTATGATCTACATCTTATAGTGAAATGTGTCTCTAATATTTGAGCATTTTCTTCATGCAAAATTATTTTTACTACAACAATCTGTAAATATGGATCCTGTTTATAACAAAATCTTTTCTAATACAATAAAATGTTATAATAACGTATATATTTGCTAACATAACAATCTACCTAAAACTCGACTCGTTTCTGATCCCGTATTTTTTTCCTTTTTGTGAAAATAGAGCTAGTCAAAAGGACTCTTTAAACAGAAAATGTAAGAAACAGAATTCAGCTTGAACAGAAAAAAAAATTCATGCTTATGACAAAATGCATTCCCAACAACTATTCCTGCTAAGCTGTAAACTCTTCTAAAATGGAAATTTCTTTCAGCTCATTCTGATCTTGCCTAGGCAGGTTTTACAATGTATTGGTTTTTACATCATAAAATTAAAATTTTCAAATCTTACAACTAATTCATATTGAAAAAAAGTGTGACTTTACCAAACTCCCCCCCCCCCCCCACCGATATTCATGCCCTTGGGCCAGGCCTGGACACTACTTTTTCCCGAAGCCTCGGGCCGGATGTATGCATCTTTAAATTATCATTATTCCACATCTAAATAATAAATTTTATTTTTTATAAAGAATAGTATATGTCTAGGCTAATTAAATGTAGCTAAATTAAAATATAGTAGAAATGAACCTGCCTATTACGAATTCCTGTCTTAAGAGGACACTTCATCCTATTGAAAAGACCCGTTCGCCTGTGGAAGAAATTTATAAAGATATCTCGGTTAAATTTTAATTTTTTTTAAATAATTTTAGTTTGCATTGGATAGCTGAGATCGATCTGTACGCAGGCCGCTTTTTACACTTTTGATTTTGTTTACAGATATTTTTTATGTGGAAGCTTTCTTTTCGGAATCGGTTTGAAAAGCAAAAGCGCCATCATGTGGAATATCTGCAACCGGAATCGAAAAAGAAAAAAAAAACGTCTGCATTTAGATCAATTTCAGTTATCCAATGGGAAAAATCATTTAAAAATATTGAAATGCAACCGAGATATTTTTATAAATTTCTTCTATTGGATTAGCATTAGTGTACGGGTCTTTTCATTTGAATGAAGTAGCCTCTTAACCTGAAAAATATGTCATTCCATACAAAATGAATGTACTAATACGAAAGAATGAATATGTCAACAATTATTTGTGTCCTATCAAATAAGACACTAAACCATGGATGAAGTGCGAAATATTTTTTTATTTATTACTAAAGGCTAAAACATAAAACGTAATAATAGTAAATATAATGACATATACAAGGTTCATACTCCATTTTGGAAATAAAAAAATGGAAGATTTCCATGCATTGTGTTAACTTATGTAACTTTTACGGCGTGTAAAGAGAGCCCCTGTGTATGTCAGAAACTTGTTTGAAATGTCATTTTGTGGCCTCTGCAACAACGCCGTGTGAAAGGGGGGAGCAAAGGGGGCGGTCGGCCCGGGAGCGGAAACTAAGGGGCGCTAAATATATACTACAAACATCATTTTTTGGCCTATCATAGGAAAAAGTTGGGGATGTAGGACGCCATATCCAACCTTGGCCTCGGGCCCCTTTTCTCTTCGCACGCCCACCCCTCCTCTGCAAAAAACTTTCTAAAATGAAAACCTGCCTAAAACGGAATATTTTTCTAGTTCCTTTTAAATACCGTCTTAGCAGTTTTCATTACATTAAAATAAACTTTCGTAAATTAATTTGGTTTCCTACAAATTTCGGAGGTGGCTGCAACCCCAACATTTCACCCACTAAATACTTCACTGGTTACATTGAATTATTCAGAATTGAGGAAGGTCAACTGAAATTTCACGAAAACGGACTGTGTAGTTCCTTTTCCCTTTAATGAACTATTTGGAAAATAGTTCTTGTCCTCGGTAAAGAACTGAGAAATCTGAATATTTTTATAGGTTGAATTCCGCAACTTTTTTATTTTATTCGTCTTCTTATAGGTCCGTGTTTAATGTCCAGAAATGAAATTCTTTTGTTGCCACAATGACAAAAAAAAACTATTAAAAAATTAATAAATTTAAAAATGTATTGAGATACAGCTTTCAAACAAATCGCATTTTTTTTCTTTCTACACGACGGTGTAAAAATTAATGTGTGATGTTTAGAAGTTTAAAAATTTGCAGTGCCGAAAATTACAAAACTAAAATTTCATTTAAAATTTCTATAAGATTGATACAGGAATACTAATTTTTAATGCACAGAGTATGTAATATAGGACTCTGTTATTACGTAAACCACGTTTTGATCATCATAAAAATGATGTATATTATATATTTTTTTTTATAAATGTAGAATTTATTTATAAGTCTAAAATTTTAGTCTTTGAAAATATAATTTTCCAAATAGTCGTTGTAATTTGTTAAATTACAATTTTATAACTATTTGGAAATAGTTGTTGTCCTCGGTAAAGAACTGGGAAATCTGAAGTATATCTGAATCTTTTTTTTCTTCTTTTTCTATGGCAGGCAAATTCACTCCATAACTCTGATGAGGCATCTGAACTCACACTGGTGTTGAAAATAGCCTTATTTTCTCGCTTTCTAGGTGCGTTCGTAATTACATGACCAATTAATGGTGTCGCCTGGAGGCAATACTAAAAAACACTCATTAATTTAAATGCTTCTAGAATTCTTCAAATTATATATGGACAACTTAAATTAATAATATTAAGAATGAAGCATTAATATATAGACTTATGCATCTTTGGAGTCCATCTGTCTGTCCGTCTGCATATAACAGAGAAAAAACTATCCAATCGAATGCTTTGAAATTTTAAATATATAATTATTATAAAATATTGTTGAATAATCTCAAATTTTGTGAAAATCGGATGTCTAGTTTAATGACAGGGACGGTAAAATTGTAAAGAATAATAGCATTCATAAATGGTTTTGGGGAAGGTTCCCCCCCCCCCCCACATCCCCTCAGTGAGGGCCCTAAATGTATTAAGTAGTGTGTAAGGCTCAAGATTTTATTCTATAAACTTAAATTTTGACGCCCCCAACGACTAGTTTTAAATATAAGATTTGCTTTAAAACTGAAATATTTAAAATTCGTGGCTTTTGCTTATTACTTAACAGAAAAAAGAAGGAAAATAAATAACGCTGTAAACCATGACACTTAATTTTACATCTAAACATTATTTTAATTTATCATGAAAAAAAAAAACTGGTAAGTTACAAAATGATTTTACCAAGAATTATGCTTGTCTAACATAAAAGTACCAAGAATTCTTTATGTTCATGGGAACTTTTCTGCAGTTTTATACAAAAAAAGAATTTTGACCTTTTTAATCAAAAGGAAGCTTTGCATATGAAAGTCAAAGATGTATAAGAAAGTCACATAATTTGGATTATTATAATATAAATTAAATGATAGCGATGGATCAGTATTAGACGATTTATATCCTGTGCTTTTCTATAATGCAAAAATGTCCAACTGACATAGAAAAAAAAGAGCTCAGCCCGGAACTATTGATGACAGTCACATGATTGGGCTATCAGCATAGAGATGATACGAGACAATATTGACATGTCATAAAGAATTTTTGTATTTGACAAAAACAAACTAGAAGCACACAGAATTGACACGCAAAAGAAACAAGACTTTAGGAGTATAATTCATGTCTGATTAGCTTAAAAAACTATTATTTATGAATTGAGTAAACGTGCCAAACAATAATTATTTACAAAATTTTAGAAAAATACCCAGGTCATGCTGTATGCAAAAAATACATGAAAAATGAGACATGCTTTATCGAAATATTTTGAAAGTTATTTAAGAAAAACAAATAAGCAACATTTCCCCCCCTAAAAAATATTTTTGGCATATTTGTCATCTATTTTTAAAAGTTTTACTGCAATAAAACTTTTCCAATCCTGTAACATATCGAGGTGCAATTTATCCTTTTCAGGTCTAAGTTTTAATTTTAGGGGAAAATCACTTTACTGTAAAATAATAATAAAAAGAACTATCAAAAAGTTTTACTGAAAACAAATGAACAGGTTAGAAGTCATTTGCTTTTTATCAAAATGACAACTGTGACAATTGTGGAAAAATTTTACAATTTTTATTATTTTATTACTAAATGCTAAAACATAAGAGATATGATAACAGTAAATGCAATGAGACATACAGGGTTTCTACACAATTTTAACAACAACAAACAAATACAAGAGATTTTTAAGAGGTGTCTATATAATATGAGACAAAATTTTTTTAAATACTGGTTATCAGATAGTCCTTCGGAAACATATAGCACAAACAAAACATTTTCTCCTATATCAATCATGAGATATCTTTCTAGTTGACAATATCTGGAAAATACACTCAGAACCAGAAACACAAGGATTTTACTTTGTATGAGTCAAGAGATGCCTTCTTAGATCACCATTTTGAGAAAATCCTTTGGAACATATTTCACAAACAAAAGGTTTTTCACCTGTATGAGTCAAGCGATGCCTTCTTAGATGACTATTATTAGAAAATCCCTTGGAACATACTTCACAAGTAAAAGGTTTTTCACCTGTATGTGTCAATAGATGGGTTCTTAGATTACCATTTTGAGAAAATCCCTTGGAACATGCTTCACAAACGAAAGGTTTTTCACCTGTATGAGTCAAGCGGTGGTTTTTTAAACTACTGTTGTCAGAAAATCCTTTGGAACATATTTCGCAAACAAAAGGTTTTTTACCTGTATGAGTCAAGCGATGCCTTCTTAGATGACTATTATCAGAAAATCCCTTGGAACATACTTCACAAGTAAAAGGTTTTTCACCTGTATGTATCAAGAGATGGGTATTTAGATGACTATTCTGAGAAAATCCCTTGGAACATATTTCACAAACAAAAGATTTTTCACCTGTATGAGTCAAGCGATGCATTCTTAGATGACTATTATGAGAAAATCCCTTGGAACATACTTCACAAGTAAAAGGTTTTTCACCTGTATGTGTCAAGAGATGGGTTCTTAGACTACTGTTGTCAGAAAATCCTTTGGAACATATTTCACAAACAAAAGGTTTTTCACCTGCATGCGTCAAGAGATGGGTAGTTAGATGACTATTCTGAGAAAATCCCTTGGAACATATTTCACAAACAAAAGATTTTTCACCTGTATGAGTCAAGCGATGCATTCTTAGATGACTATTATGAGAAAATCCCTTGGAACATATTTCACAAATAAAAGGTTTTTCTCCTGTATGCGTCAAGAGATGGGTATTTAGATTAATATTCTGAGAAAATCCCTTGGAACATATTTCACAAATAAAAGGTTTTTCTCCTGTATGCGTCAAGAGATGGGTATTTAGATTACTATTCTGAGAAAATCCTTTAGAACATATTTCACAAACAAAAGGTTTTTCACCTGTATGCGCCAAGAGATGGGTTCTTAGATGAGTACTCCGAGAAAATCCTTTGGAACATACTTCACAAATAAAAGGTTTTTCACCTGTATGTATCAAGAGATGGGTATTTAGATGACTATTCCGAGAAAATTCCTTGGAACATATTTCACAAATAAAAGGTTTTTCTCCTGTATGGGTCAAGAGATGGGTTCTTAGATGACCATTCTCAGAAAATCCTTTGGAACATACTTCACAAAAAAAGTGTTTTTCTCCTGTGTGAGTCATGAGATGCCTTCTTAGATCACAGTTCTTAGAAAATGTTTTGGAACATACTTCACAAATAAAACCTTTTTCTCCTGTGTTTATGGAGGAATGTTTTGCTTTGTTTCCTTTTTGAACAAGGTGCTGTTCACTGAAGGAAGAATTTTCTTCTGCAATCAAAGACATTTTCTTAAATAAATAAACTTGATTTCGGGTGATAACAGGAACCTCTTCAAGGTGTCAGCAAGATCAGTGTTGCCAGCTTCATTAAAGGAAATGCTTTGCTGAGTTTCAGAAAAACAGTTTTATCTACCACTGAATCTGAAAACAGAAAGAAAAATAATAAACAAGAATAAAAATATGTACAAAATAAATACAATTTCCAATTTATAATTATAAAAAAAGTCATTTTTAAATAAACTGCACCAAAAATTATCTCTGAAATAAGAAGCGAGTATTTCAGTTTTCATTTCCTTATACAGTACAAAATTAATGCATTAAATTATCACAATATATATTCTTAGATATGATTTAAATCGAGAATTGTTTCACTGATTCCGTTCCACATGCGTAGCTGTGCATGCGATACAGTCGACACTGCTATAGCTTGTGTCAAGTCATTCCCATAACGGACTGATAAAAAACTAAATATTTATTCCATTGGCTGCTTTTAATTTTACTTTTCAACCTCTTAAATTTTCGCCTATTTGTTTAGCATGTTCTCGAACGATATCCAAACAAGATTTTTACCTCTTTGATGTTCAGACATTCAGCTCCAACTCAATTTCACCTCCATTTCTTATACTCATTCATATTGTCAAGTATACGAGTTATGCATTTTTTTTTCTCAATTAAAAAAAAAATTAATTTGACTCTAAATTTTATACACCTTGCATTTCTTTTTACAAAAGTTGCCTTCCAAACCAGCACAGTAATTAAACGTCTTCCGAAACAAGGTTGGGCACAGATGTCATATACGCACCACATTTGCACGTGCTTTTTAAATTGGCGATTATACGCCAAACATGGTAACCCAGTGTTTTTTGTTTCTTATAGACAACCTAGTAGTTGATATCTCGCTTAAAGCATTTAGCGTTTTGCATTTTATTCAAAGTCATGCAAACTGAAACAGATCTATTAATTGACGTAATTCGTACAATATCTCACCGGTGAAAATAATTATATCATTTTTTCACGAGTTCTTGAAATATTAATTTTAAATATTTCTTTTTCTAGTGATTTCTTTGTTCGAATTTTACGGTGACTGGATATAATGCTTTTAACTTTTATGTTTTAATTTTAGCTAATTCATTGGACTTTAGAAATATGGTTGCATCTACTAACAATAATATTTTAGCAAAAGATATTGTTCAAAAACATCAACCTTACATTTTAAATAATATTATTGGGTGAGTGCAAAAATTCGTGCGGAGGCGTAGTAGATGTCGTTAGAAGCGGCATAAAGTGTTGTCATTAATATTGCCATCTACGTAAGACAGATCGTTGGAAAAGTGACGTGTGCAGCTTTCATTTCAATCAAAATGATTTGTGTAGATACAAACTGCTTTGAGAAAACTTAATTTCAAAATAAGTGTCGATAAGGTGCATTTATGGCATGTTATGCTTGCGAGTTTCAGAAAGGAATAAACGTTGCAGAAGCTGTAAAAAACAATTAAGAAGAACAAGCACCAACCAAACGAACTGTGAAAAAATGGTTTGCGATATTTCGCTGCGAAGAGTTTAACCTTGAAGGACCACAATTCGGTCGACCTTCACGCAATGATATCGATATTGTGCGTACTTTAGTTAAAAATACTCCGCGAATTTCAACAGAGGAAGTTGTTGCAGCACTTAACGTTCACCGATCAGTCAATTTTTGCCATTTAAAAAACATAAGATTTGATTTGAAGCTCGATATATGGGTGCCCCATTTACTGACCGAGAAGAACAAAATCGAACGGATTTCTGATGAAGTTTCTTTACTCGGGCGGCTCAAAAACGAGACGTTTTTGGATTGATTAGTGACGGGCGATGAGAAATGGGTCTTTTACAACAATGTTCAGCAATCTGAGTATGATAACGCGATGGCAAAGGCGAGTTTGCACCCGATGAAGGTTATGCTCTGTGTTTGAAGCGATTGCAAGGGCATAATTTATTTTCAGTTTTTTCCCCGCTAGCAAAACGACTGATTCAGTCAAGTACTGTCGCCAATTAATCAGTCTGAATCGACAAATCAAACAAAAAGTCCGATTTTGTCAAATAGTAAGGGTGTAGTCTTTCATCATGACGACGGCAGACCACAAGTTTCGAAACAAACGTTGCGTAAACAGAGCAGCCTGAAATGGGATATCCTAACTCATCCACCGTATTCCTCTGATATTGTACCACCTGGTTATCACTTGTTCTGATCATGGCAAAATCATTTCAATGAAAAAAAAAACTTGACTCTTTGGATAGCTTAAAAAACGTCGTGCCTTCGGTTTTCAAATCTAAACCGCGCACATTTTATGATCCGGGCATTCCGTATGCTGCCAGAGCGTTGGAAACAGATTATAGAAAGCGATGGAGCACATATCATTAATTGCATAAAGAACTTTGTTTGGCTAATCATGATGTGACTTTTACTCTCAAACTCCGCATGAACTTTTGCACTCACCCAATAGATGCTATTTTTCTGCAAATATTCATATAGATGAAGTTATGAACTCTGCATTTGTTAATGGATTTTTATTTCATGACCGAGAGTTGTTCATACAATTCTTAATCTACTTGGGTTTGCTTGAATTTGGATTTATATATCATGAATGTTCTTCTGATATGAATATAAAAAATAATAAATGATACAACTACATGAATACAATATGCCTACAAGTATTATTATTTATTTATAATTGTGAAAAATTATATTGACTGTTTAGTTACTTATTAAGTTTATTATTTACTAGCTGTTCTGCCCGGCGTTGTCCAGGTTCATCAAAAAGTAGCAAGAATTGCGAAAAAACTTTAAAAATCATAATAAAAACCTCGAAAAATTAAAAAAATGCTGCACGAATTTCGTCTAAACTTCGTTGAAAAGAGATAGGCTAGAAAATTGAAGTTGGATTATTTCTACTAATGTGGAAAAATCTTACAAATCGCAAAAAACATTAAAAATCTCATAAAAATATAAAACAAAATTCAAAAATTGGGTTTCAAAATTCGAATAAACTTTGAAGAAAAGAGATCAGAATTTAATAAATTCGGCCAAAAATTGAACCTCTAAAAAATCGAAGCGGCTCGCGAAGAAACGTAAACATCGCTTTAAAAATGGCAAAATTTTCAAAAATCACGGAACTCAAAATTTACTCTACTTGGAAAATGTTTTGAATCTAATTAATTTGATAATGTAAAAAGCATTGAAATACGAAAAAACTGCTAAAAAATCGCAATAAAAATCTTTAATCGCACAGGAGAAAATTTATCATATTAGCGAAGAAATTAAAAACCGAATTCCTTTTCCGTATCTGAAAAAAATCGCCGTGAACTAAAAAAAAAAAACATACTGCATTAAAAATTGCTGTAGATCAAAATAAGAGAGCAAAAAAATTACCGTAAAGGATAAAAGTTTGAAACCAAACTCTTATTAGTCTAGAAATTTAAAATCGAATTCTTTTGAAAAATGTTAAGACTGAGAAAGCCCAAAAATTGTATTTTAAATTGTAATGAAAGTTGTAAAACATTAAAAAATCCCTAGGGTAAAAATTCACTGTTATAATATAAAATATTGTAATCAAGAAATTAACCAAAAAGTTTGAAATCGAAATAGATTTCCGAATGTAAGAAAATCGCCACGGAACTTGAAGAATGGCTAAAAGTTACATTGAAAATTGCATTAAAAATAGCTAAATATTTGGAAGTCAATGCTTAAAAAAATAATATTAAGGCAGGGCGGGGGGGGGGGGTTATGATCGAAATCATTCATAAATTACAAAATGTATAGGCATGGAACGCCAAAATCATATTAAGAGATAAAACATTGCATTCAAAACATAACTACATTAAACAAAATGTTTGATATCAAAATTGGTTTCTGAATGGCAGAATATCGCCAAGAAACTTAAAAAAATGGCTAAAAATCGTATCGAAAACTATATTAAAAATCGCTGAATATTTAAAAGTCATGGCTGTAAAAATTTAATATTCAGTCGAAAATATTGTAATCGGAAATCGTTCATGAATAAGGAAAAGTCAACACGGAACACCTAAAATCCCCCAAACTAACTAAAAATTACATTGAATATCGCATTAGAAATTGGCAAAATTCATAAAAGCGTGGAGAACAAATTGTACTATTTATGCTAATAGAGCGGGCGGCGGCGACATAAATGACTACGTCATCGAGTTACGAGATGAAATAATGATGTAGGACAAGATTATTAGGTGTAGATTAAGGAATGATTGGTCTGCCTCGTCATTTCTTGGTACAATATAAGTAACAGCTGGCGCCAACTCACCATTTTGGCGTCACTTTCACGTCATCGAGTTACGAGTTGAAACTGATGCCAAATTAAAGGTAAAACAAAGTATTTTAAGAATATTTCGGTCTGCCTGCGCATATTCTGGTATAAACACTCGGCAGACTGAAATTTATAACAAAAAATGACGTTATAATGTAAAATTCAATATGACTACGTCATCGAGTTACGAGATGAAATCATGATGTAGGACAAGATTGTTAAGTGTAGATTAAGGAATGACTGGTCTGCATCGTCCTTTCTTAGTACGATATGAGTAACAGCGGGCGCCAACTCGCCATTTTGGCGTCACTTTCACGTCATCGAGTTACGGGATGAAATTGGTGACAAATTAAAGGTAAAATAAAGTATTTTAAGAATATTTCGGTCCGCCTGCGCATATCCTGGTACGAACACTCGGCAAACTAAAATAACAAAAAATGACGTTATAATGTAAAATTCAATATGACTACGTCATCGAGTTACGGGATGAAATCATGATGTAAGGCAAGATTATTAGGTGTAGATTAAGGAATGACTGGTCTGCCTCTTCATTTCCTGGTACGATATGAGAAACAGCGGGCGCCAACTCGCCATTTTGGCGTCACTTTTACGTCATCGAATTACGGGATGAAATTGGTGCCAAATTAAAGGTAAAATGAAGTATTTTAAGGATATTTCGGTCTACCTGCGCATAACCTGGTACAAACACTCGGCGGACTGAAATTTATAACAAAAAATGACGTTATAATTTAAAATTCAATATGACTACGTCATCGAGTTACGGGGTAAGATCATGATGTAGGACAAGATTATTAGGTGTAGTTTAAGGAATGACTGGTCTGCCTCCTCATTTCTTGGTACGATATGAGTAACAGCGGGCGCCAACTCGCCATTTTGGCGTCACTTTCACGTCATCGAGTTAAGGGATGAAATTGGTGCCAAAATAAAGCTAAAGTATTTTAAGAATATTTCGGTCTGCCTGTGCATAAACTGGTACAAACACTCGGTAGACTGAAATTTATAACAAAAAGGCGTGATATTATACAGTACAATTCATGATATGCCGAATCGGTCGTTTTCTCACTTACTAATAAAAATCTTTTCCTAAACCATCATATTACCATGAAAGTCGATTGCGAAGTTAAATAATGTAAAATACGTCTTTAGATTTTGTATTGTACATAATGAAACATAATTTGTTATAAATTTCAGTCTGCCGAGTGTTTATACCAGGATATGCGCAGGCAGACCGAAATATTCTTAAAATACTTTATTTTACCTTTAATTTGGCACCAATTTCATCCCGTAACTCGATGACGTGAAAGTGACGCCAAAATGGCGATTTGGCGCCCGCTGTTACTCATATCGTACCAAGAAAAGACGGGGCAGACCAGTCATTCCTTAATCTACACATAATAATCTTGTCCTACATCATGATTTCATCCCGTAACTCGATGACGTAGTCATTCGTGTCGCCGCAGCACTGTCTATAAAAGTTAGAAATCGAAATTCTTTTACCGATGTCAACAACTGTCACAGAACTTGAAAAATCACTATAAAACAGATTAAAAATCAGTAAAATTCAAAAATCCGGACAAAATTTGCCATAGTAAGACATTTATATTAAATTCCTGCGGACATAATTTACCATAATGGGACAAAACACTGAAATCTGAACTATTTCATTAGTTAAAAAATATCGACACAAAACTTGCTAAACATTTTATGAAAATACACAAAAAATCTGAATTATTGATGTCAAAATTTACTACATTAAGCTACAAATTATTTAAAAATTTCTTTTCCAATTGTGAAAAAATCGCTGTGGACTCGAAAATATCTAAAAATTGTATTCAAAAATTCATTACAAATCGTTTCAAATTAAAAAATAGCGGGGGACAACATTTACATTAATAGAGTAAAATAGTGTAATCTGGATTATTTCTTAAATACGAATGAAAAAATCGGCGCAAAGCGTGAGAAATAATGAAAACATTGCTAAAAATTGCATTAAAAAATCATTAAATTTCAAAATTCGTAAATGATGTGTAAATGTTTGAAATTAATTTCCTTTTCGAAATTTAAAAAAATAGCCGTGAGATTCAAAAAACCAACACAAAACCATTGAAAAATTCATTAAAAATCGCTAAATGTAAATACATCCCGTGAATAAAAAAATATTCTAGTCGTGTAAAACGTAGCAACCATTCTTTTTTACATGAATTACAAAAATTCGACGCAGAACACAAAATACGTATATCAAAAATCACATTGAAAATCGACAAAATTAAAAAAAAAGGTAAATGGTGAAATTACTATATTAGGCTAAAAGTTTGAAACCAAGATAATTTTTTAATTGTTAAAACACCACTGTGGTGGGGATCGAAAAAAAATAGTACTAAATAGCATTAAAAAGTTCATTAAAAACGCACTAAATATCGCTAGTTATTTTTTAAATCGCAGTAATCAGAATTTCATGAAACGGATAAAACATTCTAATCGGAAATCTGAACTATTTGATTATCCGGTTGACAAAGAAACTATCTGGGTCAAACCATAAGATTAAACTATAATAATGGCGGATCGTAAATTCCATATTCACTTGACATTAAACATGTTACATATGTTTGTTACGTCATCGAGTGGTTTTTACTTCTTATTTTTATATGTATTTGTATTAATGTTTTTCTAAATTATCTCTTCTTTCATTATTTGACATAAAAATTACATCTATGTGCTTTATTTGGCTTGTTTCACGATTGATATAATTTGGCGAAATTGGTCGACAGGATAATCATGTAGTAAAAGGAAATCCTTTATAGATAATAAAAAATCGACACGGAACACAACAATTCTTGAAAAATTGCGTTAAAAATCTCTAAAATTATATTAGATTAAAAGTTTGAAATCAATTTTTACTTCCGAATATCAAAAAATCACCATAAAACTTGAAAAATTTCTAAAAATTGCATTTAAAAGTGCATTAAAAATCACTAATATTAAAAAATCACAGGGGTAAAAATTTACTCTAATAGGGTAAAACGTTGTAATTGGAAATGTCTCATGAATAACAAAAATCCGACATCAAACGCAAAAAATCTCGAAAAATCGCATTAGAATTAGCTGAAATTCATAAATCTTAACAGCTAAAATTTAATACATCAGCCTGAAAGTTTTAAGCAAAATTCCTTTTACTAATTTCGAATAATAGCGACAAAATTTACATTAAATGATTCACTAAAAATCCAAACATCATTGCACGAAATCCAAATAAATTACATTGAAAAGAGAACAAAATTCAGTAATTTAAGTCGAAAGAATGAAACCGCTTTCCTTTTCCCTAATGTGGAAAAATCGCCTCGAAACCCACTAAAATTCGCATATGAATTAAATTTAAAAATACTGAAAATTGGTCTTCAAAATGTAAAATTTCATACATAACTTCGTGCAGCGGTCTCTCCAGAGCATCGCCAGTACTTTAAAAAATTTAATATGCGTTATAAACTACCTTAAAGTGTAAAACAGATCTCCTTATTACATTTCCTAATTTTGTTCGCGCCCCTCCTTTCATGCACCCTGAAATGTGTCACACCATTCTTTGTTTACATGTTTTATCATGTATTATAAACCATTTTAAAATTTAAAATAAATCACATTGTTATATTTCCGAATTTTAACAAAATCGCGTTCTGTTAGTTCCATTTTTCACCACCAGCTAGCGCACTCTATTCTTCAAAAACTTTATCAAAACGATACTCTGTTAAACAACCTATCAGGTGATATATTACTCGACGGGGTAGCGGTCTTAAGCAAGAATTTAAGATATTTTATGAAATTGCTATTCAAAAATAGTGGTAACTAAATTTTTGACATTTTAGGTAAATTTCGCAAAAAAAAAAACTACTTATTGCATTCTCAACAGCTCAAGATTTTGATAGAACAACTATGAAAAAAAATAGATGCTAAACGCAAAAAATCTTGAAAAAGCGTTAAAAATCACATTGAAAATCGCATTAAAAATCGTTAAAATCTAAAATTCGTAACAAACACAAAATTTAGGGCTAAAAGTTTAAAACGGTTTTCTTTTTATCAATCTCAAAAGAAAAAACGCAAAATGAGAAAAAACACTAAAAATCGCATTAAAAATTCAAAAATTGCTGTACAAATTCCGAATAAACTTTGCTGAAAAGAGAAAAAAAATGCTATATTGGGTTAAAATAATGAAACCGTATTTCTTTCACTAATGGGATAAAACTGCAAAAAGAACGCTAAAAATAGCCTAAAAAATTATCAAAAAAAAATCTAATCAAAAAATTGAAAATCGGGCTTCGAGGTGCAAAACTACATGTATAAAAGTACCTTCCCTCCACATTTTGTAACTCTACGTACAGCAGACTCTTCAAAACAACGCTGACACACACACAAACGTGTCTCTTTATTATTATAGATTTAAAAAATAGCGTTCTATTAGTTCCATTTTCCACCACCAGGTAGAGCACTCTATTCTTCAAACACTTTATCAAAACCATACTCTATTAAATAACCTATCAGGTGATATATAACTCGAGGTGGCAGCGGTCTTAAGCAAGAATTTAAGATAGTTTATGAAATTGCTATTCGAAAATAGTGGTACCTAAATTTTTGACATTTTAGGTAGATTTCACAAAAAAATACTACTTATTGCATTCTCAACAGCTCAAGGTTTTGATAGAACAACTATGAAAAAAATAAATGCTAAACGCAAAAATCTTTAAAAAACGTTAAAAATCGCATTAAAAATCGTTAAAATCTAAAAATCGTAACAAACACAAAATTTAGGGCATTAGGCTAAAAGTTTAAAACTATTTTCTTTTTATCAATCTCAAAAAATATCCGCAAAATGAGAAAAAACACTAAAAATCGCATTAAAAATTCGTTAAAAATTCAAAAATCGCTGTACAAATTCCGAATAAACTTTGTTGAAAAGAGGAAAAAAATTGCTATTTTGGGTTAAAAGAATGAAACTGTATTCCTTTCACTAATGGGATAAAACCGCAAAAATAACGCTAAAAATCGCCTAAAAAAATTATTTAAAAAAATCTAAACAAAAAATCGAAAATCGGGCTTCGAGGTGTAAAACTACATGTAAAAAAGTACCTTCCCTTCAAATTTTGTAACTCTACGTGCAGCAGTCTCTTCAGAACAGCGCTCACAGACAAACATCCTTCTCTCTTTATTATTATAGATAACTCTTTGTTTATTGTTTTCCTTTTTTTATTAAATTCATGGTTATTTACTGTTATTTTTTATTTTAAATCTTTAAATAATTTATATCAAGCTATCATTTATTTATTTTTATTTCCTTTTTTTTAAATACCAGAACCTCTTTCATTTTTAAACGTTATTTTATTTTTATATTGCAATAAAAAATCACGTCGTGTTATTGCATGCAATTTGTAACTTATATTCAAAAGCAAAATTTTCGCCAAATCAGCAGGGGAAAAAAACACGCGCAAATGGGGTGCGAACATGACATCTGTGTCCAAGGTTGTATTGGTTTAACATTTTATACAGCAAATAAATGTTTTGGTTAAAGTGTTGTCAAGATTCAATAGCACCCGAATCTATAAACAACACATTTTACAGAGAATTTTGTACATAAATTATTATTTTTTTAATGTTTTGTCCATTTGTTGAATTATTTCAAAAATTGAATGTTTAATTAACATCCTGTCATTTTTGACAGGGGTTATATACTACTCTTAAATTAAAAAGTGCTATTTCTGTTAGTTTGACATAAATACAAATTACTACACTAAAAATTACGGTGCATATGAATCCATTTTTAATAAAAATTAAGTGGTAGGTATATCATTAACGTGTTAACATTAGTTAAGTGGTAGGTATATCATTAATGTGTTAACATTAGTTAAGTGGTAGGTATACTATTGATCAATAAAGGATTAAACCAGGTCCAGGTTTTAACCATCAGTGGTCTGATAAATTTAGCGAAACATTTGAAAGGATTTTTCGCATTAACATTTAACAATATTGAATAAAACATCAGACATTTGAAAGCGTTTGCAAATTATACTTAGTACTGTACTTCAAATTGCATAATTTTTTTTCTTAATCATGTAATTAATAAAAAACAATTACTTATAACTTTAAATTAAAAAAAATACATAAAACAAAAAATTGTAATTTAGCAAATTACAATGACTATTTGAAAAATAATGTTTTCAAAGACTATAATTTTAGATTAATAAATGATTTCTATATAAAAAAAAGCAATAATAACATCATTTTTATGATGATCAAAACATAGCTCACTTACCAGAGTCATATTAATATGCCTGGACCTTTAGAGACACATTCATATTCTATTTTTGGACTTTAAACGTGGACCAATCAAAAAACGACTAAAATAAAAAAAAGAAATACTCATTTCTGGACATTAAGCATGGACTAATCAGAAAACAAATAAAACAAAATAAGTTGCGGAATTCAACTATAAAAAGATTCAGATATACTTAAGATTTCCCAATTCTCTACTGAGAACAACAACTATTTTATAAAAAGTTAAAAAAGGGATTACCAGTGTCTTACTGAGATAAGAGAATTCCATAGTTTTATTCTGGAGGAGATGTAATTTTGAAAATGGTCTATTCTATTGGGGTCGAGTTAGCACAACCATTCAGCAGTGTGTGCATTATGAAACTTACAAATCCAAAAACAACACATTCATTACTGTTCTTTTAATATTGTAATGCACTGGTTACATTTTAACCCTCTGAGCGTCGTGCAAATGGGTAAAACTGTGTGTGTTGTTTTCTCCGCTTTTTATTTTAAATGCTCAAAAAATATGATTCTTTAAACATTATATAAAAAAACTTAATTACATATATCAATATAGAAATTTATGACGGAATGAAATTTTCTTCTAGCTTTTAACCCTAAAAAATATATTATGAATTTTAAAAATGTTCAGATTTACTTAAAAGATGATTAAAAGTAATCAAATATAGATGTTTGTAGTTAATTTTATTTACAAACATTTTAGCACTTTCAAGCCTCGTAATCAGACTCTTCCTCAGAGAATATTTTCTTTATTTATGCAACTACACGATTCCGTTCTGACAGTTTGAGAAAAGGACGTATTAAAATGTATGTTACAACATTTATATATTTCTTTTTACCGTTCATCTAAAACACTGCTAATTCAATCTTGAAGCCACGAGTCTCATTCATTTGCAAAACGGAATCATGTATTTGTATAAATAAAGAAAATATTCTCTGAGGAAGAGTCTGATTACGAGGCTTGAAAGTGCTAAAATGTTTTTAAATAAAATTAACTTATTAACATCTATATTTGATTATTTTAAACGCCTTTTAAGTGAATTTGCACATTTTAAAGTTCATATTACAGTAGACTCCCTCAAATCCGCACAGCTTGGGACCAGAGATTTTGCGGATTTTAGAATTTTGCGGATTTCTGGTCATTGCTTTGTTTACATTTTTAAAAAATAATTTGAATGTAATTAATAATGAAATCAAAAGTATAATTAATGCATACAATATACTAAAATATTAAAATAAGTAATAAACTAAAATAATAAAAATTTAGATATTTTTTAAAATTATTAAAATACTAAAAGGAAAGGTCCAGTTAATAATCAATAATGTACAATTAAATATTCATTATAAAAGAGGAAATGTGTTTTTCCTAAATTATTCAATGAAACTTGCTTCATAAAGATACATTACTAATTCACATCAGGATCATAAAATAATGAAACTTTATTTCAGGTTTAGCCAAACTTAATAACTAAAAAAGCTTGATTAATACATAAATATATTTGGTAGGATTGTGATTACCAATGATATTAGCAATATTTTTATTTTTTCAGAAATAAATTATTCTTCATGAAAAAACATGAATTCAATAACCTTAACAAAAATTATAAATTAAATAAGGTATAGAATTGATATAAAACTGAAAAAAATCAATTTTTGCAGCTACATCTGAACTGAATGTTTCATTGTTTACATCCGTAAAATATGTGCGGATTTTAGGAGTGCGGATTTGAGGGAGTCTACTGTATATATTTTACAAATATGAATGTAACCCTTGAGAGTATTAATCATTCTTCAACACATTGAAAATTCATCAAATCTATAGAATTATATTTTCTTAAATATTGCTTATATTGCAGTGAAACCTGGAGCTTAATGAATGGAATATTATGGGCCAAATACTTAAAAGCGTTAAGAAAAAAACATTTGTGGTATTTATCCTATACTAAAAACTTGAATATCAAGATAAATTGCATTGACATAAAACGAAAAAAAAAAATCGTAGATCTTTTAATTCAATTTAAAGTAGAAAAACAGGTTTTCAATTATTTCTTTAAGATGACGATGAAAATTTCACACAATGATGTTAAAAGAAAAATGCTAAAGGGAGAAAAATTATGTATCACTTACCATACATTGTAATTCATAAATATAAAATGCTTTTCAATAAATGATTCAAAACAAAGTCATTTTTGTGCAAGTTCACTCAAATGACATCACTTCTAGTCAAATCTTGAAAGATCAGAAATCTCTTTTGCAAATAAAATTATGTGCATTTTTATTATGAAAGCTTTTGATTTAAATTGTAAATATAACTTGTTAAAATATATAATATGAACTTTAAAAAGCACAGTTTTAGATAAAAGGCGATTAAAATAGAAATAATATATAGAAGAATATACAGAAAATATTTTTATAACCTATTTTATTTTTATTAAGGTTATAAAAGCATTCTGTGTTGAAGAACCTGATTAAAGCTTGAAAATACCAAGATATTTTAAGTAGAATTAACTATTTACATCTATATTTCATTATTTTAATCGCCTTTTTAAATAAAACTGAATATTTTAAATTTCATATTATATATTTTGAGTTTAAAACAAGGTAAAAACTGCATTCTGTCATGTGTTTCTATTTATAACTTACTATTTGAAATGTTGTATTTAATAAATTTAATACTTATAATTGCCTTCTAAGTTTACAATAAAATTAGACTTCAATTCTTAAAAAAAAAAAAAAAAAAAAAAAAATCAAATGATCTCTAGCAATATAAATTCTAATCTGTGTAACCTATTTAATGTCAACTGAGTATGACATTCACAATAATTCATTACTGACATTGTGACATTTAATCTTATAGTTATTTGGCGATAATTTTTTGGCTGGCAGGATACCCAAGTAATTAATAATGGAATTCAGATTACAATAATTGCTAACAATGTAGAAAAATATTAAAATAATTAAGTAAAATAATAAACTAAAATAATAAAAATGTAAATAATTTTTAAAATGACTAAAATATTAAAAGCAAAAGTCAAGTAAATAATAAATAATGTATAGTTAAGTATTCATTATACAGATAAGATGCATTTTTCCTAAATTATTCAATGAAAATTGCAACATAAAGGTGCAATACTAATTCACATCAAAATCATAAAATAGGGATTTCTTCTTACAGGTTTAGCCAGATTTAATAATACGAAAAAAGCTTTATTAATGCATAAATGCATTTGGAAAAAATTTGTGATTACGAGTGATATCAGCAATATCTTGAATTTTTTCAGAAATAAATTTATTCTTCTTTCATGAAAAAGCAGGAATTCCATAATATTAAAGAAACTTACAGATGAAAATACAAAAAAGTCAAATGTTGTCCCTACATCTGAACTGAAAATTACATTGTTTACATCTGTAAATTATTCATGAAATTTAGGGAGTCCAATTTAAGGTCACCTACTGTATATGTCTTGGTTTTTTTTTCTGCATAACAAAACCCTATCTATCAATGTGTAAGGACATGATCTAATTTTGACAAAGTTAACTACAGATTGCTCTCTCTATTTTCTTTATTTTTCTCTGTAGTGGAATTTTCTGTGTGATAATCTAATTTTCTAACAGCTAATTACATGTTAAAAAATTTTGTTACACAGCCTAATTTACCATTAATACAACTAGCTGAAAACTATCTCAACTAAATTTGTTGATTATCAATTTAATAGCAAATATATTTTTTAATAGTAAGAAAAAAAAACTAGACATTTTTTTTTCAATTACATTTTCTGTTTGTTTACAGCTAAATAATTTCTTATTTCTGCACTCAAGCAATTTAAACTTGCAGACACATTCAGAGAATAGAATTTAATTAATTTCTCATTTTTATTTATTTTAGAAGTTTTTTAGAACATTTTTCGACTTCAAATATTTATGGAAAATTCCTTATCATGTACCAATTAATTTTTGCAAATATACATTAACAATATGAGTTACAATTGAGGGAGTTTTCCTGAAAATTTCATTTATATACATTTTCATCCACTATTGTCCATATTTCCTGTTGTCAAAGGTTGGGAAGGAGAGGGATAGGGGTTAAGAGCTATTTTTGGAACTTTATGGTAACTTTATTTAAAGCATAAATATCACTGAAAAGTGAAAAGGGATAAAATAAAAATATGATTAAGAAAATGCATCTCTATTTTATTCAAAACTATTGAGTTTGATGAAATCTGTGAGGTGTTTTCTGAGAAATTGACCCTCATGTCTGTATTCACGCTGACTCACATCAGTTTTTATTAGCTTTGTACCACAAAACAACATTTGACCATTTGATTCAATGCACATCAGAAAACATGGGTACACAAATATTGAATAATTAAGTACATATGGAAATGTAAGCATGGCAATTCCAGGAGTGATTCTAGGTTTAAAAAAAAAAAGAAAAAGGTGTTCTGAAAGATTACACCAGAGTAGAGAGGCGGGGGAAGGGGAATCCCATTTTCCTGCATCATCATGGGATGAAATAAAACATGTGCTGTTACAAGCATAATATGTATTGAAAGATAATTTTTCAGGGATGACAGAAAATGCTGCAAAACAGGGCCTCATTAACCTCTTAAGCTATGGGAAGTATATTCTTATTTCATGGCTTTCAGTTGAGAAGAGTTTACAAATTTCAGCATACCCGGAAACTTACCAATGTTTTCAAATATTATTCCTAAGAACGGCTCAGTTGTATTCACATATACAGTTAGCAAAAAAAAATTATTTGCACCCTTCATTTTTTAAAATTATAATAAAATTAAATAAAAGATTTAAGCAAAAAATACTATAATACATTAATTTAATGCATTTTAATAATATAAAATCAAAAACAAAATTATTTGAATTGATTTTTTTACATTATAATAAACAAATATACAAAAATATAATGCAAAAAAAGTACACTACACTAATGTACTATAATTAACACATTTGTACACTACATTAATGTACTATAATTAAGGAAAATTTAGTTAAATGATACAAAGTAAAATTTTGTGTGAATTCTTTTAGTATTTATTATTACTTCTAGATGGTGTGACATAGATTCCACCAACTTTTGGTAGCGGTCTGGTTTATTTTATTCCATGACTCAATAAGAGCTTCTTTAAAACTGTTTTTTGATGATACATACTTTTTTCAGATTTTTGCATCCAATAGCATCCACAAATTTTCTATTGGATTCAAGTGTAGAGATTGCAGATGAGTTACCAGTCGCCTTCGAGCATTGTACAGTAACCATGTGCTGGTGATCACAGCAGTATTCTTTGGTTGTTATCTAGCAGAAAGTGAAAAGCTTCCTCTACACATAATTTCTTAGCACTGTTTAATAAATTATACCGCGACACATCAATGTATGTTAGCTTTCATTCCAAAGTCAATAAATTCCAAATGTCCTGCTCCATCAGAAGCTATACGTCCCAAAACCATAATATTCCCCCCCAACATGCTTGATAGTTTGAAGTAAAAGTTTTAGATCTAGAAGAGTTTTACTTTTACGCCAAATTTTTCGAATGCTTGGTGGTAAGAAAATTCCGAATTTTCTCTCATCAGAAAAAATTACTGTTTTCCAAAAATCCAATGATTTGCTTCTGTATGCGAAAGCAAATTCTATGCATTTTCGCCTGTTTGTTTCACTGATGAATGGATTTTACCTTGAGATTCTTCCCTTCTAATCTGCATTAAGAAGAATATTTCTTATTGTTTGAGGTAATACTCTGATGTTAGAAGATGTTGCAAGGTCTCCAGCAAATTTTTGAACTGAACTCATTGGAGTTTTCAAAGCTGTTTTAAATACACTCCTTTTTTCCCTCATTGTTAATTTGCTGAGAAGTCCACGTTTTCATTGATTTTCGATGCATCCAATTTCTTCATACTTTCTTATCATGTATCCAATAGTTGTAAATGGTAATTTAATATCTTTTCTGATTTCTTGGTATGATTTTTATTTTTATGAAGCTCAAATGTATGATTTCTTATGTTCAAAGGCACCTCTCTAATTTTAAGTACCATTCTCAATTACTTCAAAAGCACATTAGATTAAATGCCAGACAAACGTAATATGAACTTAATAATTATTAAAAACCACCAAATTATGTTACAACTTTGAACCACAAACATTATAAACACAGTGCGAATCTTGCTGTGGAAATGTACAAATACTTTTTTTGCAAGAAAATTTTAAACTTTTCCAGTTATAAAATTTATTTTACACCTTGATTGAAAATTTCTGTCATTTAATTTAAAACACACAGTAAAAACACTCTATTGAAACCATTCGTGTATAAATATCTGTTTTTATTTAGTTAAAAATTGAACATATTAGAGTGTAAATATAATTATTTTGCTAACTGTAAGGCATCATCCTTGGTGCATTTGTACTTGACCTGGCTCAGATAATATGCAAGTACTCATTATTCTTGTACGAGTTAATTTTGAGATTTTCTAAAAGTAATCTTTATATGATGGTAAAAATGTTTTTAAAATTCTCTTTAATTTTAAAATATTCACTTTAGAATATAAGAAAATTATATTCACAACCATGAAATAAAAAATTTTATTAATTAAAAAAGTCTTTCTCAGAAAATTTCTCACACATAGTTTTTATAGGGTATTTAACTTGTAGTGTATGCCAGTCACTTACCTGATAGTTTCTACTCCACTAGATAAACATTCAGTTTTCCTGTGTGCCGAATAATTTCAATGACTATAAATGTCAGTAAAAATGAGAGTTGTGACAAATAAAATTTGGTGTCATCCTATGATACGATTAAATCACAAATTCTAGCTTTTTCAGTACGAAAATAGCTAAAGAAACATATATTGCCATTAATTTATTTTAGCAAAGAAGATATGTTTAATAAATTAATTTAAAAAAATAGCTACTGTTTACATCAGTGCAAACCATTTCGTCTATTTTACTACAGACGCTAAAAGAAAGAATGAATCACGAAAAAAGTATTCATTCATCAATATTGAATCAATCAATAAATTTCCTGCAACAGAAATTTTTAACTACAAAATATTTATTATCTATCCAATAAAATAAAATATTTATTTATAAAAAAGAAATAAACAGCATTAGTAAAAATTTCTGAATTTAACACTTGTATATGATCTCGGGTTATAAATTTACCGCAATTTGAATTTTAAATGACTCACGAAAATTAAGCTTAGTTTCTACTTGTACCTTTGATTAGTGAACCTTTGAAGGACAATGAAACGAAATGCAAAAACGACCGTTTACGATACCCAGCTTCCTATCTGGGTATCTGCATTATGAAAGTTGCAACAGAGGAAATTTCCTGTAATCACGTTATTAAACTTCAAACTGTGTGATTTTAGTAGAAGATTAATTTAATAAACTAAGTTAGCTTTGACTTATTTTAATAAAAAAAAATGAGATTAATAAATTGATGCTTTAAAAGTTACCTGAAATTACACACATGGGGAGACACGACGCCAATGCAAGAATGAATCGAGGATTTTTATGTCTCCTTCTATAAAATTCATTCATTTATTTGTAAAGGAATTGTAGAGAATGATTCAATTCAGTGTAATTGACAAATTGTTCACATTATTTTAAATAAAATTGCTTCAATGGCTCTACACTAGTACTTTTTTTTTAATCCCTGGTTGTAATGCTGGCTATCAAAGCCGTTGACCGAAACAAGCTTTACCAATGAATATATGTTTAATTTTCGTGAGTTTTTTAAAATCAAATAGTGGCAAATTTTATGCCCGAGAAAATATTTATTTGTTAGATTCACGAATTTTCACTAATGATTGCTACTTCTTTTTTATAAATAAATGTTTTATTTTGTTAATTGAAATTATTTATAGATTGATTCAGAATGCGCTCGCCATCGTGATTCATTCATTGCTTTGCCGTCTGTACTTTTGTAAGGAGTGTTACCCTAACAAACGCTAATTTTAAAAATTTGTTTACTGATCTATCTTCTTTAGTAAAATAACTTAACGCTATATTTATTTAGTTGTTCTTCTATTGAAAATTTTGTGACTTCTCATTTGATAATATGAGACACAAAATTTTATGTGATCCTATCATCAGTGTAGAGGAGTGAATACGGAAGTATATGCCTTACACCCTCTGGATTTTTTCGAGATCTGTTTTTCAAATAAATCATTAGCGTATACTGCATCCATTAATATTCACACTCTAGCGTATACCCTCTGCCTATAGCGTACATTTTTTAATTTTACTACGACGCTTGTCCCAACTTTTAGTTTTGCTGACATTCATAATCATGTAAGGGATTTGGCACACAGGTAAACTTAATGTTTGATTAGTCGAATAGCAATTATCAAAAGTGCAACTAACATGCACTATAAGTAAAGTACTCTATAAAAACTATGCTTTGAATTATTAATTAAGAAAACTTTTTAAATAAATAATTTTTTAATTTTATATTTGTTATTGAACATTTTTTTTTTTTTTTTAATATTCTGAAACAAATATTTTAAAGTCAAGTATAACAGAGTCCTCATGTATTATCCAGACCAGGTCACCTGCCAGCATCAAGCATGATCCTAATTACATTAACCTATGACTATCATATGGCATAGCACAGCTAATAAAAACTATACTCTAATTATAATAATATGTAATTGTTTTTTTCATAATTTATGGGTGTTTTTTTAATAGTTCATACTGTACTCTTTTTTTATAAAGGCAAAATGCATGTTAATGTGCTGATTATTTAAATCTTGTTAAAATGATTTTTATTGTAAACCATGCAAAACATTGTGATTTGCTATTTATGAAACGTAAATCACATGAATTACAATCATTATTTAACCTTAATCTCAAAAAGTTTTCATTTTGCTATAGTTCGAATTAAAAATACTTTTTTTTTATAAAGTTATAATTTACTGTTGCTACTGATGTTGAGATGGATTTTATCTTTTGGCAAATATACTGGAGAATGAGGCAGTTGCGATAAAACTGTTTCAGAAATTTGGAATTCTGCAGAATAAAAGATTGTATTTAAAAAAACATGAAATGAAATTCTGAATGAGCTCTGGAAATCTAGAATGGAGATGTAGCTTATTTATATAACTATGTGTAATCTTTTTATATATATATATATTTTGAAAAATATACAAGTTGTAATTAATAATTCTTGTGACTGAAGTGATTTTTTAGAAGTAAAAAATAGACAAATTAATAATTACTGCTCGTTTCACAAAGTAGTTTTTTATTTATGTTTAAATATATATCTGTGTATATATGCACATATATTTCAAATGTTATACTTTTAAAATGTTCCCTTTATTACCGATAATGTTTTTTCTTTTATTTTTCAAATATTTCAATTTATGTGATTTTCATTCCGGGACAATCATTAAGCTGGTGATAATGGCGTCTGTATAACCAAAAGTACTGCTTATAACGTTTTATAACTTATTGATGTTTATTTGTTATGTTCATTTATGATATTTTATTTATTAATTTTCTTTTTTATTATTTACCGTTTTTAATGACTTTATGTAGATTTAATGATGTTAAATTACTGTTTTGAATGTGACTGGTAGCAATAAACAAATTTTGATAACCCTTTTTATCAATTTATCTCCTGGATCAAAAAATGTGGAATAATATTCCAGTTTCTTTTGATAAAAAAGAAATTTCTACAAATAAACTTTACATTAAAGAATTCTTTTCTTCCTGTTACTTTAAGAAGAGAGTAGTTAAAACCTTTTTTACTTTATGAAATATTACATTTCATGATTTCTTCTGTGAATTTTAACAAATGAATAAAATTTTATTATTTGGTTAAAGAAAAAGAATGTATAAAAGAATATCAAAGAAAAGTTTTGAAGAAATTGTAAGAAAAATTTGATAGCATGTAGGAGGGAGAGAGACACATGTTAACAATTGCAGTCGAAGATCAATAATCCATGCACCCATAATCCAAAATTTTCTATAATTCGCGTCACTTTACAAACATAAACAGTGAAACAAACAGTTAAGAAAATGTAAAAGTTTGCGATCCAAAAAGGATTTTTTTGAACAAATAATAAAATAATTGAAAAAAATCATAATAAAACATTTACTTTTTTTTAATGTAACTCTTTTATTTTATTAACAGTAAAAAACAAAATGTATTATGGATTATGTATGCGATTATTTTTATTTAAATGCAATCAATTTTTATAATATTATAACTTTAAAAAAGCATTTTTGGAGATAGCATACTAAATTAATTATTAGATTTCTTATTTATATTTTCATATTATACTCATTTAAAATTAAAATGCTGTCTAGGAATAATAAATGACGCATAATCCATAATACTCTATAATCCACAATATTCCATAATCTGTACATCCTTTGGTCTCAGCTTGTGCCTCTTATGGAACTTTGACTGTATTTGTGTATATTCTTTAACATATATAGTATGTATATTTGAAATGTTATACTTTTAAAAATGTTCACTTTACTATGGCGCCCAATCCAAAGTTGCAGGTGTGACATTTACACAACTTAATATAGTCACCAGCAAAAATATTTTTGTGCATTGGTTTCAATTTGTTTGAATTTCAATGTAGACCACTTACACATACATTTACCCAAATCTGAAAATTGTCCGATGTATCATTTATATATTAAAAAAAATAATTTCGGCCTGTTGCGGGTGTGACATAAAAAGGACATGCATTTTCATCTTTCAGTGCAAAAATGCAAAACTCTGTGAATTATGACAACTGAGTGAATTGATATTTTTATATATTAGACAGTAATACTTAAATAATTATTCAAGGAAAAAATTAAATTACTTACTCAATTCTTGCTTTTGTGGAAAATATTCAAAATTTTCGTTGCGGGTGTGACGCCCTGTTGTGGGTGTGACTTGTATAGCCAATAAAATAATGACATACACAAATATTTTCAAGGCAGATTTTTTTAATTAAAGAATTAATCAATATTACAATTATAATATCTAGAGAGGAAAATATAAAAAAAATTTCATTTAGAATCTTGAATTTATAATTTCTGGTGGTAGTAGCTTTTTTTTTACAAAAATGCTCTTTTTTTTTTCCTAGGATGCATTTGACTGACTGGGCCAAATAAGCAAGTTTTCTTAAAATTTTCTCAAGCATTCTAATTCTATATATTATATTTTTGACAAAATATGGTAACAAACAAATTCTCTTGTGATCACTTTCTGAAGTTATAGCTGCATTAATTGTTCCTACGTCAATAAAAATAACATGATGTATCGATTGAATGTTGAGCTCCGATTGTGTTTGGTGCCAGCATTCATGAAGCATTTTCACAATATCTTCTGAAATTTCACATTCAGCAAAGTTTTTTTATATATTTTAGGACTTTTTCTACACACATGACAAATCTGAAGCTGAATTAATAGTTGCAGAGCGTTGCTAGTGTTACCATTTTCTTGGCAACTGCACCAACCCCATCGACAACTCCTTTACCATGAGATGAAATGCAAAAGGATTGCCATCCTTTACCATGAATTTTTAAAATAGTCTCTTCTTTTCTCTCCTTGCTTTGTCTCTTTCCTTCTCTTGTTGTAGATATTCTTCATATTTAAAAGGGTTTTCCTTAATCTTTTTTCAATGATATTGTGATCTTTCTGTACTCTTCATTCTCTGCAAAAGAGAAGAAATTAATGTGTAAACTGAATAAATATAGCACTTCCAGTCGAAAAATATAAGCTTAACAAATTTTTAATAGTTATCCCTTGAAATTTCTAATCTTTCATAAAGTTAATTATGTTAAATTTTGGTTAATTTCAAACTGACTATATACATTTTATGCTAACGTAATAAACATTTAAACAATTTCTATTATTCTTACTTCTACTTTTTATTTAATTTGAATTAAAAGAGAAAAAAAATCTTTCCCTAATATCGATTTACTTATTTTAAAAAACTAAAAAAATATATATTAAATACTATCAAATAACAAAATTAAAAAAATGTATATAAAAAACAAAATAAATTTAAAGAAAATTGCTAAAATATTGTTTCGTAATTTTCTTTTTTTAATTTCTATAAAAGTCTTACCTTTTAAATTAATTTCTTAATCAGATATCACTAATGAAATTATTTTCTTGCAGTAAAGCAACAATTTTATCAATCCAAACTGAATAAATCAACTGCACACAGTGTCACATGCTCAGATGATGCAAATTTTTATTTAATAACTGGAATTCCCTCTATTAAATCAAAGGGTCATAGTTAAAGCTGCCAAGTACATGTTTTCCAGCATATTATTCTTTTATAAATTTACATATAATTTGTTCAAATATGCATTTGTAATCAATTTTAAAAAACGTTGCGTGTGTGACTTTAATTAAATGTCACATCCGTAACAGGGCCTGTCACGCACGCAACGCTCAATAATTATAATTAAAATATTAATTAATTTCTTTTGTGTCTGTAATTCAAAGTATCTTAAACTATTTTTGAATATAAAGTTTCATAACTTTAAATCAAAAATATTTTTCTGCAGAGATATAAATATAACTTTTTGTTGCAGGTGTGACACAATAATTAAGAGTAATTAAATATGCTTAACTTTTGTAATGAAGATTAGTGAACACTTCTCTGAAGACAAAAACTCTCAATAATAGCTGTCAGATCATATATATCCAAGTTTGGGGATTTGCAGAATGTTTGTTCAGTTGTATGAGACCATGAAATGTAAAGATTTTTGCCGCAGTCTATTTTACAAAGTCATAGTGTCACTTTATTAAATAAAATAAGTATGGTAATGACGAAAATTTAATTCTTTTTTGATAAAATATAAAATAGTACCCTCTTAACAGTTAACATGCAAAATTTCAATCATATTTAAAGAAATTTAAATTTTCATCCTCATGTCCATTTTTTCGTGGATTGGGTGATGGATAATGTTTTTTCTTTTCTTTTTCAAATGTTTCAATTAAAGTGATTTTCATCAGGGTTGGCATGATTTAAATCAGCTGATTTTTTGTAAAAACCATTTGATTTAAATCAATCTTTTTGTTTGTTTAAATGTTGGAAATTATTTAGCAGAGAAATAAGAAATAGGTGTAAATAAGTAGCAGGTGTTTTTCTGGTATTTCCAGGATTGCTATCAGAAAGAATGTTTCAGGTGTCTCCCCCCCCCCCCTCTAATCCTTTAATTCTTTGTTCTTTTGAAATAAACTGTAGATGATGAGGCGAAACACAGAAACACTTTATAAATCATATTTCGTTTGCTAATCTTGACAACTAAATTATTTGAATCTTTTTTGTTTCACAAGTTAATAATTAAACAAATTCATTAATGTTCACCAAAAAAATCAGACACATTGCTTGAGAAAAAAGTTTCAGATATCACAGATTATGATTGGTGGAAGTCCTTTTATGTAATGGGAGATATAGAAAGAATCAGCAAAATTGAAATTGGATTTATTTACCAAATAACTACAGCCGTGGTTTCATCTGCTGGAGTAGAAATGCAATTTTCTTCTTTAGAATACAGTACAGAACCATTTATTCGGAATGGTTGGGGTCAAATGCATTCTGGATAACTGGTTTTTCCTGTTAACTGGTTGGGCATTAAAACAGCTAAATTTGATAAGTTTTGTGAAACATATGTAGTTGTGGTATGACTTATAATTTTAAGTTGATTATTAGATTACTTGAACCAAGAATCTGATGCAAGTAAGATCAATTGTTAGAGTTTGAAAGAAGATAATTTATGGGAACTACTTGGGAACAAAAATTCTTCTGTTTCCTTGGCATAAACATGAAAACATCTATAATATTATTTATTAATATATAATATGATTATATGCTTCTATTTCAAATACTAGATGCTGTTATCGAACTCTACAATTGTTTCAAGCAAAAATTGTTGTCAAATAGTTGTTTATGACACTTTTTTCTAAAAAGATTCTAACATCAGTCTATTATAAGTATCATTCCGGATAACTGGTTATCCGGTTAACTGGTTTCCGGATAAATGGTTCCATACTGTAGTTCATTAAAACCATCATAATAAATTAGGAATGGACAAAGCTTCTAAATTAGTATTTTTGTTCAGACAATTAAATCCCTGATTTATTTCCATTTGCATAAAAATATTGAATTATTTGTGATTGTTATCCCTTAATAAATAGCTTGCATTAAATGAATATTTAATTTGTTTTTTAAATTTTACCATTTTCTATTCATTTACAACATATTTATTTCTTATTCAGTATGCACAATTCAATTATAAAATATTAGAATGGCTTTAGATAAAAGCCTAGATGTTTAATTTTAGTACCAATCAGTAAGTAGAATATAATATTTTCTTAACTATATAATTATTTCTTATATAACTACGTTTACAAATATCACCAAAGTAACTCAGATATTACCATACCAATAAGCCAATGAAACCAGTATTTTTACAGTCATCCTATTAAAATCATTTGAAGTTTAAAATGATATAGAAGGCAGATTACCAAAATTATGAAAGGCAAATGAATAAATAAACAGTATAAGACTTTTTTATTAAACAACTCATCAGGGGTGCATGGTTTGATAAAAAAGCAAAAACATCCAACCAGTTTCTGTTATAGGTTGTCTATGTGAACGAATTTTGGCAATTTTTAGAAAAGTGATATAAGTTAGAAATTTTTGATAAATACATTCAAAAGTTTCACAAAAAAAGTGCAAATATTCATGCAAATCAATTTTTTTTCAATAGCTCTTAACAATTTTGAGAAACAGTCAAAAATGTAAAAATTGTTCACATGTGACTCCCTCCCTCCCCCCCCCCTACTTGACTATCAAATTTTTCTTCAAAACTTTTCTTTGATTTTAAAATATTTCTTTTACTAAATAATAAAATTTTATTAATTTGTTTTAATTATGGAAGAAATCATGAAAAGTGAAACTTCACTAAATGAAAAAAAGTTTTTAATCTATCAGCTAAGAAATTCAACCCATAATGCACACGGCTGGTTGGATTTTTACTATTTACAATCAGGAAAAGAGGAATTTACTGAAAATAACAAAATTAAATAATAACAATAATAAAATAAATATAAAAAATATATATACTAATATATTTATCAAACATATAACTCCAATGAACGATAACTCAAGTTAATTGGATCACTTATGAGCTAAGTCAGATTTAAAATTACATGTGACTCAGTATCAGGTTAAACGTTAGTTATCACAACTAATGTAGATGATAAAATTAATATAACAATAATTATATTAAAATTGGTAGATCATATATTATATTATTCTGCAATTAGAATCAGTAATCGCTACTGTTAAAGGCATTACATTTTAGAACAATTATCAATAATACTGTTTTAATTTTTTAACTCGAAATAAAATAATACTTCTACTTTAAATGCACAAAAAAAAAAAAAATCTTTCGTGCTACCATCTATTAGAAAAATATATATTCACTATTTTTTTTAAATAAAAAAGCCTTATATTCTCTATCTATCCATTTGCCTTTCATAATTTTGGTAATCTGCCTTTTATTCAAATTCATATTTATTTATTCAAATGATTTTAATAGGATGGTTGTAAAAATACTGGTTTCATTGTCTTATTCTATGTTAATTATGTTAACATATGTTAACACACTTATTTTATGTTAATTATATTATCATAAGATAGCAAGATTTCTTGCAACTGTTTTGTGGACTATTCCACTTTGAGCCCATTTTGACATAAATTAACTTTATTTAAAAAAAATATATATAATTATTTCTTATATTATTTTTATAAATTATAAATATTATTTATTCTTTTTTAGTTATTTATTATAAAAAACTGCTCCATATGTTGTAAAATCTTAAAATAATTAAAAATAGAATTCTAAAAAAATCAAATAAATCTGATTTAAATAAAAAAAATCTGATTTAAATCAAATTAATTGGATTTTTTTTATTTAAAAAAAAAATCATGATTTTTTTTTCTAACCCTGATTTTTATTCTGAGACGACCATTATGCCTGGTGGCAATGGTGTAGAAAACAGAAAAGTACCATTCATTTTTACTTTTTCATAGCTTTTTGATGTTTATTTGTTATGTTCATTTATTACTTTACTTTTTATTATTTACTATTTTTAACAATTTTATGTAACTGTAATGATGTTAAATTACTGTTTTGAATGTGATTGGCGACAATAAACAAGTTTGGTAACCCTTTTTAACAATTTATTTCCCAGCCCGGATAATGTGTAATAATGTTGCAGTTTCTTTTGATAAATAAGTAATTTCTACAAATAAACTTTACACTAAAGATTTCTTTGCTTTCTTTTATTTTAAGAAGCGTGTAGATTAAAAACTTTTTTTTCACTTAGTGAAGTTTCACTTTTCATGATTTCTTCCATAATTAAAAGAAATTAATAAAATTTTATTATTTAGTAAAAGAAATATTTTAAAATCAACGAAAAGTTTTGAAGAAAAATTTGTTAGTCAAGTAGGGGGTGGGGAGGGAGTCACATGTGAACAATTTTTACATTTTTGACTGTTTCTCAAAATTGTTAAGAGCTATTGAAAAAAAGTTGATTTACATGAATATTTGCACTTCTTTGTGAAACTTTTGAATGCATTTATTAAAAATTTCTAATTTATATCACTTTTCTAAAAAATGCCGAAATTCATTCACATGTGCTCTGGTAAAAGGATAGTTGTGAACATACTGAGGCACATGTGAACACATACATCAATATGACAAAAATAATTTTTTTGTGAATAAAAACTGTGATAGAAACCAATAAGATGCCCTCTTTCCAGTTGTGTGAATGAATCAATAAATGCTTCAACATAGATAAAAAAAATAATTTGTAAAAAATACACATTAATATACTTACTCCTTTTAAGTCAAGCATAGAAAAACTATGTTACTTTTATATAAGTTATTGAATCAGTGGCATACCTAGATTTATCCAGTGCTGTAATTAGGTGGGAACGCCATTCCTAGAAGTATTTGATTTGTTACTATATATATAAAACATCGCACACAGGCGCAATTTTCTTCTCAAGCAAAATGATAATTGTTGTTATTTATGATAACAATAATTATCAAGTTTTTTGATATTGGTTAAGAACCAGAGAGTTAAATCCTCTTCTCCAGAAATTTACTCCCTATTGAAAAAGCCAGTTCACTTTATATTCATAAGCCTAAAGGCCACCCTTAATATATGATTTTGGGTCATTCCACGTGAAATCAACCAATTTAAAGAAAACTTGTTGCATCATAGTCACAGATTCTTTTAAAATTTTTATCATAGACAGATATAGTAGTGAAACCCTCAAATCCGAAATTTAAAAGTAATTTTCACAATATTGGCTGAGATATAGTCATTTGAAAACTGACCATTTTTACGAAATGGCGGCCATCTTGGAATTGTATCATTGTCTTAATATGGCGATTACTTGACAACTAACGGCTCAAATTTTATATATCTGATGCCAATTTGAAGCTATTTGTACAAAGAATGCATATTGCACATCAAAAAAATAATACATTTTTATTTCTTTACTTTTTATTGTGTGTAAAGTGAAAATTTGACCCCAAAAAGGGCAGATTGTAATGGCTCATAAAAAAATGAATCATCATGAATTTTTCTGAAACTTGGTAAAAACATTGCTCCATCTGTGTGCTTTAAATAAAATAAAAATTGGAAAGGTAAAATTTGTTGTTTTAAAATAAATGGTTTTTTACACATAAGGTGTCATTAACCAAATAATGATCATTTTAGAATCTGTAAGCATTCCTTATTCAAAAAATAATGGTTAAAATAAAATTTTCTAACATCTAAATTAATGTAAAAGTATATTCAAAACCTCATTTGTACTAATTTTGTAGGAATCTGTCCCCCCCCAGCCCCCTCCCCCCCCCAAAAAAAATTTGACAATTGAAAAAATTTTACACTGAAAAAGATAAGAAAATAATTAAGGAATATAATGTATAATTATAAAATACCTATAAATGCAATGCATACATATGGTGATTTACTTCACATATAGGGGCAAGTGGGGTGGAATGGAACAGTAGGTTTTTCTCTTTATATATCATTCTAAATACTTCATCAATCACATATTAGATAAAGTAATGGTACTGCAATCTTCAGTTGAAAAAGTAGCTAATTTACATAAACTTGCAATTATATAAAGAAAAAGATTATTTCAAGTCTTCAGCGTCCATTTAAAGATGGTTATTAAATGCATTTGATCTCTATAATTTTGCAAAAGAATCTGTTAAAAGAATTGAAAGTTTTTTTGTAACAAAATCTGAAATTGAAACCGCAAACAGTCAATTAGCAGATAGGTATGCAAAAGCAGATACAATCATAGAAACAAGACTGAATCACTGCTTTGTACCAATCAATGATTGCCAAATGCTGGTTTCCAGGGTTTCAGACAGTTCATCAACAAAATTTATTGCTTCTTTGGGAATCAATGAAATTGTCAGACCATTGAAATTTAAAAGTGAACAATATGTTGCATGTGTATATGGGATAAATTGGTGGATTGGGAAAATTTTAGATTACTGTGAAGAACTTACCGACTATAAAAGTATGTTCATGTATCCTCATGACGCTAATTCTTCATATTCATGTCCAAAATCCTCAGATGTTTGTTGGATTCTGTATGAACAAATAATAAAAGAAGTGTCTATTCCTGTAACTGCTACAGGAAGAACATATACTGTTGCACCAGAAGAAACTCGAACAATTCAAACATTATTTTTAAACTTTAAAACTGATTAAATCCTTTTTAGCTTAAATCTGAAGAAAAAACTATTATATTATAAAGTTATATGCATGTAAGTAAATATTTTGTTCTTATTTTGTCTAGATTTGTTCCATGTGTGAGTTTAAACTTTGGCTTATTTCTCATCATATTCAATGTTTTGCCCTGTATTTGTATTATATTATTGTTATGATTTATTTTATTTTTTTTTGTCTCATCGTATCTAGATTTTTGTTCATATAAATTTTAACTCAGTGTGATCAAAAAATAACAAATGTCAACTCAATTAACTCATTTATATATATTTATTTTATTTAAATTACACATTTGAACAATTCAACTCTGTAATTTACAGCTAGTATTTCTTCAACATTTCTGGAGAAAATATTATGTGTCTTTTTTTTCATGTATTCCATAGTAAGGTATTTAAAATATTTATGTAAATATGTTTTGAGAATTATATTATCATATTTTGAATGAAATGAAATAAAAAGTACTGTAAAAATGAATATTTAGTGCAAATAACTGCAAATTGATATTTCTTTATTGAATTATATAATATACACACAATACTTTAATTAGATGCTAGAAAATTTCATTTTAACCAATATTTCTTAAATTAAGAATACTTACAGATTTTAAAATAATCATTATTTCGTCAATGACACCTTATGTGTAGAAAACCATTTATTTTAAAACAACAAATTTTACCTCTCTAATTTTACAGTATAATGTTCCATATATAGAGAAACTGTTATATCTATGCATAATCAAACCATTATACAGAAAGCGTAGAAAGTATATGAACTAAATTTACTTTTGATTTTTGAAATAATGTTTTTTCTTTATATAATTGCAAGCTTATGTAAATCAGCTACTTTTTTAAACTGAAGATTAGGGTAGGGGAGAGTTGTCCAAAACGGGGACGGCGGGTCAAATGGGGACATTCGGTTTCTCACTGATAAGTGCTGACATCTGGTGATCCAATGTACTACTATTATTCTTTTACATCAGATTGCCATTTTGAAAAGATTTGTTGACGCAATTTGCTGTTATTCTTTCTGCTACGAAGTTTTGAATTTTTAGCAAGAAAAAAGTTCGATTTTGCCCCTGCACTATATTGAGCTGTATGAATTTACATTTGAAGATTCAATTTTTGTAAGTAAATCATTTTTTTCGCTCTAGTTTTAAGTTATATTCTGATATGTTTCTTCATTTTCTATCTTACATGTGTGTGAAGAGATGCCATGTTTTCTAGCGTTCGTCATGGTCGGCTCAAATGGGGACATAGAGGGTAGTCCAAAATGGGGACGTCCCCGTTTTGAACGTCTCATAACAACTTTGAAATATGTTTCAATTTGCTTTATTTCTGAGATATTATGTTGTGAATTAAGTGCTTAAATTGAGTGTAAAAGATTATTTGTGTGCATAACGAATGTAGATTAAACAAAATTATTTTTATAACGATTTAATAAAATTAATTTTATAATGATTAAATGTAATTATTTTTACAAAGATTAAATATAATTAATTTAATATAGATTAAATACAATTAATTTAATATTGATTAACTAAATTAAATAAATATTTAAGTTACAAAAATAAAATTTAATGTATAATTTTTTTTAATGTCAAAATGATAATTTGTTCTGTTATTTACAGAACTATCATTTTATTTGAAGACGAGATGGGGCGCTATCAAAGGAAAACTGATCGACAGAGCTGGTCGACAGAGAGCATGGCTGGTGCAATCCAAGAAGTTTTAGAAGGGAAAATGGGTTACAGGAGAGCATCTAAAGCCTACAACGTTCCACAGACAACTCTGGAGAGGAAGGTGAAAGAGGCTCGACAGAAGGAGCTCTCTTCACAAGCGGCTGCTGCTAAATGCTTAGGAAGATATAAAACAGTTTTTTCGGAAGCCCAAGAGAAGGAATTGGTGGACCATCTGTTACATTTGGAAGAGAGGCTGTTTGGCGTTACGCTATCAGATTTGAGAACTCTCGCGTTTGAGCTAGCAGAGAAAAACAAAATTCCGCATGTTTTTAACATGGAACGGAGAATGGCTGGAAAGGACTGGCTTTATGGATTTCTAAAACGTCATCCAATATTAGCTCTACGTAATCCTGAAATAACCTCAATGGCGCATGCAAAAGGTTTTAATCGCGTCGCTCTCAAAATGTTCTTTGATTTATTAAAGTCATTGTATCTAAAATATCAGTTCTCACCCAATGATATTTACAATGTAGATGAGACAGGCATCTTGACAGTGCCCAATAAGCCATCTAAAGTCCTTGCTTTGCGTGGAAAAAAACAAGTTGTCAGTTTGGCATCAGCCGAGCGAGGGGTACTTGTGACAACAGAAATCTGTGTCAATGCCGCGGGAAATTTCGTTCCAACAATGTTTGTCTTTCCTAGAAAGCGAGAAAATGCTATCTTGATGGATGATGCCCCTCCTGGATCATTTGCGGTATATCACGAGAGTGGTTGGATTAACAAGGAGACTTTCCTTGTTTGGTTCAAGAAGTTTGTGGAACATTCAAATCCAGGACCTACAAAGCCAGTGTTGTTAATACTTGATGGCCACAATTCCCATACAAAAAGATTGGAACTGCTGAATTTTGCTCGGGAAAATAACGTGGTGTTGATATGCTTTCCCCCTCACACCACACATCGGTTGCAGCCACTCGATGTCTCTTTCATGGCACCACTTAGTGCCTTTTATTAGCAAGAGACAAGGAAATGGCTCATACATCACCCTGGACGCTACGTGACAATTTACCAGGTCGGAAACCTTTTCAAAAATGCATTTTCAAGAGCAGCTACTGTGCAAAATGCTATGAATGGGTTTAAAAAAACAGGGATATATCCCTTTAACAGAGATGTGTTCCCTGAACATTTATTTGCGCCTTCAGAAACAACTGAAAAACCTGCTAACAACCCTTTAGAACGTCATTTAGCATCGAGTGATGGAATCGTCACACCCCAACCTTCCACTTCATCGTTTGGAATATCTCCAGCTATAGAACCCCAGACATGTTGAGCGTATAACATTTCACCGAAAATAATAATGCCTCCACCACAAGAAATTGAACGCATGAAAAAAAAAAGTGAATGACAAGAGAAGAGGTAAAACTGCCATACTCACTTCATCGCCTTATAAAGCAGAATTGGAAGCTATGGAACAAGAGAAAAATGAAAAACAAAATAAACTGAAAAGAAAATTGGTCAAGAAACCCACCGAACCCAATCCTAAATATCCAAAAGCCAAAAATGAGAAGAAGAAAAAAAAAATCAAGATCCATTATCATCTGATGAGGAAGAGAATAGCGATGACGATTTTTTGTAATGAGCTTTACATTGACTCGAAACACAAAGAGGGGTGGATTCAATGTAGCAGCTGTCGAGGTTGGGCCCATGAAGCATGTTCAAGTGTTGACGAAAGCGATGTCAATTTCATATGTGTCTTTTGTATTTGATTACTTTTTGTGACATTCTAGTAACTGTTAAAAAAGGTAAAATTCCTTATCTGCATTTTGATTTTGCATTAAAGTCAATCTTTCTTTGTAAAACAAGTTTTTCTAATAAAATTTCGCAGTAGAACTTGAATTTATATGCTATTTCATATGAGTACCCCATTTTACCCACCCGGTTGTCCAAAACGGGGACTTCGAACATTTTTCAGAAAAATGGTTTTTTGCGTATACTAAGAATTCTTTAAAAAAAATCCACTTGCCATCTCATAGTCTAAGACATGCTCTAAACGGGAAATGCTTTGCCACATTTTTCTTATTTATAGATTTTTTTTTGCAGACAGAAATATGTTAGCGTCCCCATTTTGGACAACTTTCCCCTACTATTACTTCACCTAATGTGTGATTGATGAAATATTTAAAATGATACATAAAGAGAAAAACCTACGGTTCCATTCCACCCCACTCGCCCCTATATGTGAAGTAAATTATCATATATATATGCATTGCATTTATAGTTATTTTATAGTTATACATTGTAGCCCTTAATAATTTTCTTATCTTTTTCAGTGTAAAAGTTTTTCAATTGTCTAAATTTTTTGGGGGGGAGGGGAGGGGGGGGGCAGATTCCTACAAAATAAGTACAAATGAGGTTTTCAATATACTTTTACATTAATTTAGATGTTAGAAAATTTTATTTTAACCATTATTTTTTAAATAAGGAATGCTTACAGATTCTAAAATGATCATTATTTGGTTAATGGCACCTTATGTGTAAAAAACCATTTATTTTAAAACAACAAATTTTACCTTTCCAATTTTTATTTTATTTAAAGCACACAGATAGAGCAATGTTTTTACCAAGTTTCAGAAAAATTCATGATGATTCATTTTTTTTATGAGCCATTACAATCTGCCCTTTTTTGGGGTGAAATTTTCACTTTGCACACAATAAAAAGTAAAGAAATAAAAATGTATTATTGTTTTGATGTGCAATATGCATTCTTTGTACAAATAGCTTCAAATTGGTACCAGATATATAAAATTTGAGCCATTTGTTGTCAAGTTATGGCTATATATAGACACTGATACAATTCCAAGATGGCCACCATTTCATAAAAATGGTCAGTTTTCAAATGGCTATGTCTCAGCCAATATTGTGAAAATTACTTTTAAATTTCAGATTTGAGGGTTTCACTACTGTGTCTGTCTATGATAAAAATTTTAAAAAAATCTGTGACTATGATGCAACACCCATTGGTTGAATTCATGTGGAATGACCCTTTTACAAACCATAAGTGAAGTCTTGGTTGTGATAAGGAAGAACATTAGATACAAGACAGCTTGTCATAAATCAAACAGCACAAAAAACACCCTCATTATCGTTCTTTATCGGAAACTTCTGGGATAGATGTGCCAATAAATAATAAGTATGAATTAAATTCAATTTTGATTTATGATGGAAATTTTCACAATGAGATTGATTAAACACTGCCTTCAGATGAATGCTGTACAAATACACTATTTTAAAGTCAAGGATATAATAATTATAACTTTTAATTTTAAAAAGTCTGCTTTTGGCTAGTTGTTTTAAATTGACTCTTTGCTTAGCAAAAATCCAATCTCATCAACGTCTACTCTGTGAAAAGGTGAGTCCCCATAAATATATTTTTCCAACTACAGCACTGGATTTATCATTTCGGAGGGGGCTGAGATATAGCATGAATTTCTTGCAGGGTATCACAAGAAACCTTAACGTTTTAGCTCTAAACAGGTTTTATCAGAGCAAATACCACTTAGATTATAAATCAAACTTATTAAGGAGGAATCCCATTGGGCAGGAAAAGATTTCATTTTAAGCAAATTTTTGTCTGAACTAGTGATTCAGGGATTTAAAAATAGGGGATTTAAAGGATCATTTTAGGGATTTAAAAATAGGGGATTGTGTATATCAGAAACTTTCCTAAAATGGTTTTTTGTTAGTCTCTGCAAAATAAAATTTTCGTACTGAAAACTTGCCTAAAATCGAACAGTTTTCTGGTCCCTTTTAAATTCCATCTTAGCAGATTTCATTACATTTTGATAAACTTTCGTAATTAAACTTTATGTTTTCTACAAATTTCGGAGGGGGCTGCAACCCCATACCTGAAAACGCCATTGTATTGAATAATTCTATTATTGTGTTTTTAATTTTATCTAAATGTTATGAAATGTGTATAACAAGACTGTACATCATAATTTTAAATATTTAAATTTTAAAATTTAAAAATATTTAAATTTTTGATGTAAAAAATTAGGGATTATGACAAAACTACTCAACACTCTATTTGGGCAACTAAATTGTACTTTTATAAAATAAAATATGCCTTACTAATACTTTAATATGAGCTAAGAAAAAATAAATATGTTTAAAATCATTCAACAATAAAAAAAAATATAAAAAAATAAACATGCTTTGTACAGAAAGCCACAATTTTAGTTGTTGTCTAACTTCTAGTAAATTAAAGCTGTGAAGAAATCCTAAAAACATTGAGTTTATAGAGCTCAGTGTTTGACAAGGGTATTTAAATTTAAATTAAAAAAAATGCATTTCCATGCTTAAAAAATAAAATGGTGAACTGTTCAGAAGTGCCCCAACCGTGCCCAACATCTACCAACTTAAGCCCAACTTATTAATAATAATAATATTAATTGAAATAAGGAAAAAAACTTTTTGTAGACTTACCCAATTAATGCAACTAAAGAATGTAATGCTGATATTCTATTTAAATAAATATCTTGAATGAATTTTTACTTCAATAACTTTTGAAAGACTTTTCTACTTAACATTTTCTAATACAAACAAATCTAACAACCAGAAATCAAAATGGCTAATTGCTCTGAAAATTCAACCAAAAGATTGTACCAGTGCTCTCATCTATTGGTAATTTTTTTAATATTTTTAATTCAGGTTAACGGTTAACCAAGTGAAATATGTATTGTTCACATGTGTTCCCCACTTCTCTATTGCCTTTTTTATCAGAGAGGGACTAGAGAAGAGGTGTAGCTGAAAAACATCAGAAGGTATATGCTAGAATGATGAACATTCATGGATAGAGTATACACTTATACTTTATTTGAAAAAACAGAAGGTAAACAGAGCTGTAAAAAAATAAAATCCAGAGGATATATGGCTTATACCTTCCTCTATATACTTGGACTTAGAGTAAAAAGTATAATAATACAATCTTTTTGAATGGTAGAATCTCAGGAAGAATTAAACATGTTGCTGTTCTTTTTGATTTGGCAAAGAGGTTTTTAAATGCACCAAAAAATAGTGTCTAGAGTGAGCAATCATCTTCTATGGTTATAAACATACAGGTTGTTTCTAAAATCTTGGAGCAAACCGTCTACACGAGATCTTTTAAAACGGAAAAACTCATCTGAATACACTTATTCCATCAGAAATACAATGTGTGTCATTACAATGTGAAACTGGGTTTTCATTCAAAATCTTAAGAATAATGGAATATTTTAGCAAAATTAAATCTCCTATTAGCATTACTTGCATGATATAGAATTATATTATTGGAGGTAACTGAGATTTTACTGATGACACAGTATATTCTGAATAAAGGAATGTCTAGCTCATGTTTGTTTAGATATGAATGGTGGCAATTTATAACACTTCTCGCCATGTCTAGAGCTGAATGATATATCAAATATCAATTTTTATAACAAATATCCTCAATCAATTTAATCTTTATCAAATATCAATATATCAGCTCTCATTATATGCATACAATGCAATTCCTTATTTGCTAAAAACAAGAAAAAAAATAATAGCTGATTTTTCCTCTTTGAGAACCCTATCCTAAGATCTATCCCCAGTAGCAGAAACTGTCCAGCATGGCAGCGGGTGCTGCTGATTATTTTAGACTTTGCAGATTTATCCACCAGCTTAAAACGAAAGGCTGAGTTTTTTTTTTAAGTTAAAATATATTTAGTTTCTAGATTTATGGCATTTGTTTCATAATTTTAGTACATTTTCTTTATAAAGGCAAGTTGTTCTTATTGTATGGGATATTGTTTTAGTAGACTTAGTCTAGCACTTTCGGGTCGCAGATAAATTTTAGTATGCTGCAGACAGACATAACAAATTCTGCTTTTGGGGATCTATCATTTGGCTTTGGGGACAAGCAAAGGAATTTTATTGTTATTATTAATCGAGGTAACAACTATTGTAGAAAAATTAAACTTTGAATGCTGGAAATTAATTGGAAGAATCGATTTATTTCAGGTTGCCGGAGGGGGAGGGGGGTGTTCCTTTTGTTTTCTTTAATGGAAAATGGCCCCTATTTTGTCCAGATAATTTGGAAATATATTTCAGAAATACCGCACATACATTTCTTGTCATTGTTGTTAAGACAAAGTTCAAATTTAAACTCGCAACTTCCTGACACATTCAAAAAGTCAGTTTTAAGCCTAGATAAATATAATTAAAAACCTCATTACTTTTTATAAACTGAAATTGAATAACGTTTTCCATTTCTTGATAAAGCAAAGTATCTGTCTGAAAATTTTCCCAAAATTGGTGTTAATAAACAGATTTTTTGAAATGTGACTGTTCAGAAATAGTTTCTAATGAGACAAAAATTGCATAGAACTAAAAATGTCATACATTTATCAAAAAATCCTGTCAACCAATGAATGAGAAATGACCTTAAAAGTTAGGAGAAGCAATTTTTTTAATTCTCTTTTTTTTAATTCCAATGTTGCAGATATACTATTTTCTTTCATAACTTCCAGGTTATTCCCAATTCATTCCGAATATGACACTCTTCACCATGAATTTAGATAAAATTCAACGAATTTGCAGAAATTTTAATTCAGATTCCAAAAATATCAATCATATTGAAATTGATCAAAGTATTTTTAAGTTATCGGCTTTTAAATGTTTTCCAACATGATCGATTTGCTGCCATTTTGAATAGCACATGTGACAACCTAAAAGTCTAACTTTTTTCAGTTTTAAGTTTGAATTTTAAATTTATTTGTTTTGTTTTGTTCAGAATAAAATAAACTTTCATTTAAAGAGATTTTTCTGCATCTTATTAAATTTAATGGTGTCAGAAAATGTCTTGTTGTAATTTTTACTTTCTTCTATCTTTACAAGAAGAAAGTATTGGATTCATGAAAATTTTCGACTTCCGGTTTTCGACTTATTTATACGTTTTAGAAGGTCCTGAACACGTTTTGACTATTTTTAGAAAATGTCTGTCAGTCTGTCTGTGTGTGACAAAAAAATTAAGGGCGCTCTATCTCAAGAACTAATGCTCGGAATTTCATAAAATTTAATATTTAGTTAGACCTTGATATGAATTAGTGCCTATTGGTTTTTGGTGTAAATTGGCCTGCAGGTGGCGCTTCTATACTACGTTTCTCATGATTTGAATGATTGCTATATCTCAAGAACTATTGCACAGAATTTCACCAAACTTCAGATTCTGTGAGACCTTGATATACATAGACGCTGATTAAGTTTTGGTGTAAATTGGCCTGCAGGTGGCGCTGCTATGCCACGTCTTTCATGATTTTCATGATAGCTATATCTCAAGAACTAATGCACAGAATTTCACCAAACTTCAGATTCCGCGATACCTTGAGGTACATTGCCACTGATAAAGTTTTGGTATGAACTGCCCAATAGGTGGCGCTGCTATGCTACATTTTGCACGATTTTTTGTGTAAGTGTTTGGCTATGGGTAGTTTGTCCGCCCTGAATTTGAAAAAAAATCCTCCGGAAAAGGGGGCTACAATAGCGATTTTTGTGTCATTTTCAATATTTAACCACAGAAAAGTGTATGGAGTTATGCATAGAATTGAATGAATTTTTTTTTGTATAAGTGTTTGACTATGGTCAGCAAACCCTCCCTGATTTTGAAAAAAATCCACCCAAAGAAGACACTATAATTGCGATGCCTGTGCCATTTTTATATTTTATCATTAAAAAGTGTTTGATGTTATGCATAGAACTGAACTAAATTTTTTGTGTAGCATTTTTTTTTTTTTTTTGAGTATGGCGAGTAAATCTTTCCTGAATTTGAAAAAAAAATCTGACTATCATTCTACTATTCATCAGCTTGTGCAGATCAGAAACTCATTTTTATTCCGATTAATTGACAGAAGCAGAAATTTAAGATGCAAATCATAGCAGGTATAGTATTGAATTAATAATATTAATGCATTAACATGTGTAACTAAATTTTGAAATATTAAAATGCACGTATGTGATAGAAGAAAGTTTTTGGATTGGCACATCCAACTAGTTTAATTAATAAAAGATGCTACTTCAGTGGCTGATTTCCCCCATTGCTCCCCTTTCAATTTTCATCTAAATGCATAAGTAATTCAAAGTACTTTATTTGTAGTTGGCTTTGGTGCCAATAAATTTTCAGCTGTTATCTTTCATTTTGCTGGCTGGCAAAGTTTTCTAGAAATTCTAGATGATATCAAATGCATGCATGCAGATGCAGAATATTAGAAAAAATTGTGAATTTTTCCAAAACTTGATCAACAGTTCAGTACCGTAATTTCCTGCGTATAATCCGCGGATCAAACAGTCATTTTTCAAACCAGAAATTTTATTAAATAAAATAAAACTTTTTAGATCGTCGTAAATATTTGACTTCAATTACAAAATAAAATTTCTGGGTTGAAAAAGAACTGTTTGATCCACGGATTATACGCAGGAAATTACGGTTGTTATTACTTTAAAAACAGTTCTGAAAGTTCCACTCTCAAATTCTCAACTTCTAGGAAGTTTTGTGTGTCACATCACAAAATTGGTTGGGTCAAAAATAATATTTATAGCAGAAGAAGAATCCCAACCTCCTCTTAAAGATAACTCACAATGCCAGACCCCTCTTTTCCCACCTCCTAAAGTGTTGCATATGCATAGCCCCCTACTCATAAATTCCGGAGAAAGATGTAGGTGGAACAGAGTCAACATTTCTAATTATAGGCACATGTATGTATCTACAATCGAGTCAAGTCTCACATGTCTAAGAATAAATAATGTGGTAACTTAATGAATGAATACTGTGCCATTTACGGAAATAAAATTTGTAAAATCGGCTACTTAATTCAGAGTTAAAATTAGTGAAATATTTTTAAAATGTCTTGTTTATTATATTTTTCTTTCTGTTTTCATCTTCAAAGGTCGATAAAAGTTTTCCGCTGAACTTCAATAAGTCACTTCCTTAGAGTCACTTCCTTCCTAAGAAGCTTCTGTCATTATCGGAAGCAAAGTTTTTTCGCATGAAAAATGTCATCGATTGCAGAACAAAATTCTTGCTCCAGTGAACAGCACATTATTACTCACAATCGGGATAAAGAAAAACTTTCTTCCGCTGATACAGGAGAAAAAGGTTTTATTTGTGAGGTATGTTTGAAAACATTTTCTAAGAACAGTTATCTGAGAAGACATCTAAAAGACATTCACACAGGAGAAAAAACATTGGTTTGTGAAATATGTTCGAAGGGATTTCATGATCACAGTACTTTTAGAAAACATATCTTGTCACATACAGGAGAAAAACCTTTTGTTTGTAAAATATGTTCCAAAGGTTTTTCTCAAAATGGTCATTTAAAAACCCATCTTTTGATGCATACAAGAGAAAAAACTTTTGTTTGTGAAATATGTTCCAAAGGTTTTTCTCAGAATAGTGATCGAAAAAGGCACCTCTTAACGCATAAAGGAGAAAAACCTTTTGTTTGTAAAATATGTTCTAAAAGATTTTCTCACAGTGGTAATCTAAGAAGGCATCTCCTTATTCATACTGGGGAAAAACCTTTTGTTTGTGAAGTATGTTCCAAAAGTTTTTCTGATAAGGGTCATCTAAGAAGACATCTCTTGGTTCATACAGGTGAAAAACCTTTTGTTTGTGAAATATGTTCTAAAGATTTTTCTCGTAATGACCGTCTAAAAAGGCATCTGTTGATGCATACTGGATAAAATCCTTGTGTTTGTGGAATGAGTTTCAACGAATTTTCTTGACGTTATCAACTGAAAAGACATCTCATAATTGATACAGGAGAAAATATTTTGTCTGTGTAATATATTTTCCAAAGGATTATTTGATAACCATTGTTTAAAAACATTTGTCTCATAATAAAGAGATATCTTTTAATACCTTTTTTTAATATTAAAATTGTGTATGAACCCTCTCTGTGTTGTTGTATATACTGTTATCACATATATTATGTTTTAGCATTTAATAATAAAATAAAAATTGTAAAATTCTTCTGTAATTGCCACAGTCGTCATTTTCATAAAAAGAAAATAACTCCTGACCTGTTCATTAGTTTTCAGTAAAACTGTTTGATAGATTTGTTTTTTGTTATTTTACTGTAAAGTAACTTTCCCTTAAAATGAAAAGTTAATCTGACCCGAAAAGTATAAATTGTACCTGAATATGTTATAAGATAGGAAAGGTCTTTATTGATGTAACACTTTTAAAAATTTCAGAGCAGTGTGCCAAAAATTCTTTTTGTGCAAAAAAAAATTATTTGTTAAATTTTCTTTTTCAGTTTTTTTTCAAAGGATTTAGATGAAGCTTGTCTCATTATCTCGTATGCTTTGCACCCAGCATGTGCTCAGTATTTTTCTAAAATTGTATAAATAATTAATTGAATACTGATTCAGCATGTTTACTTAATTCATTAATTATAAATTTCTAAGCTCATCAGACATGCATTTTGTTTCTAAGATCTTGTTTCTTGTTTGTGTCCTACTTCATCAAATATTTTAAAAATATATATCATGTGACTGTCACCAATAGTTCCAGACTCATTACTTTGTTTACTATTTATATATCAATCAGCCAATTTGGTACTTTAGCCAAGTGCAGGAAATAAATCACCAAATACTGTTCCATTGCTAGCATTTCTTTTATATTATAATAGACCAAGTTACATGACTCTTATATACATCTTTACTTTTTATATGCAAATTCATAGTCTTGATTTCATGTTCATATTCTTTCGATTAAAAAATCAAAACTATTTTTTCGAATAAAACAACATAAAAGTTCTCATGTTCATAAAGAAAACTTCGTACTTTTATGTTAGCAAGACGCAAATCTCAACAATAGCATTTTTAACTCACCTGTTAGCATTTTTTGTTTTGCATATTGTAAATTAAAACAATACTCCAGTATTAAAATTAAATGTTATGGTTTACAGTATTATTTATTTTCTTTCTTTTTTGTTTTAAAAAATAAGCAAAACCCACGAATTTTAAATATTTCAGTTTTAAATGCGAGCCTTATATTTTAAATAAAAAATGAGTGAATCGATTACATTAAAAAAAAATAATGAAATAGGGAAAATATGCGACAGGAATATTGTTTCGATTTCTCCTCAGCGCCCATCTAACAAAGAAAAACCATCAAACAATTTCAACAAATTACATAAATTGCCAGATTGCTTACCGGATTATACAAATTGATAAAATTTTTATCTTAAATGACGAAAAAAAACAAGTAAATTAGAAAAATATTGATAAAAATCCCTCGTTAACGTAACAAACGTGTAACGTGTTTAATGTGAAGTAGGGTGTCCCAAAAATATAAATTTTTAAATATTTGAACTCTCACCCCCTAAAAATTTTCATATAGGAAATTTAAGAACTCCTGCAAATTTCCATTTTGAATATATATATATAATTAGAACCGTCACTCAAGGTTGTCAATAAATTAAAAAAAATAATTTTAAATCAATGATATTTTACATTTACTTGCAAAATTATTATTTTTCAAATATATTTATATTAAAGTTACATGCATTTCTTATGTCGTTTCTATGTAAAAAAAAAGTACCCTATCAATAATATCTGGAAAGGAAAATATAGAAAAATGAATAAAAACGAACTTTATTCATAATTACAAATTGCAATGTATAAAGAGTGACTTGCAGCAAAATTTACCTGTTATGTTTAACAAAATAATAAAGCGGAAAAATGTAGTAAACTGTTATTTAAATATAGCAGATTCCTTCAAATCTACACAGCTTGGGATAAGAGGTTGTGCGGATTTCTGATCATTGCTTTGTTTACATTATTTAAATCTTAATTTGAAAATAATTAATAATGCAATCGAAACTATAATGAATGCTTATAATATAATAAAATATTGCAATAAGTAATAGACTAAAATAATAAAAATTTATGTAGTTTTTAAAATGATTAAAATATTAAAAGCAAAGTTCAAGTTAACAATCAATAATGTAGGATTAAATATTCCTTAAAATGATGAAATGTATTTTTCTTAAATTATTAAATGAAACTTACCTCATAGAGGTCAATTACTAATACACTTCAAAATCATAAAATAAGGAAGTTTTTTTTTCAGGTTTAGCCAGACTTATTAACCAAAAAAGCTTGATTAATTTATAAATATATTTGGTAAGAAGATCGTTATTATAAGTAATATCTTCATTTTTTTCAGAAATAAATTTATTCTTCCTTCATAATAAAATATGAATTATGAAATATTAACAAAGATTAAAAATTAAAATACGTATAATGTTGATGTAGAACAAAAAAAGTGAAATTTTGTCTATATATGTGAACTGAATGTTTCATTGTTTACATCTGCAAAATATTTGCGGATTTTAGAGAATAGCAGATTTTAGGGTTGCTGATTTGAGAGAGTCTACTGTAAAATAATTAATCATTTTTAGTTTCCTTGAAGATCTTTGCGGTTGCACTTACCAAATTAAATTTCTATACATTTCAACTATCTGCAATGAACGCTTTTTTTTGTTCATGTTTTGTTGCATCCTTAATGCTTTCAATTATTGCTATGCCTCATTCAACACAGTCATTAACGCACATCGCGATTATTTGACAATTTCTTCAGATTCTTTAAAAGATTGTGTTTCTCAGCCTTTTACAAAAGGCAACGCTTAGAAACAATATTGTCTATTTGTGTAGTATGAAAGAAGCTGTGAAAGATGTTTAAGCCATCCAATTTTAAAGGAAATTTATTTAAGTACAAATTAACCAAAAGCATTTCTGATCTTAAAGAACGTCACGATAAAGGATGTCACTAATCAGCTTCTCGATTTATCCCATAAGCGTTTTTAAAAAGCAAATCAAATAATGCAATGCTTGTGGGATTTGCGAATTTCGTCCAGTGTGAGTGGTGAATTCTTTTTTATTCCACCAATTTTACTGACATATATTTATAAGACCCCTCAAGGTCACCAAAAAATTTAGAAAAAAATTTTAATTCCATAATATTTTACACATACTTAAAAACCTATTATTTTTTAATATATATGTGGGAATAAAGGATGAAGTATTCAGCAATAAAAGATAATAAACTCAATGATTTAATGAACGTGATATCCCAAGCGAGGACCGTGTGATGATGCGTGGAAAGAACGAGGTGTTTTATACCTTTTTCAGCGATAGTGAGTTTGGTCAATTTTTAATGCAAAGCTCAGGGAAGATTGATTTATGCTATCTATTATTCGAATTTACTGTTATATTTGAGTGTTACGCATATGTTTTATGTCTATTAAACCTTCTTTATATTTTGAAGAATATTAGTTCTGTTTAAATCATAAGTTATTCACTTAAAATCCCACATATATATATATTCAAATACTCTTTGGAACAAAGGAGATTTGAAAGCAAAAACTAAATTTATTCACTTAAATACTAGACGTAATGTAGAATCATCTTGAACCCTCTTCTGCGTAATAGTGTATCATCATTATTAGAATGAAATCTTTGTATCAGTAAAATGTTGTTCACTGGTGTATCCGCAGCTAGGCTGACGTTTGTACCTCGAGGACTGAATGTACAACAAAGTGAGTGAAGCAGTACTGTAATTGGAAAAAAAAAATATTTATGGGAACTCAACTTTCCATATATTATGATGCTATCAGATTGTTACTAACCCAAAAGTCAATTTAAAACATTTAGCCAAAAGCCGCCTTTTTTTTAATTAACAGTTATAATTATTATATTGAAGTTTTTATAGTAATTTGATTTGCTTTCATTCAATAAGAAAAGCCCAACTGACATCAGTTCAGCACGTCCGCCTCCTGAATACTAGACCTCAACACTGTCAAAAATAGGCGGCTTTTTTCCCCTATATATACTGTCCCTTCAATTTTGGTACCAATAATTTTTTTAAGTTTTTTTTATGTTAAATAATTCTAAGAAATCTTTTATAAAATACTAGAGTTAAAACTTAGGGTAGCGTGCACACTTTTAAAAAATCCGTCTTCAGTAGCCACCACTTTTTGTCAGTCATTGTTTTGTATTCAAAGGGCGGTGGCATCACGACAGCTTCAAAGCATCTGATTGATCGGAATATTTTCTTTGTTGATAAGTGGAAACAGATCTTCTAAAAATTAGCAAAAATTAACGTTTTGTTTAAAGAAAAAATGGGTTGCGTTCGTACGCGATTTGTTTTTCCTTTTTACAGTAACAAACATAATATTTTCTGGAACGGCGCTCGCACGCGTTCTCGGCCAATCGCAGCACTGGAATGAGCCTTCAAAGTCTTGGAATCATAGAAGTATCCATCGTAGAATAGACTCATTTCCATCAAACAGTACTTCAATTGTTAACCGTTTCTGGGATGGGCAAAATCTATCAGTAAAATGAGAAATTATCGACTAACACCGTAATTCGCAAACGAATTTTTTAGATATTTTGAATCTCCTGATTTAAGCTTTATTTTGTAAAAGCAAAAATTAACTGAAATAGTATTGGTGCCGTTTGCAAGTTTGGAATTAAAATTAGGTATTCCAGACCGGACACAGTGCGCCGGAAAGGGTTAAAGGATATTAATGTCATTATTAATGGATATTAATGTCAGCTCCGTGGAGAGCACCTGATCTCCAAATAATATTGTATACACCTGTTCCAATCACAGGGCCACCGCCAACTAGGGAACTGCAATAAGTGTAAGTCACCGATTTTTACGAAAGTGGTATCGTTGGAAAGATCTCATCGTGAGCAGTAAAAAAAACTCAATGGAACTACCCGTCGCAAATAAGCCGTTTTCGATATATCCGACAATTTATGTCACGTAGCTAGTGCACACTTACAAGGAACCGCAAAGTTTTAGTTTCGATTTTAACGAAAGTGATATCGTTGAAAAGATATCATCGTCAAGATTAAAAAACTCAATGGAATCACCCGTCGGAAATAAGACGTTTTTGAGATATCCGACAATCTGTGTGACATTGCTAATACACACTGCTGGGAAACAGCATTAAGTGGCATTAATTGTCAGATACCTCGAAAACGGCTCATTTCAGATGGGTAGTTCCATTGAGTTTTTTACTTCTCACAATGATATCTTTGCAACGACACCATTTTCATCAAAATCGATAAAACAAATTTTTACGGTCCCCAATTAAGTGTGCACTAGAACAGAACATTCGCTACGTGGCATAAATTATAGGATAACTCGAAAACGTCTCATTTCCGACATGTAGTTCTATTGAGTATTTTCTCCCTCATGATGAAATCTTTTTAACGATACCACTTTCGTTAAAATCGAGACTAAAATTTTTTGTGGTCCCCCATTAAGTATGTACTAGTTACGTGACATAAATAGTCGTATATCTCGAAAACGGCCGACTTGCGACGGGTAGTTCCATAGTGTTTTTTATTGCTCTCGATGAGATCATTCCAACGATACCACTTTCGTAAAAATAGGTGACTTACACTTCTTGCAGTTCCCTAGTAAGACATTTTATTGTGTGTGTGGGGGGGGGAGTGAATCTTAAATTGTCAAGTCAAATTTCAGAATTTACCTGCTCGTTGAGAAGCAAAAATAAATAATTATCGCCAATTTTCTAACATATTTTCGCTTTTCTGTCTCACTGTTTGATGCATCATGAAATAAAAATAATTATTTTTTAGGTGCGTTCGTAATTATATAATACGTAGCACCTATAGTGGTCGTTCAGTCCGTCCGTCTGTCTGTCCGTCCGCATATAACAACGCAAAAATTACCCAACCTAATCGTTTGAAATTTAAAATATATAATTATTACATAATTTTGTCGAGTCATTTCAAATTTTATGAAACTCGGATGAGTAGATTAATTACAGGGGCAATCAAAAGTATTCCATTACATTACGGTCAAGGGGGGGAAAAGTTTCAAATGTATTTTAACTGTTTGAAATTTAAAATACGCAATTATTACATAATTCTGTTGAGTTATTTCAAATATTTTGATAATCGTGTGCATAGAACAATTACAGGGGCAATCAAAAGTATTCAATTACATTATGGTCAATTAGGAAAAAGTTTCAAATATATTCTATACGTTTGAAATTTAAAATACATAATTATTACATAATTTTGTCGAGTTATTTCAAATTTTATGAAAATCGGATGCATAGATCAATTACAGGGGCAATCAAAAGTATTCCATTACATTATGGTCAATGGGGAAAAAAGTTTCAAGTGCATTTTAATCGTGTTATACTCATGCAAACTTAATAAAATTTATATGCAACTATAAAGTACATATTATAATATACATCATACATAATTTGTGGTGCAAAGAACATTTGTTATTGATTTACAAGGCCACACAAAAATATTCCATTACATAATGGTATAGGGAGAACATTATTTGATGAGCGTTTTAGTTGTAATTCACTATTTACAATTTTATGAGATTGATATATGAAAGTAATATTTTTAAAACTTCGTTATCGTACGTACGCACCTATTTTGCTACGCTTCACGTGCAATTTACAACTTGTTTTCATATGTAGCTGGGACTCGTTTCTCTTGGTACCTACGTGTCATCGTTGGCAGAGTGTTGCAGAAGCCGAAGTGCAAAAAATGTTGTTTATTTTATGAATTTATGACAATTCAAAATTTATTTTGTGACAATTTTATTATTCTATTTTTGCATTTTAATAACAACAACAAAAAGAATCTATATACATGCATATACATACATATACATATACTTGATTTCAAAACTAGAGTTGAAGTTAGTGGGCATGACTTTGTATAATAGAAAATCGAATTTCGTTTTTCAAAATTATGGCTGTTAAGACATGTAATTTTCATGAAAAATGCATCAAAATGAGCGTTGGAGTCTTTGTGATGAAAAAAAAAAATGCTGTGAAAGATGTGAAAGACTGTCGGCTGAAACTGGAGCTCTATAATAGTGCCAGAAAAATTAAACACTTCATTCAACGCATTTTTACTTAAATAGTATGCGACATTTTGAGATAGGAGCCAGCAATATTAATTGCATGTTTCCCTTTATTATGTCACAGGAGTTTTGGCGAGATAAAAATTAAGAAAAATAATAAACGTAGAAACTTTATTAAATTACACAATTGCTGCTCCAAAAGATTTATCTAAATGCACTCATATGCAGAGGGAAAATGTTCTCTACTTGCAAAGAAACATTCCATAAAAAACATTCGCCCTAGCTTTTAAATCGTTTAAACCTGAATCATCAAATAAAAGATTCCATCTTTCTCTGGGCCTCTTCATTTAAATCAATGATAAAAAGCTTCTAGAACTTTCTATAATCTCTAAATACGATTCTTTTATGTAAACAGAATTTAATGTCTAGCGTCGAGGTTAAACATTCTGTCTCTAATCTTTTTCAGATGATAATTTTTATTTCAAAAGATTATTATTTAACTAATTTCTAATCGAAATCAAAATTCGAATATTCTACAAACGATAACTGAACACAAAAAATAAAAGAAATTAATTTATTGATAAACAATAAATATCAAACGCGAAGAAAAAAGAAAAATTAATAAAAAGAGGATATTTTTGAAAAGTATGGTTCTGGAATAAATTTAATAAGACTTTCTTAAAAAAGGGTTGATAAAAACAGGGAAAAAATGAGTTTTATTTGGGAATTTTAAGAAATAAATTTTAATTAAGAATATTAAGAAATAAAATTTAATTAAGAATATTTTTTAATTTATAGATATTTTTTTAATCTACGCATATTGGAATAAATGTTTTTTAAGACGAATTAAGAATTTATATCGTTTCTATAAAGATTAATACATTAGATCTAGTAAAAGATTTTAATTTAATAAGTTGAAATAAGGACGGAATATTGTTAAATGGAAATTAATATGGTATAAGGTCAATTTTGGTGAAAAAAAATTAAATTTAACAAGTATTTTTCCAAATTTCATTAGCTCAGTGTTGAATTCAGATATCTTCGGAAGATATTTCGGATGCTCTGGTGTGTGTGTGTGTGGGGGGGGAGACATTCAGGTTAGCGATTTCACTTTTTAAGAATCGACAACACAAAAATCTCATTTCTTCCATCTCTCATTGCTCTAGGGGGAATTACTCTTTCCTCTGAGCCACAAACTAAATATAACACTGAATTCACTTTCGTGGAAAAATAAGCTTCAAAAGTTGCTCCAGCCAATGAACATTTTGAAAGTTCTTAAGGGGAAAAAAGTTGGTAAGTGTGATCGCAGATTGCAGTGATTGTTTAATTAATTAAATTAGTTAAACCTCAAAGACAAATTAAGTTTGTAACTTTGCTAAGTGTAACAGTGCTTTACAATTTATAGTTTTAAATTTTTTAGAAAAAGTGATTTTACCAATTAGTTTTGTAGTTTTGCAAATATACCAGAATTAGGAAATGTATCATAGATTTGATTAAAAGAGAAGAAAGTTTAAAAAATTTGCCAACCAGTTTTATAATTTTGCTGGTACTACTTGGTTATTTCGTCGATTATTTCGCCAAATTATACGCATTGACATAATTTTTAATTTAAATAACGCAAAAAAAGAAATAATTAGTAAAATATTAATAAAAAAAAGTCGAAATAAAAATCACTTAATGACATCACTTAATGACATAAACACGTATATCGTATTTAATGTCATTGAATGTAACATTCACGATCGTCCATTTTTGGCATTTATTCTTATAGTTTGGCGATCGTTTTTTGGTCGGCGGGAAACCAAGAAGTACCGTTTTGCCGAGTTATCACAATTACAAAATGGAATAAAGATCTTATTTGTAAAAGGTTTACTAATATTCCTAATTAGATTTGCAAACTTTGCCAAATCCATGAGAAATAGCGTATTGTAGCTCTCATTAAAGTCTCAAACAAGAATTTGCCAATTAAGCTCAAAAATTTGCCAAGTTTATCAGAATTCGTGATTGTTTAGGGGGAGGACTCCTCCCCCTTAGCGAGGCCCCTGCCTTCAGAGCTCAAAAATGTTAATACAAAAAAGTGAACATTTTACTAAATCGGAAATAATTTAGGATCTACGACAGGTTTTAATAAAAAGAACTATTTTCATCAACTCTATTTGTTAGGTAATAATTTGGTCATCTTTAACTTGCATAGCCTGATTATAATTCAAAAAATAACAATAATAATTGCTTGCATAAATTTATAATTACAGATAATTTCTTTACTCTCCCTTCAATGCAAAGTCGGAGTCGGCTTGTTTTATAGCGACTCCGACTCTTTTATTAAAAAATGAATCTGACTCTGACTCTTCAGCGCTCTTTAAAATCCACCAACCAGTAGAGCAGTTAATTGTGTTTGCAACATGCACATGAAGCTTGAAACAGTTTTGTTTCTTTGGCATTACCTGAAAAACGACGTTTTTTGAGTTACGACACTTTTATAGCAAAGCTGCGATATGTGGGTGAGACACACGCGGCAAGCTGGGTATCGTCTTCGTTCGTAGCTTGAATAGTAGATCGCTATTTCAAGGGTCCTTAGTTAGATTCCTGGCATGGGCTTTTTCACTCTGTCGGTTCTTTGCTTAGTGAGTTATCACAATGCTAAAAAGACTAAGATACGTACTAGGTAGAAAATGAGACGATTTAAATAATGAATTATTTATTATTGTTCGTACTAGATGGAAAATGAGAGCAGATAAACTGTCACATCTAGATTTAAAATGGCTCCGTATTTTGAATGCTATAATGATAATGAGTTTTGCACCCTAAGATAGAGATATTAACAAAGTGATTGCTAAAGTTCTATTTTAAAAAATTAACATTTAAAAATAAAAAAAAATAGATAATTTAATAATTCTATAGATTTCCTGCCCTCAAAATCTCCGCTTCCATGATTACCTACGGAAGAAAATTATAATGATTGAATTATATTTTTAATGTTAATTTCTTTAGAAATGGAACTTTTGCAATCACATCATCAATATCTCTAATCTTTAATACAAGGTGCAAAATTCGTTATCAAGAAAGCACTCAAAATATTGAACTCGTTCAAATCTAGATGTGACAGTTTTCTGCTCCATTTTTCATGCAATAATAACAACAATAAATTATTCGTTATTTACATCATCTCATTTTCTACTTAGTATTTATCTTAGTCTTTTTAGCATTCTTCTTAGCCGGTCTCCCCCTCTCTCTCTCCAACAAAAAAGGGGGAGGACAGATTTTTTAAAATTAAAATAAAAAAATTCGTAATGATTTTATTTTCAACTAAATAAGTCATATTCAAGAATGCAGTAGTATAGTTTTCTGCATTTTCAAAATCTCAATTGTGCTTATCCAGCTTTGAATATGAAAAAAAAAATCTTTTATTTTATAAAATTCTCAGTCTACTTATGTGTTTAAAGACATGGAGCTAATATAATTATTTTTTGAAGAGGGAAAAATAATACATTAATAGAAAATTTTAATGCTAAATGAAAAACATTTGAAAGCCAACATTAAACAAAAAATGTACATATTCTTAAATTATGATTTAAAAAAAAAATTTTGATTAAAAAAGAGAAGAGTGTTAGTTTTGGAGGAGGGGAAGAGAATCAATAATTAATAAAATACGAAAAAGTCTAAATCAATCGTAACACTGTGTTCAAAATTTGAAGACTGGAATCAATTAGCAAAAATTAATAAATAAATAATAAATAAATAAATAAATAAATAAATAAATAAATAATAAATAAATAAATAAATAAATAAATAAATAAATAAATAAATAATAAATAAATAAATAAATAAATAAATAAATAAATAAAAATTTGTGGAGTTTCAAATCTGGATAAAGACGAGGCATTCTTGCAGAAAGTTTTCAAGATAATTTTTCTCTGATGTTGTGGTCACATCAAAGATTTGAGAGTTTTACTCACAGACTTCGCACAACTAGACTCCACATCGGCAACACTTTCCTACACTGAGATCTTTGCCTTACGTCACGTGACGGAGGGCAGATTTAGGTCACCAAACCGGTTTTTCTCCCGCCGAAACTCATATTCTTACGTTTGTCTTGAGTTGACATCACTTCTGCTTTTCTCTTTGTGAAATCTGAAAGTTGTCAATAAAGCGATCAACGCCAAAAGACGGAATGTTTTCGCCAAAGTTGTTGGATTAGAAACATTGCCGAGAGAACAATGGAATGTGGCGTCTACTTATATGAGAAGTCTGTGGTTTTACTCAATCAGAAAGTTCACTCAGAAAGGTCTTCAATTGTCATTGCTTCCAGATAACAATTTTGGTGTTAATTTTTGTCTTCCAGAGCAAAACAAAATTCGATGGGAAGGGGAAAAAATGAAGATGAAGATTTTGTTAGTTTGGGAATAATTCAGGATCTACTAGAGTTTTTAATTAAAAACAATTTTCATCTTATATGTGCTGCGGGCAATATATTTGGAATTTTTAACATGGGTAGCCCGATACAATCCAAAAATAACAATAATTCCTTTAATGGATTTAAAATGACATATAATTAGTTTAATTTCACTCCAAAGTGTCTAATAAAAAAGCCGGAGTGGGAGTCGACTTGTTTTTTAGTGTTTCCGGCTGTTTTGCTCAAAAAAATGGGTCCAACTCAACGACTTCCACTCTGCAGTCCTGTGGTGCATAGAACTTAGGGAATTTTTCATTCAGTTGGAAAAGTTCAATTCATATTTTTACAGTTAAGTTACAGAAAACACATCTTTTGTTTAAAGGAGAGTCTCTTCGCAGTCCTACTCTTTCACCTTATTATTAGCAAAATTTTTAGATAGGTTAGTTTTAGAGACATTCATTAAGATACAAAATAGTGATTTTTTTCCTTGCCACGTAAACCAACTTATGAACAGTTTTACTGAATAAATCTGGAACCATTCAAAATTTTAAAATGTTTCTAGAAAGTGATGAAACAATCGATTGAAGTCCAGGAACAAATGTGTTTGTATGCCGCAGGAAAAAGTAAAAACTGAATTGCAAAAATTCTTTTTGTCAAATAATAACAATAATAACATAGTTTTTAATTTACATTTATTACAAAATTACAAAACAAACATCATATGAGATTTACGGGCAATAAAAATGTAATAATAAATAAATGTAATGTAACAAATTACAACCATAATTTGGAAAAGGATTTTTTCAAAAAAAAACGAAAATATAAGACTTATAAATAGATTTTATATCTATATATATATATAAATAACAAGAGCTGGGCAAAAAACGTGAAAAATCGCCCTTATTAAATAAAAAAAGCTAAAAAGTAAAGTTAAAGAGGAGGGTGAGATCATACTAAAGATATAACACACACCACCTTGGTAATGCTAAATGGATGGAAAACGACAAAAAGCGCCTCCTGTAGGCATTAAATGGAGTTTAAAAGCCAATGAAGTGAAAGGCGAGGGCAAGATTTTTCTTAGAATATATCACACAACCTTAGTAAGTGAGACCAAGAAATAGACATTATACATTTCTTATAGTCATCAAAGTGAATTTTGAAAAGGACATTGGAAATGGGGAGTACAGGATGAGACCTTTCCATCGATGTATTATGACAACATCCAAATGAATTTTTTAGATCCCGCCACCACCAGCCTTCTAAAGCCCCTTCTAAACAATCTAGGGCAAAATGGATTGCACTATTCGAATCCTTGCCCTTAAATTAGTCCAAATAGGGAAATCGAGCCTTAGATATCAATTTTCAGTGTAGAAAATTTACTTTGAAAGCTCTGGTGCAAAAATAAAAGGGATCATATAAAAAGTTAAGATAATGAAGGTGAAGCCAAAACAGGATATTGTATTGGATTAGAACAAAATAGGAATGATAGCTCGAAAATGGGACTATAATGATTAAAATTTGACATGTGAGAAATGGCAGTTAAATTGCTCTAGGTTTTATAAAGGGTTAAACAGAAAGGCTTTCACACCAAACACCTATGGGTTAAGTTAAATAAGATCTTTTTAGCGAATTGTTATAAAAAAAATCCAATAACAGAAGAAGAAGACTATTGCCTATAAAAACATGTGGTCTTGCTAATATGTGATAAATAAAGGCTTACCGTATTTTCGGGAATACGTGCTGCACCACTGTACGTACAAAATCACACCAAAATGTTAAAAAATTCGTTATTTTCCGTGTTTGTGGTGATTTTCTATTTATATTTGTAAATTTTGTATTTTTTACGTAAAATTTAAATTTAATTCGTGCAACCATTTCTTTTCGCGAATTTTTTATACGATTTTTTAGTTTTTACTCCCGTTTCACGCAGATTTTTCGAAATTTGAAACAGATATCTTGCTTAATATATTGGTGTATTACAGTAATTATGTTCTCTGCAATTTTGATTTTTTAAATCGCATTTTAATCGTCATCCCCCCAAAAAACTTTTATATAATAAATTTTATTTCACAATTTGCAGTGATTTTTATATTTATAAAATGCATTAAAAATAACATTAATTATTATTATTACCATAACTAGTATTAATATCTTTTCCCAATGTAGCAAATTTTGTCCTCTTTTCAAAAAAATTTAATCACATTCATCAACGATTATCAGTGTGATTTTCTACATGTTTCGTGGTAATATTTGATATCCGTAAGAGGAATCCAATTTAATTTTTTTAACCTAACATTTTATTCTTCTGCGATTTTTGACTTTTTACACTTGTTTTTTTTTTAATTTTTCGCGATTTTTAAATTTTTTATTGTTATATACAAATATTTAAAATTTAAGATAATATTTATTGAAAAAAAAGGAACATGCTTTTTTATTCCAAATCATTTGAGTACTCGTGCGAATTGTACTCCTTTAAAAGTAAAAAAGACCTCATGAATAAGTCTGAAAGTTTTGCGTCGTTGAAAAAAAAATCGAGCAGCAAACAGAAATAATGAAGTAGTAAAGCAAAACACTTGTATTTCCTGACCATAAAAAAGGAAAAAAAATAATTTCATTATTAAATAACCGATTTTATTCAAATTTTCAGCAGCTGGCAATAATAATAAATTAGGCTGAATGCCAAATTTTTATTAAAATATAACAGGTTTTAAGAAAATTAGAGATTCCCATAAAAAAGCACACTATTTGACTCACTGGATAAAAAAGCTCCATTATCATGACGATAAATTGGACATAGTGAAAATTCGTTAAGCGTTTCGTAGATAAATGTTTTGCCGTGCAAATTATCTTTTGCGCAGCAAAACATTTATCAATGAAAGGTTTATACAAAAAATATTTCGTGAAGCAGTTCGTATCAGTTATTTACATGAGAACACCCGTTTGCTAATATTAATATAATGGAAGACCATTTTTAAAAATACCTAGCTTGCATTTCAATATTTTGTTTTTCTTTTATTTATTTTAGCATTAGCTAGCAGAGATCGCTTTCTACTTTTTCAATTTCTTTTGCAGGGTTTTTTTTAAAGGGATATTTTTACTTTTGAAACCAGTCCCGAAAGTAAAAGTATCCACACAATAAAAAACATGTAAACAAAAGCGAAAAATTTCATATAGAAATTAAATTTTTTTCTGTGATCTTTTGACGAAATACGTGTTTTTCCACGGTCCATTGAAATTTGAGTTTTTTCACGATCCTTTGATAAAAGTTGAGTTTTTTCTTCAATTTTCAGATGAGATACTTTATTTTCATACGATCCTTTGATGAATTTAATGTTTTTTTTACTCGATCTCTAAATAAAAGTTACTTTATTTCACTGATCCGTTGATGAAATGCACATTTTTTTTTCAAAAGTAATTTCAGAAAATTTGCATTTCTCTGCGGTCTTTTAGGAAAGTTGCATTTTTTCCTGCTGCACTTTGATAAAAATCACGTTTCTCTTCCCCCCTCTCTTACCGATCTTTTAATAAAATTCTTGCTTTTTCTGCGACATTTGATGAAGCTAGCTATTTTTTTCTGTGTCTCTGACAAAATTTGCTTTTTCCCTTATGATCCTTTGATAAAATATTTGCTTTGGCTGCGATCTTTGGTGAAGCTAGCTATTTTTTTTGCGAATAGACATTTATGATTTTCTTACTAATGACTGCCTTTTCTCAATTTTCGGAAAAAATTGGTGCAGAATCACCTATTTAATACATATTGCAATTAGAAGGAAAAAAATCACCGTATCTGCCGCTTCGACAAAAGCGCCGCACTAAGTATATTTTTAACTTTAAAACCAAACAACAACTGTAACAATTATGGTAAAATCTTACAAATCTTTATTTTATTATTAAATGCTAAAACGCAAAATGTTATAATAGTAAACGCAACGATATATAAGATTCAAACCCAATTTTGATTTTTAAAAATGCAAGAGGATTTTAAGAAGAATCTATTTGGTATGAAACAAATGTTTCTTTTAACAATGTTTATCAGATGGTCCTTTGCAACACATGTTGCTCAAACAAAACATTTTTGCCTGTATCAGTCATGAGATGTCTTTTTGTTGACAATGTCTAGAGAGTCATTTGGAAAATATTTCAGAAACATGAGGATTTTATCCTGTATGTGTTAAGAGATGCCTTCTTAAACAACTATTCCGAGAATATGCCTTGGAACATACTTCACAAGCAAAAGATTTTTCTGCTGTATGAGTCAAGAGATGAGTTCTTAGATTACTAATGTGAGAAAAACCTTTGGAACATATTTCACAAACAAAAGGGTTTTCCCTTGTATGAATCAAGAGATGGGTTTTAAGAAAACCATTTTGAGTAAAACCCTTGGAGCATATTTCACAAACAAAAGGTTTTTTCCCTGTATGAATCAGGAGATGCCTTTTTAAACTAATACTCTGAGAAAATCTCTTGGAACATATTTCACAAGCAAAAGGTTTTTCACCTGTATGTGTCAAGAGATGTGTTCTTAGATGATCATTCCGAGAAAATTTCCTGGAGCATAATTCACAAGCAAAAGGTTTTTCTCCTGTATGAGTCATAAGATGGGTTCTTAGATTACAATTGTGAGAAAAACATTTGGAACATATTTCACAAACAAAAAGTTTTTCTCTTGTATGAGTCAAAAGATGATTTTTCAGTTCACCTTTCTGAGAAAATCCTTTATAACATATTTCACAAACACAAGGTTTTTCACCTGTATGAAGCAAGAGATGCCTTCTTAAACTACTACGCTGAGAAAATTCCTTGGAACATACTTCACAAGCAAAATGATTTTTTTCTGTATGCGACAAAAGATGTTTTCTCAAAATATTGTTATTACAAAATCCTTTCGAACATATTTCACAAACAAATGGATTATAGCCTGCATGAATGTTTTTTAGATGTCTTCCCAGATAACTATTCTTAGAAATTGTCTTAGAACATAGTTTACAAATAAATGCTTTTTCATCTGTATCAGTGGAGGAATCTTTTTCTTTATCCTCATTTTGAGGAACAATTTGCTGTTTACTGGAGCGCGAATTCTCTTCTGCAATGGATGACATTTTCGTACATAAAAAATTGTTTTGGATGATACCAGAAACTTCTTCAAAATGTCAGTATTTATCAAATTGTTGCGATTTTCACCCAAGGAAATTACTTAGTGAACTTCAGTGAAAAAGCATTATCTACCCTTAAATCTAAAAACAGAAAGAAAAGTAATAAACAAGACATTTTTTTTAATTGCACTAAATTCTAATTGTGAATTAAGCATCTAATTTAAAAATTTCATTTCCCTTAATAGCACAAAATTCATTCACTGAATTATCACATTATGTATTCTTAGACATATGACTTGACTCGAGCGTAGACACATATGTGTGTATATTAGTCGAACTGTTAATCCTGATTCATGTACATCTTTCTCTGAAGTTTATGAGATAGGGGGTTCTACACAGAGCTGCTGGATTTTAGCCAGGCTGTTTAAATCAGTCAGCTTTTTCTGGTTTAAACCACTTAAAATAGGCTGGCTTTTTTCAGAAAAAGCCGTCTTTTACTAAAGCTTATTTCTTTTTTTTGCAAAAACTATTCTTAAAATGAAATGTATTATTAATTAGTAACTTTTTAATTACTTTTGTCATAAAAATGAACTGTATTATAAATTGTTAATTAAAATATAAATGAATTGATAATAGAAATGTTCTTGCGATCAACAGATTGGAAGACTATTTACTAGAAAATTTGTGCAATAAAATTTTTATGAAATAGTTCAAATGATTTTTATCGAATAAAATACCAATCATTTGATTTAGATTTTAAATATAAATATTACACTGACCTTATTCCAAAAAAAACCGTATGTTGAAATTTTTTTCGCAATTCTCCCTCCCATATCTACATTCTTTTAAGTGTTAATGTGCTAGTTCCTAAAATCTTGCTAATCCAGTAACCTATTAGACTAGAGACTAAAACCCTTCTATTATGAAGAATTTGAGGAATTTGAAAATTCACTAATAGACTCAAATCAATTCCTCTCCTTTTAATGTGTGGGAAGTTTTCTGAAGGAACAAATCAAAATATTAAGTCAATATACATAGGAGAAAAAAGCATGTTTACAAACATTTCCATCAACCAATCTACCACAGAACTGCATTTTCGTCATAGTGATCATTACAAGAACATTTATGGCAATGCAGGCCAATCATATTATAAACCTGTTAAACAGCGAACAACCAGATTGGCCGAGCTCATGTGTATGGCAGGAAATATAAAGAACAGACAAGTGATTCTTCCCATCGCCACCCCACAGTAATTCAATCCATATATGTGGTATGTCAGCTGCTCTATCCTTATAAGGAAAAAAAGGATGTACAGTAAACTCTGTATAAGTCAAAATCAATCAGGAATGAGAAAATTGTTCATAGTAAATGATATTCTGCCTTAGATTAATTTTACAATGTCTTTGTATTCACAAATATTTTTCAACGAGATAGATTTTCATCTTACTCAGTCTGGCTTACAGAGAATTTAATGTACTTAGAAAGATAAATAAATATAAAAGCTGTGACAAAATTATTCATATTTTCTTATTTTTAAAGTGAAATGCTGCCTTGTAAACTTCTTACATAAACAAGAGACATTTTTTATTCAAAGTACCATCACATTCATATGAGGTAGGAGCCATTGTCCAAGTGAAGTAATTTATTAACAGTATTATTTTGTATATTATTTATTTGAAATAATTCTTAAACTTGAAAATAACACATTCGCTGCCGCTTAAGTGAAAGCGCGTGATATGGCACCAACGTTAAAGGGCCATTCACGTGCCAGCGCATGATATCCAATAGCCAGTAACGCACAGGCATAGGAAAATCTTTCACTGATTCTTTGTTATAAAAAGTTAAACGGCTTCTGGGAAAAACCCACATCTACAGTGTGACATTGACTATCATCACATCTTCACGTAAGCGGCAGTGAATGTGTTAACTAAGCATAGGATGTGCTACTGGATCTATAGTGTAGATGTCTGTTAATCATATTGGCAATTTATGAGCTTTTGTGATACATTATTAGCTGGTTATAAAAGGAACATCTGAAAAATGATTTTAAATGAATTTCAAAAGATTTTTATTTTAATTTTCATAAAATGTTTATTAGTAAAGTAAATTAATTAAAGAAGTTGTTAAAAATAAATACAGACTCCCTCAAATCCGCACTCCTAAAATCCGCAACTCTATAAAATCCGCACTTATTTTACGGATGTAAACAATGAAACATTCAGTTCAGATGTAGGTGCAAAATTTGAATTTTTTAGTTTTATATCAATTCCATATATATTTTTTTAATTTATAATTTTTGATAAGGTTATTGAATTCGTGTTTTTTCATGAAGAAAGAATAATTTAGTTCTGAAAAAATAAAGATATTGCTAATATTATTGGTAATCACAAGCTTACCAAATATATTTATGTATTAATCAAGCTTTTTTAGTTATTAAGTCTGGCTAAACCTGAAATAAAGTTTCATTATTTTATGATCCTGATGTGAATTAGCAATGTACCTTTATGAGGCAAATTTCATTGAATAATTTAGGAAAAACACTTTTCCTCTTTTATAATGAATATTTAATTGTACATTATTGATAATTAACTTTACCTTTCCTTTTAGTATTTTAATCAGGGTTGGAAAAAAATCATGATTTTTTTAAAAAAATCAAAAAAATCGGATTTATTTGATTTAAATCGGATTTATTTGATTTTTTTAGAATCCTATAATTTAATTACTGTGTTTTTATGTTTTTACAATACATGAAGCAGTTTTTTATAATAAATAACTAAAAAAGAATAAATAATATTATATATATAATTTATAAAAATAATATAAGAAATAATTATATAGTTAAGAAAATATAACATTTTCTAGTTACTGATTGGTACAAAAAATTAAACATCTAGGCTAACATCTAAAGCCATTCTATTATTTTGTAACTGAATTGTGCATACTAAATAACAAATAAGAAATAAATTTAAATATGTTTTAAATGAATAGAAACTGGCAAAATTTAAAAAACAAATTAAATACAGTAGACTCCCTCAAATCCACTGCCCTAATATCCACAACTCACTAAAATCTGCACATAATTTACAGATGTAAACAATGAAGCTCTCAGATCAGGTATAGGGACAAAATTTGACTTTTTTATTTTTATATCAATTCTGTGTATATTTTAATCTGTAACTTTCATTAATATTGCTAAATTCATGCTTTTTCATGATGGAAGAATAAATTTATTTCTGAAAAAAAATTCAAGGTATTGCTAATATCAGCGGTGATCACAATCTTTTTGCAAAATGCATTTATACATTCATCAAGCTTTTTTTTATTGTTGAGTTTGGTTAAACCTGAAATAAAACTTCTATATTTTATGATATTGATGTGAATTAGTAGTGCACTTTTATGGGGCAAGTTCCATTGAATAATTTAGGAAAAAATGCATCTCATCTTTATAATAAATATTTAGTTATACATTATTTATTATTTACTTCATCTTTGTTGCTTTCAATATTTTAATCATTTTTAATTATCTAAATTTTTATTATAATAGTTTATTAACTTACATAATTGTTTTAATGTTTTACTATATTATAAGCATTCATTAACTTCAGTTGCATTATTAATTACAATCAAATTACTGTTTAAAAATGTAAAGAAATCCATGACCAGAAATCCACAAAATTCTAAAATCCACACAACCTCTGGTTTCAAGCTGTGCGGATTTGAAGAAGTCTACTATATTCATTTAATGCAAGCTATTTATTAAGGGATAAAAATCACAATTAATTCTATATTTCTTAAGCAAATTGGAAAAAATCAGGGATTTAATTGTTTGAACAAAAACACTAATTTAGAAGCTTTGTCTACTCCTAATTTGTTATGAAGGCTTGAATGAACTACTCCAAAAGAAGAAAATTGTCTTTTTACTCCAGTAGATGAAGCCACGGTTGTTGTTATTTGGTAAATAAATTCAATTTCAATTTCGCTGATTCTCTCTTTACCTCCCATTACATAAAAGGATTTCCGCCAATCATAATCTGTCATAATATCAGAAACTTTTTTCTCAAGCAATGGTAATTTTTGGAATGGGCCGTTTTTTGCTTGAAAATGTGTACAGTGGTGAGAAGATTTAGACAATCTTCTTTAATGAATGCCAAATCTTCATTATTTTTCCTTACATTAAGTTTCATTTCATTTTGATTTAAAAGAAAGAACCTTAATAAAACTCCAGCAAAATGACAGCCATTAATAGTTTGTTCATATCTTGCTTTAAATTTTGTAATTTTATCGTTATCTAATACATTTTCTAACTTTTTACCCAAAATTTTCCTTTGATATTTGCATTCATGTGAAATTGCAAAAAATTGATTTAAATCAAATGATTTTTTTAAAAAAATCAGTTGATTTAAACCTAGATTTAAATCTTGATTTAAATCAGTTGATTTAAATCATGCCAACCCTGATTTTAATCATTTTAAAAAATATCTAAATTTTTATTATTTTAGTTGAGTACTTTTTTAATATTTTAGTATATTGTATGCATTCATTATACTTTTGATTTAATTATTAATTACATTCAAATTATTTTTTTAAAATGCAAACAAAGCAATGACCAGAAATCTGCAAAATTCTAAAATCTGCAAAACCTCTGGTCCCAAGGTGTACGGATTTGAGGGAGTCTACTGTAGTATATATGCATTGGAAAAAAGGCCAATGAAAGTCGCCTAGCCTGGCCTTTTTTAGAAAAAGCTGGCTTTTTTGCAGCCCTGATGATAAACATAAGTTAAAAAAGCAGAGTGCATTAACTGTGAAGTTCAACAGCTAAGCAAGTAACAATTTGTTTTTAAATTTTATATTCCCTTAAATACAAGTTTTTGTTTTACTTTTTATATATT